>CM016619.1:78971813-79571813 GCA_005393395.2 Gossypium australe
TCGCTAAAGATACTAAAGGAGGATTAACAGAAATCCCCTTATTTACTAAAGAAAAAATAAAAAGGATTAGAAAAAACTATCCTCAGGTTAGATATATACATTTAGGAGTAATCATGATAACAATTAGAGCATTATTTAGAAAAGGTCATGATGTCCTATCTTAGCAGTATTATTAGACAAAAGATTTGAAAACCCAATAAAAGCACTTATTGGAGGAATTCAATCTAATTTACATACAGGGGTTATAGGATTTAAGTAAAACCAAATTACTTTATCTCTATAACAGATCCTCTAATAGAAGAGTGTCTATGCCTTAGAATTCAGACAAAAAATTCTGATATTAGTGATTTAGCAGAAGATTTAGCAATCAGCTGGACTTCCATTAATGAATATACTAATACGGCAGAGGTTGAAATAAAAGATAAATAATAAAATTATTGAGCTTTTTGAGCCCAATAAATTTACTACAGAAATTCAACCAAGCTATTACATTTAAAAGATTTATCGATTCCAAAGACTGGATTGATAAAACCATAATACTAGTACTTCTAAACCAGTAAGTACTATTGAATACATGTCATCTGGTGACAAGTTATATTTCAGAAATAATCTGATTACTAATACAGATGAATAATTTAGTATTACCTCTAATTCTCAACCAGAGGAAGAAGAAGAATAAGTACTTCTACTACACCAATAGGTATGAAAACAGTTCATATTCCTATTTTTCCTACTACAACACCAAGTAGAAATTCTAGAAACACTAGAATGGAAGATAAATTATTCAATTAAGATATTACAAATTTCAATAAATATATTGAAATTACATTACATAGTAAAGATTATAAAAAATATTCTTTACATGCTTTATTAGATCAGGAGCTACAACTAGTAGTTTGTAAAAAGAATATTCTTCCTGAAGAATATTGGAAACCTGTAAAAAAGATAATAAATATTAGTGGAATAAATGGTAGCAAAACTACTGTTTATTTTAAAGCTAAAAAATATACCAATCTACATAAACAATGTTAGATTTATAATTCCAAAATTATTATGTTTACCTGATGAGACATATTATTAGGTAATAATTTTCTAAATCAATATTTACCCTTTACTGTTAATAAAAAATCGGTTATATTATCTATAGAAAACACTTCTATAGAAATACCATTAGTAGAAAATAATAAATTTATTTTACTAATGTTTGCTGATTTTCTTAGCAGGCCTTATGGATAGAGGTAAACAACCTCTAAAAGAAAATGATGGATGGAGACTGTCCATAAAAAACCCAACAAGGGAAAATCACCTATAAGTCCTAAACAAGGATTTATGGCTGCACCTGCAAAAATAATTCCTAAACAAGGATTTATGGTTGCACCAACACAGGTACAATTTTATCCTAACCAGGGATATTATTTACCATATCCATTGGTAAACCAACCAATTGGATCACATTCACCACACAGGTGGATTATTCTCAATTTTCTCAAAAGCCTCCTACCGATTCTGAAATTCTCAAATATGCAGATGCTTTGTTGAAAACCAACAAAACTCTGAATTCTCGAATCTAAAGGATTTTTATAATCCAGGCTTACCCCCAATATTACCATTTCATAAACAAGATATGGAAAAACCATATTTTGGAACAAAGGGCTAGTTTCAGAAAAGCTCTTACCCAATTCTCAGAATTCTTAGTTGAAAAACAACTGAAGAAAATAAATCTGAAGAATTATTACTAAAATCTATTTTATATACCGAGATTGGGATGATATCCTAATCGAATATATGGATATTAAGGAGATAAACAATCTTCTTGATACATTTCAATATTTTATTAGTAAAGGGAGAAATACTCCTATTATTAATAAGATGTTTAGAATATGTCTATATAACAAGTGTAGACAAATTCTACCTATTGATATATTTTCAAAAATAAATCGAGCCATTTGCAACCAGCAAGCTCTATTTCGGAAACATTTTCAAATATTTTTCACAAGCTTTTGTTTATACAAATGATAGGAGAAAAAATTCCTACTATCAAATTTCGACTTGATCATGATCCATTTGATATAACCAGTATTGAATGGGATTTGTTAAGAAATAACAGTCCAAAATCTTTCTTTTCATTTACTAAAAGATTTTCGGCTATGGTAAAATCTAGATTAACAAACTATGTTAATTTAGATGATTTTGTTTACTATTTTTATATAAAAATACACAGCCTTATTGGTATTGCTGAAAAAGAAAAATTTTATCAGCCATATCAAATATGGATTATTCATAAAATGCTTGGAGGAAGATCCCTCTTGGCGGTCCAAGAAGATCAAGAGCATTTGTCAAAAACAATTGACGAGTGTTACAAAAATTATTTCCGTTATCAAATCCAATCCGGAGTTGATTTAATGGCGGAAGCTCAGTTCCTACTCCGACAAAACACGTTCGAGTTCTGGAGTGACGGTAGAAGAATCCTAGCCTACGACACTGGAAATCCCCAGAGGCACGAGAACGAAGAAGCCATGTCACTATTAACAAAAATAGCTGAAATGGAAATTGAAGATTATCCGTTAACAGCGGAAATCAGAGAAGTGTGGGAGCACTGGAACACACCAGTACCTTCACCAGAATCCCTACACCTGGATGAAATCGAAGAGATGAATCTCAAAATATCCAGGAAGGATAAAATCCAAAAAAGGAAGATTTAATTATTGATGTAACAACCCGTTACCATCAAGTAATGAAAGCAAGAAGATGCATTCAATTTTGGCGGTGACTTAAAAGAAGGAAACCACCAAAAGACAAAGATGATGTCATGCATGATGGAAGCAACCATTTAATGCAATTGAAACGTGGAAGCAACCACAACAATTTTGATAGAAGACGGTGGAAGCAAACAAATCAAGATGGCTACGTGGAAAAATCATGAAGCCATTCTTATCAACATACTGTTCGGAATTCAATTGTAATTAAATTAGAGTTCATTTTTTCCACTATAAATAGGCATTGTTGTACCTGGAAAAGGGATCGAATCCTGAATCGGATTTTAGAATAGTTTATTAGAGTTTTAAGATCGAATCCTGAATCGGATTTTAGAATAGCTTATTAGAGTTTTTAGTTTTGCTTAAGAAATCAAGAAATCTTTCTTGATCTCTCTTTGTAAATTATCTATTTTCTTCTAGTGAAATATTATTCTACGATATAAACCCTTCCGCTTGTGCACATACACCTCCCTCCCCGTAATTGGTATCAGATATCCTATCAGAGGAGCCCCGGAGTAACGATTTCTGGAGTTCTCATATCGTAGTTATCATTGTAAGTTTCTATCTTTGTATCTGCAATTCTGTTTATTTCGCTGTTATTATCTCAAAACCCATATATCTGTCGTTAGTCTTCGTTGCCGTTGAGTCCGAGTGGGACGTTGTTGGCGTTGAGAGGACGATAAGACACAGAAGGTTTTAGGTACCAGGGATAATAATGGAAAAATGGATTGTTTATATCAAGATAAAACTTGTAATCATACTATGCATATAGACTCTAAGAATGAAAATAATATTTCGGCTCTTAGTAAGGGTATCAATAGTTTTAGATATGACGTCTATATTTTAATAGATTATATACTAGGTTAGTAAAGTAGAAGAAAAAATAGATAATATGGGAGAAGTAACGATTTAGATTTGAATAGCAAGTCTAAGGAGTTATTATCCGATGTTAATAATAATTAGATCAGGTTATTAGTATAGTAATAGATTCGGACCTAAATTTAGGACCTTTATATTACGGTAATAGTAATGTTATTTTAGCTTTGTCAGATGAGGATGAGTCTTTGGATGAATCTTCAACTAATAATAATAATAAAAACAAAAAACAAAAGAAAAAAGAGAAAAGGATAAAAAACAAGAAAAATATGATTTTGACTCTTATAAAACTTTGATAGAACATTGGAAAAACCAATTTTCTAAAACGGAAGATAATCTTGAAAGAGTTGAATATCTAAAGTTAATAGAAGAACTTTATGAAGAACATAAAGATCTGTTTGAAAAATATAAGTATCATTATATGTTAGAATATGATAATAATAGTAATGTTAATAATAATAATAATGAAAATGATAGTTATATTTTAGAAACTACAGAAAGTAGTAATTCTAATAATATGGATATTAATGTTACAAGCCATAAATCTGATGAAGAAGAAACTTCAACAGAAGAAAATATAGAAATACCCGAACCCATGGATACTGAACCCCCAGATCCATATGAATATGTGACACCTAAACCTAAGGAAATTGATAAAAAAGATTTTTATGGTAAAAGAAAAATAGACTCAGATCTTCAAACAGATGATGGTCTAAGGTCTATTAATAGAAATCACGAAACTGTTGAAAACACAACAAGAATATTAGGTAATAAAATAGAAATATAGCTACTAATGATAAAACTGGAAACACCAGGAGAAACTAGTCAACCTATTCCTATACCTTATAGTATAGGAGACCTTAATAAAAGAAATGTTGCTCAAGGAGGAATATATTTAGATTTAACAAATATTCCTTTGTCAAACTATGAAAAAACCATAGATGATTGGGCACAATCCATGACTATTGTTGTAAACAATAACAGTACAATCTGGTCAAAAGAAAAGTTTTTAAACTATTTTGTTGGAACTTTTCAAGGTGATGTTCTACAATTTCTCAGACGCTGGGAAGAATCTGAGAAAGGAAGAGAACAGAAGGGTCAACTTATTAATCAAATAAGTTCTCCTAAAGATTTATTAAAAGGATTAACCTCAATTCTAAAATAGAATTTTGTGGTTATACTAATAAAAAAGATCAGGATAGTCAATCCAGCTATACCTTGTCAAAATTAAAATTATGTGATATTAGATATTTAGACGAATTCTCTAAAAAATTTCTACATGAATATCAAAAATTAAAAAATGAAAGTGTAGATTTTTGGAGAAATCAATATTTCCATAAATTACCTCCACCATGGGATGAAATTTGTATAAATAAATATGCATCTTTCATTATAAAATATAGTAATGATAATAAAGAAATAGGAGATATAGATACAATAGGTAATAGGATTAATTTCGCTAAAGAAAGAATTCTATTACATTGTTTACAGAGTAAAGCGGCTAAACAAGTCAAGAATAAATTAAGCCATAAATATTGTACAAAAATGTTAGAAGGAGAATGGGAATTTGGATGTAACTCCATACATCCGAAAACCTATAAAAAATATAATAAAAAATATAAATTAGCTAAATGGAAACCAGGAAATAAAAGATATTCTAATAAAGATAAAAAGAAAAAATTTGTTAGAGAAAAACTTCTAAAAAACAAATTTGTAAATGTTTTATTTGCGATGAAGAAGGTCATCTAGCATCAAATTGCCCTAACAAAGGTAAGAATGCTAGAAAAATAATTAAAAATCTTGAAGAACAAGATTTAGAAATATGTTTTGGTGAGGAAACAAATCCCACTGAAATATTATATGAGTTATTATCAGAAACAGAGTCTGATATAGATTCTGACGAATATATTTATGATAGGAAATAGTTCTAATAATAAGTTAGAAGAAATTCCTAATTCTGAACAATAGGATATTAAATTAGGAAATTTAATCGGAGAAGAAATAGACTTTTCTGATGATATAATAGAAAGATTAATAAAAATCATATTTCTAAAGAAGAAATATATAAAATCTCTAAGTTTAAAATATGGTCAAAAAGACATATAGAGAAAATTAGCGGTAATACAGTCGCTAAAGATACTAAAGGAGGATTAACAGAAATCCCCTTATTTACTAAAGAAAAAATAAAAGGATTAGAAAAAACTATCCTCAGGTTAGATATATACATTTAGGAGTAATCATGATAACAATTAGAGCATTATTTAGAAAAGGTCATGATGTTCCTATCTTAGCAGTATTATTAGACAAAAGATTTGAAAACCCAATAAAAGCACTTATTGGAGGAATTCAATCTAATTTACATACAGGGGTTATAGGATTTAAGGTAAAACCAAATTACTTTATCTCTATAACAGATCCTCTAATAGAAGAGTGTCTATGCCTTAGAATTCAGACAAAAAATTCTGATATTAGTGATTTAGCAGAAGATTTAGCAATCAGCTGGACTTCCATTAATGAATATACTAATACGGCAGAGGTTGAAATAAAAGAGATAAATAATAAAATTATTGAGCTTTTTGAGCCCAATAAATTTACTACAGAAATTCAACCAAAGCTATTACATTTAAAAGATTTATCGATTCCAAAAGACTGGACAATTGATAAAACTAATAATACTAGTACTTCTAAACCAGTAAGTACTATTGAATACATGTCATCTGGTGACAAGTTATATTTCAGAAATAATCTGATTACTAATACAGATGATAATTTAGTATTACCTTCTAATTCTCAACCAGAGGAAGAAGAAGATATAAGTACTTCTACACCAATAGGTATGAAAACAGTTCATATTCCTATTTTTCCTACTACACCAAGTAGAAATTCTAGAAACACTAGAATGGAAGATATAAATTATTCAATTAAGAATATTACAAATTTCAATAAATATATTGAAATTACATTACATAGTAAAGATTATAAAAAATATTCTTTACATGCTTTATTAGATACAGGAGCTACAACTAGTAGTTGTAAAAAGAATATTCTTCCTGAAGAATATTGGAAACCTGTAAAAAAGATAATAAATATTAGTGGAATAAATGGTAGCAAAACTACTGTTTATTTTAAAGCTAAAATTATACCAATCTACATAAACAATGTTAGATTTATAATTCCAAAATTATTATGTTTACCTGATATGTATGGAGACATATTATTAGGTAATAATTTTCTAAATCATATTTACCCTTTACTGTTAATAAAAAATCGGTTATATTATCTATAGAAAACACTTCTATAGAAATACCATTAGTAGAAAATAATAAATTTATTTTTACTAATGTTTGCTGATTTTCTTAGCAGGCCTTATGGATAGAGGTAAACAACCTCTAAAAGAAAATGATGGATGGAGAACTGTCCATAAAAACCCAACAAGGGAAAATCACCTATAAGTCCTAAACAAGGATTTATGGCTGCACCTGCAAAAATAATTCCTAAACAAGGATTTATGGTTGCACCAACACAGGTACAATTTTATCCTAACCAGGGATATTATTTACCATATCCATTGGTAAACCAACCAATTGGATCACATTCACCAACACAGGTGGATTATTCTCAATTTTCTCAAAAGCCTCCTACCGATTCTGAAATTCTCAAATATGCAGATGCTTTGTTGAAAAACCAACAAAACTCTGAATTCTCGAATCTAAAGGATTTTTATAATCCAGGCTTACCCCCAGAATATTACCATTTCATAAACAAGATATGGAAAAACCATATTTTGGAACAAAGGGCTAGTTTCAGAAAAGCTCTTACCCAATTCTCAGAATTCTTAGTTGAAAAAACAACTGAAGAAAATAAATCTGAAGAATTATTACTAAAATCTATTTTATACCGAGATTGGGATAATATCCTAATCGAATATATGGATATTAAGGAGATAAACAATCTTCTTGATATATTTCAATATTTTATTAGTAAAGGGAGAAATACTCCTATTATTAATAAGATGTTTAGAATATGTCTATATAACAAGTGTAGACAAATTCTACCTATTGATATATTTTCAAAAATAAATCGAGCCATTTGCAACCAGCAAGCTCTATTTTTGGAAACATTTTCTAAATATTTTTCGCAAGCTTTTGTTTATACAAATGATATAGGAGAAAAAATTCCTACTATCAAATTTCGACTTGATCATGATCCATTTGATATAACCAGTATTGAATGGGGATTTGTTAAAGAAATAACAGTCCAAAATCTTTCTTTTCATTTACTAAAAGATTTTCCGGCTATGGTAAAATCTAGATTAACAAACTATGTTAATTTAGATGATTTTGTTTACTATTTTTATATAAAAATACACAGCCTTATTGGTATTGCTGAAAAGAAAAATTTTATCAGCCATATCAAATATGGATTATTCATAAAATGCTTGGAGGAAGATCCCTCTTGGCGGTCCAAGAAGATCAAGAGCATTTGTCAAAACAATTGACGAGTGTTACAAAAATTATTTCCGTTATCAAATCCAATCCGGAGTTGATTTAATGGCGGAAGCTCAGTTCCTACTCCGACAAAACACGTTCAAGTTCTGGAGTGACGGTAGAAGAATCCTAGCCTACGACACTGGAAATCCCCAGAGGCACGAGAACGAAGAAGCCATGTCACTATTAACAAAAATAGCTGAAATGGAAATTGAAGATTATCCGTTAACAGCGGAAATCAGAGAAGTGTGGGAGCACTGGAACACACCAGTACCTTCACCAGAATCCCTACACCTGGATGAAATCGAAGAGATGAATCTCAGAAATATCCAGGAAGGATAAAATCCAAAAAAGGAAGAAATTTAATTATTGATGTAACAACCCGTTACCATCAAGTAATGAAAGCAAGAAGATGCATTCAATTTTGGCGGTGACTTAAAAAGAAGGAAACCACCAAAAGACAAAGATGATGTCATGCATGATGGAAGCAACCATTTAATGCAATTGAAACGTGGAAGCAACCACAACAATTTTGATAGAAGATGGTGGAAGCAAACAAATCAAGATGGCTACGTGGAAAAAATCATGAAGCCATTCTTATCAACATACTGTTCGGAATTCAATTGTAATTAAATTAGAGTTCATTTTTTCCACTATAAATAGGCATTGTTGTAGCCTGGAAAAGGCATCGAATCCTGAATCGGATTTTAGAATAGTTTATTAGAGTTTTAAGATGATCGAATCCTGAATCGGATTTTAGAATAGCTTATTAGAGTTTTTAGTTTTGCTTAAGAAATCAAGAAATCTTTCTTGATCTCTCTTTGTAAATTATCTATTTTCTTCTAGTGAAATATTATTCTACGATATAAACCCTTCCGCTTGTGCACATACACCTCCCTCCCCGGTAATTGGTATCAGATATCCTATCAGAGGAGCCCCGGAGTAACGATTTCTGGAGTTCTCATATCGTAGTTATCATTGTAAGTTTCTATCCTTGTATCTGCAATTCTGTTTATTTCGCTGTTATTATCTCAAAACCCATATATCTGTCGTTAGTCTTCGTTGCCGTTGAGTCCGAGTGGGACGTTGTTGGCGTTGAGAGGACGATAAGACACAGAAGGTTTTAGGTACCAGGGATAATAATAATGGAAAAAATGGATTGTTTATATCAAGATAAAACTTGTAATCATACTATGCATATAGACTCTAAGAATGAAAATAATATTTCGGCTCTTAGTAAGGGTATCAATAGTTTAATAGATATGACGTCTATATATTTTAATAGATTATATACTAAGGTTAGTAAAGTAGAAGAAAAAATAGATAATATGGGAGAAGTAACGAATTTAGATTTGAATAGCAAGTCTAAGGAGTTATTATCCGATGTTAATAATAAATTAGATCAGGTTATTAGTAATAGTAATATAGATTCGGACCTAAATTTAGGACCTTTATATTACGGTAATAGTAATATTATTGTAACATCCTGCATTTGGGGTTGTTCGTGTTCTATTTTATTTTATTTTATTTATTTTTGGTGATTGCCTAAAGAAGCCTTATTTATAAATGGAGGTGAATCACGACACAAGGAAGTGATTAAGTAACGTGGTTTGGGGCGCCAGGGTGCTCTAGGAGAGAAGGGGTTCGAGCCCCGGAATCGCGTGAGGGAGTTTTATTTTTGGCGCTGAAGGAGAGTTAGGCGAAGGAGGGTTTAAAAACAAATTCGGCGAAGTTGTGGCATAAAAATCAGCCTGGCCAAGTGGCTTGGGACGCCGACTAGGGGCCTGGGGGCGCTAGGCTCGAGTTCGAATCACCATGGGCACAAGGGAGCTTGTTTTTTTTATTTTAGCGTTGAAGTAAGGGAGTGTTAAAAGAAAATGCTGCCGAGTTGGGGTACGAACAACACATTAGAAGAGTGGCTAGAGGCTTGGAATTATTCCTCCTGGCCTCGCGTTCGAGCCACGGGAGTTATACTCGGGGCATTCAAATTTTCGCTTTTAGTGCCTAAGCGAAACGAGCCTTTGGGGAAGGATTTAAAAGAAAGTTTTACCGGCTTATGTCATGAAAGTCATGTTAGTCGAGCGGTTGGGGTGTGGGGGTATCTCCCTCACGTCTTGGGTTCGAAACCCCTAGGTAGCAGTTGGATGTTTTTGTTTTTCGTCTCTGGCATTAATGCGTGCAAGAGCCTAGGAACCGAGTGTTTAAAAGGAAATTCCGACGCATTATGTCATGAAAGACAAGCTGGCCCGATGGCTGAGGCTTGGGGGGAGTTGCTTCAGGTCCGGGGTTCGAGACCCAGCAGCGCCTGGAAGCATTCTTTTTCTTCTTTTGCCTTGGCCGACGTATTCTGGGCGCCAACATGCGCATGCACGCACGGGAAACAAGGCTGTTGGCTGCATGTTTCTTTTATTTTATTCTTTTAGTATTGTTGTTTTATTTTATTTAATTAGTTATTATTATTTTTTTTATATAATTGGAATATGGGGAAATATTTTATTATAGTATGGGAATTATCCCTATTTTATCTAGCCTTTAGTTTAATCTAAGTATGGGGGGAGTGTTGGGAATGTGCAAAACAATGTTATGGGAAATTGTGGATGGAAGGAAGGTATGCCTTGGGGTTGGCCGGCCTTGGAGTTTAGCAAAGGAGAGCATTTCGGCAGTAGCTCTATTATTTTCCCTTCCTTCCAACTTTGAATGCTTGGCCAAAAAAATTAGAAGAAAGCCAAAATCCTTTTCCTTCTAAATTGTCTCTTGGCCGAATGATGTATGGCCAGATTTCCTTAGTTGTTTTTGGTTCCTTTTGATTGAGCATGCCGAATCCTGCTTCTTCTTCCTCTCTTCCGTTTTAGCTTGAAGTAGCCAACTACTCCATTGTTTTTCTACAAGACTTGGCCGGAATTTTGGTGTACACTAAGGTGAGGCAATTGACAAAGAACTTCAACCCCTATTCAAGTAGCGGTTTTCGGGCTCTAGTTAATAAAGGAAGGACAAAGCGTTGTTAAAGGTTGGTGAGTGTACTTTTTAACATGAGATTTCTCCCCTCCCTTAATGCATATCGAAGGCACGAGTTAAAGCCCTTATATGGATAGGCCGAATGAGCATAGGCCATATTAATGGTATATCTTTCTTGTGTAGCCAACAGGGGCTTGGAAGTGTCGTTCGGGTCTCGCTCCTTCGAGGTATGGTCACTCGTAAATTCGACTAGGGGTTTTAGATGTGAATTTACGTGTTTAAGGTCAAATCTGACTTTTGGTGTATAGGGTCTTGATTAGTTAACGCGCAAAGGAAATTTCGGAACTTCGATAGACAAGGTATGAGGTGATTGACATTCGGCTAAGGTCATTTTGGTACCTATGTCTGATCGATTTATACACTTTGATTTTAGGGGGTAAATCGGCTATGAAACCAGAAGTTTTCGAAATTTCAAGCCTCATTAGTCCGTACTAATAAAGGTTCGGCCTAAGGCCCTATTTTATCACACTATGACCAATAACTTTGGACTTATCAGTTATTAATAATACCCCTAAATGCTAACCCGTAATGGCCGAATAATAGGAGCTATACGAGGACAAGTTCGGGACTTTTTGAATATCACGTAGATCCGGGATTTCTTGTAGACCTTCGATTATTTAGGTGTGTAAGCTCTTACACACTTTATTAGTATAAACTGTTATTTGATGATATTAATAACCTCTCATGTGGTAACTTTGCCTAGTGGGCATAAGCTTGGTTTTCGGGTAAGTTTCCGTATTACTCGATTTACGATATATGTTGTATATGCCATCATATGCTGAAAAATGCTATGCTATATACGATTGCATGATATATGGAATCATGATACTTGTAATATGAGCATGATGATGGTGGGATTGATGAGAGGGAGTAATATTCGTGTCGACGGACACCAGTGTTTTGGTAACACATTGTGACTACGGTCACCAGTGGTTTGGCACCACCAGTGGTTTGGCACCACACGTATTGACGGATATTGTGACTTCGGGTCACCAGTGGTTTGGCACCACCAGTGGTTTGGTACCACACGGGGTAGAAAAGGAGCATGGATGGTTAGGTGGGGTTGCATAATTGCATGTCATACTAATATCTTGTGTATGAGTGTTATTTCCCGGGGTTGGGGATTTATACACTGAGTCTTGGTGACTCACCCCTTCCCATATCATCTTGCAGGTGAGTAGAGCACGGATGCGGAGCCAAGGAGAGCTCGAGGCGGCCATGTTGGTTTTGTGGACTTGAAATTTTACTTTGCCCCGTTTTAAGTTTAATTATTCACTACAATTCGATTGGGTTGTAATATGGCCGCTTATTATTTTGGATGGTTAGGTAGTTGTTTTTACTTTACTTTATAACTGATGAACTTACGAACGGTTATGCAAATCGGTTAAAAGTAACGTTTTCAAAAATAAGTACTTGTACGCGTTTTCAAAAAAAATGCTACCATCGGGTAACGAAATTTTCTAAGTTATCGATCATTTTATTGTTCTAAAATTTAGGGGTCAAATGGTTTTAAAGGGAGAAAGGATTTTCAACTCAATCGGATTTACCAAATCAACCCACTTGAGATTTAACGAACACCGTTTTATACCCTTAACAAAATTTTAAATTTCTACTATTAATCCAGACCTTTCAAACTTCTTTATCCCGTGACATACCAGATCCGGTCATGGCTTGTGGGCCGGGTTTGGGGTGTTACAAGTTGGTATCAGAGCCCAGTTCAAAAACTCGGCTGTGAGGGCCTAAGACCTAAAAATATTTTTGCTAAATAGGCTTTTGAAAACCCCGTTGAAAATGATTTTGGTTGAACAACATGGCGTCGAGTCTCCGGCACCGATCCGCTCTTGTAAGTATTTTTAATCTATGTATGAATGGTTATCTGTAAATAGGTAGAAAACGGGACGTAGATGGTACGAAAGGTATATGAACTCTAGGACTAGTTTACCCCAAACAATCACATAAGATTTATAATTGCCTAATTAAAACAAACCCATGACCAAGTCGCCGAGTTAAGGTGTGGTAACCCTTGTACGCATGTCTAGGATTGGATCCAGAAGAGCTTGGTATTTAAGTGGTCTTAGCGACTCACCTCCTCTTCACAGGAAACCTACCGGTGCGTAGCTTCGGTTCACCCTAACCATGAGGACTTGTTCATGGGCTAAACCCCTATTATTAAAACCCGAAAGGGAATTAGCCGCATTTTTATAAAGACTCTAGTTTTAAAGACTTCCCTCAAACTTATGAGATTTATACTACAAAATTCCTTTGATTTATGGACATTTTAAAATACCCTTAGGGGTAAATTACAAAAATGCCCCTAGTTTTAAGAATTCTACCAAACTACCCCAAAATTTCTTTTTAAACAAAATTTTCCTTATTTTACAAGCATATCTAAAATCCCTAATTTGCAAAATGTCAAAAATGTTGTGTTTTGGAAAAATTACAAAATTGCCCCTAATTTGCAAATTTCCCAAAATGACCCTGATTTTCAAAAAGTTTTGCAACACTACTAATTTGGGAAGACAAAATTTTTCAAAAAGGAACCCCCAAGTTTGGCAAATTTTTAAAATTTTAAATTTCCTTTGAATTGTCAAACTTACATTGTTTTATTACCAAAATACCCCTGTAGGGTAAAGGACGAAAATACCCCCGGGTTAAGAAATGGGTCAAAAAGAGTGATGGAATAGGTGAATGTGTATCTTCGAATTACGATAGAAGACTTGAAACTTGTTTGATCGAAAGAACAACTTCTTAACTTCGCCAATAAGATTCTTTGCTAATAATCAGTAAAACATTGACTAACTCATAAAACTTTTTAAGACAGATTGCGCCATAAGAAATGAGTTCTAGAGGTCGCGGCCGTCGGGGACGCGGTAGAGGCCGGATGGCCGTGACAGAACCAGTTAGGTCGGGCCAAGTATCGGATAATGAGATACCACCCCCACCGCCACCCCCAGCTTTTGGTGATGGACATCAGGATCAGACGGGAGGAGAGTCGGTATCGCAGGCTATGCTACGTGTGCTAGAAATGATGGCTGAGACCAGTAGAGGCACAGGAGCTCGGAAGTCTGTATCTGAGCGGCTCCGATCCAATGCGGCTGAAGTATTTCGGGGTGTGTCAGGTGTCGCACCCTGTACAGCCGAATATTGGTTAGAATCGACCGAGAGGATTATGGACGATCTCGATTTAACAAATGAGGAGAAGCTGAAAGGAGCAGTGTCGCTCCTAAAAGACGAGTCATACCAGTGGTGGCTCACGGTTCGAGACGGCGCTACAGCAGACGACCTTACTTGGGAATACTTCAAGGCCACTTATCAGAAGAAGTATGTGGGCACCAGTTATACTGATACTCAGAGGAAAACTTTTCTGGGATTAGTGCAAGGAAATAAGTCAGTATCTGAGTATGAGGCAGAATTCCTGAGGCTGAGCCGCTATGCCCGGGGAGTCGTGTCAACTGAGCACGATCGTTGTGTCCGCTTTGAAGACGGACTTAGGGACGACTTAAGGCTGTTAATTGCTCCACAACAAGTACGTGAGTTTGCTGTTCTGGTAGAAAAGGCTAAGGTAGCCGAAAGGGTCCGAGAGTCTGTGAGGCAGAACTATGATAGGAACAAGCAGAAAAGAGGTGTTGGGTCATCTGGATCGGGAAATAATGCTCAAAAGAGGGTCAGACAGAGTGGGCCGAATCAGGCTGGAAGGACCATGACTACTAATCAGAGACCGACTCAGTGTAATCGCTGTGGAAAGTCACATTGGGGAGGTTGTTACACCGGTGAGAGGGGTTGCTTTGAATGTGGATCCCCGGATCATCGTGTAAGGGATTGTCCTCGGAAGTTGGCAAGGAATCAGTCAGAAGGTCAGAACCGTACTCCAGCAAGGAATGTAGGACCACCGCAGAGGGGTCGTGGTAACGGTAGAGGAGGCAATGGTCCTAATCGAGGTCGCGGAGTTCAGGCTAGAGGAGCAGGCAACACCGAAGCCAGGCAGCCTGGCTTGGTCTACGCGGCGAGACGTCGCGAGGAGGGTGACGCACCGGATGTCATCACCGGTACGTTCCTAATTTTTGGTCTTCCATATGTTGCTTTAATTGATGTGGGTTCGACGCATTCATACATTGCCAGTAGTGTGGTAGAGGCTATGAACTTGGATTTTGAGACTGCTCCTAGCGAGATGACTGTAATTAGCCCTCTAGGACACTCTGTGAGGGTGAACATAATATATAGAGATATACCCCTAGAACTCCAAGGGGTAGTGTTTGTGGCTGATCTGATGGAACTGCCGTTTGGGGAATTCGACCTAATTCTTGGAATGGACTGGCTGGTTAAGTATCAGGCAAGGTTGGATTGCGCTGCTAAGCGCATAATTCTAAAGACGACTGAAGGTGATGAAGTGGTCATGATAGGTAACAGAAGAGATTATCTATCCAATGTAGTGTCTGCCTTGAAGGCCGAGAAAATGATCAAAAAGGGGTGTGAAGCATTGTTGGTTCAGATTTATGCCTTGGAGGCTAAGGAATCAGCAGTTGAGAAGGTCCGAACTGTAGGGGAATTCGCTGATGTGTTTCCTGAAGAACTTCCGGGTCTGCCCCCAGATCGGGAAGTAGAGTTCGGTATAGACTTGTTGCCCGGAACGGCGCCTGTGTCTATAGCACCCTATCGAATGGCACCAAAGGAGTTGGTGGAATTGAAGGCTCAAATTCAGGAACTATTGGATAGAGGGTTCATCCGACCTAGTATATCTCCGTGGGGAGCACCTGTGTTGTTTGTCAAGAAGAAAGACGGGTCAATGCGGATGTGTATCGACTACCGTCAGCTTAACAAGTTAACAATCAAAAACAGGTATCCGTTGCCTCGGATTGATGACCTATTTGATCAACTAAAGGGTGCATCTGTGTTCTTAAAGATAGATCTTGGGTCGGGCTATCATCAACTCAAGGTAAAGGAGGCTGATGTGCACAAGACGGCATTTCGTACCCGGTATGGGCATTTCGAGTTCTTAGTGATGCCGTTTGGGTTGACCAACGCGCCGGCAGCATTCATGGACTTGATGAATAGGGTGTTTCAGCAGTACTTGGATCAATTTGTCGTGGTGTTTATAGACGACATATTGGTTTACTCAAAGTCAGAGGAGGAGCATGATAGGCATTTACGTATAGCTCTACAAGTACTGAGGGAAGAGCAACTGTATGCCAAATTCAGTAAGTGTGAATTTTGGCTTAGGGAGGTGACTTTCTTAGGTCACGTGGTGTCAGCTGAAGGGATTAGAGTGGACCCTCGCAAGGTCGAAGCGGTGTTGGAGTGGAAGCCACCTCGGTCAGTGGCAGAAATTCGAAGTTTCCTGGGTTTGGCCGGGTACTATCGAAGGTTTGTGGAGGGATTCTCCTTAATCGCAGCGCCGTTGACTAAGCTATTAAGGAAAGGAGTCCCATTTGTTTGGTCAGAGGAACAGCAAGAAAGTTTTGATAAGCTAAGAAAGATTCTAACGGAAGCTCCCGTTTTGGTTCAGCCTGAGGCGGGGAAATTGTTCACAGTTTATTGTGATGCGTCCCATAATGGGTTGGGATGTGTGTTGATGCAGGAAGGGAAGGTAGTGGCCTATGCATCCCGTCAGCTAAGACCACATGAGGTTAACTATCCTACCCATGACTTGGAGTTAGCAGCAGTGGTTTTTGCTTTGAAAATATGGAGGCATTACTTGTATGGGGAAAAGTCGATAGTCTATACGGATCATAAAAGTTTGAGGTACCTCTTGACTCAAAAGGACTTGAATCTGAGGCAGCGCCGATGGATTGAACTGTTGAAGGACTACGACTGTTCAATTGAGTACCACCCAGGCAAGGCTAACGTGGTGGCTGATGCGTTGAGCCGAAAGGTCGTGACAGACTTAAGGGCGATGTTTGCTCGTCTTAGTCTATACGACGACAGAAGTCTCTTGGCAGAGCTGCAAGTTAAGCCAACTTGGATCGAGGAGATTAAGGAAAAGCAATTAGGGGATGACAGCTTAAACGCACGGAGGCTACAAGTTCAAGATGGCGGTTTGGAAGGGTATAGTTTGACTGGTGATGGGGTGCTGTGTTTTCAAGGACGGCCTTGTATGCCGAATGATGTGGGCTTGAGGCAAAGAATTCTTCAGGATGCGCATAGCAGCCCATACGCTATGCATCCTGGAGGTAGTAAGATGTACGAAGATTTGCGGAAGCAGTTCTGGTGGCCAGGGTTGAAGCGCGAGGTAAATGATTTCGTGGGAAGGTGTCTCACGTGTCAGCGAGTAAAAGCGGAACATCAGTTGCCATCTGGGTTACTACAACCGGTGAGGATTCCTCAGTGGAAATGGGAGAGGATCACTATGGACTTCGTCAGTGGGCTACCCCCCACGCCCAGCAAGAAGGACGCAGTTTGGGTGATTGTGGACCGTCTGACCAAATCGGCTCACTTCATACCGGTAAGGGTGGATTACTCGCTCCAGAAGTTAGCTAAGTTGTATGTGGCAGAGATAGTGAGGTTGCATGGTGTGCCAGTGTCGATCATCTCAGACAGAGACCCCAGATTTACGTCGAGATTTTGGAAAGCACTACATCAGGCCTTGGGTACACGGTTGGATTTCAGTACAGCATTCCATCCACAGTCTGACGGGCAGTCGGAAAGAGTTATTCAGATTTTGGAGGACATGTTAAGAGGCTGCGTTTTAGACTTCAGAGGTAGTTGGGAGGAATTTTTGCCATTAGCTGAGTTCGCATACAACAACAGTTATCAGGCAAGCATTAAGATGGCACCATATGAAGCGTTATATGGTAGGAGGTGTCGCACACCTACCTGTTGGACGGAGTTGGGTGAGCGACAGATGTTAGGACCGGAATTGGTTGCAGAAACTGAGGATAAGGTGAAGAAGATCCAAGCTCGATTGAAAAAAGCCTCGGATAGGCAAAAGTCTTATGCTGATCTCAAGCGAAGGGACATAGAATTTGCCGTATGAGACGAAGTTTTTCTGAAGGTCTCACCATGGAAGAAAGTGTTAAGATTTGGGAAGAAGGGCAAATTAAGTCCCAGGTTCATTGGACCGTTTAAGGTGTTGAGACGAGTGGGACCAGTGGCTTATCAGCTCGAGTTACCTGCAGAACTGAGTCAAATTCACGATGTGTTCCATGTCTCCATGCTTAGACGCTATCGTTCTGATCCATCACACGTCCTAGCAGTTGAGGAAGTTGAGGTGAGTCCAGATTTGACAATGGAAGAGGAACCTGTGCAGATCCTAGATCGGGATGTGAAAGTTTTGCGTAGGAAGTCAGTTCCTTTAGTGAAGGTCCTATGGCGGAACCATGGCGTGGAGGAAGCTACGTGGGAGCCCGAGGATGTAATGAGGCAGCAATACCCCCAACTCTTCTGACCAGGTAATTTCGAGGGCGAAATTATTTTTAAGGGGGGTAGAACTGTAACATCCTGCAGTTGGGGTTGTTCGTGTTCTATTTTATTTTATTTTATTTATTTTTGGTGATTGCCTGAAGAAGCCTTATTTATAAATGGAGGTGAATCACGACACAAGGAAGTGATTAAGTAACGTGGTTTGGGGCGCCAGGGTGCTCTAGGAGAGAAGGGGTTCGAGCCCCGGAATCGCGTGAGGGAGTTTTATTTTTGGCGCTGAAGGAGAGTTAGGCGAAGGAGGGTTTAAAAACAAATTCGGCGAAGTTGTGGCATAAAAATCAGCCTGGCCAAGTGGCTTGGGACGCCGACTAGGGGCCTGGGGGCGCTAGGCTCGAGTTCGAATCACCATGGGCGCAAGGGAGCTTGTTTTTTTTTTAGCGTTGAAGTAAGGGAGTGTTAAAAGAAAATGCTGCCGAGTTGGGGTACGAACAACACATTAGAAGAGTGGCTAGAGGCTTGGAATTATTCCTCCTGGCCTCGCGTTCGAGCCACGGGAGTTATACTCGGGGCATTCAAATTTTCGCTTTTAGTGCCTAAGCGAAACGAGCCTTTGGGGAAGGATTTAAAAGAAAGTTTTACCGGCTTATGTCATGAAAGTCATGTTAGTCGAGCGGTTGGGGTGTGGGGGTATCTCCCTCACGTCTTGGGTTCGAAACCCCTAGGTAGCAGTTGGATGTTTTTGTTTTTCGTCTCTGGCATTAATGCGTGCAAGAGCCTAGGAACCGAGTGTTTAAAAGGAAATTCCGACGCATTATGTCATGAAAGACAAGCTGGCCCGATGGCTGAGGCTTGGGGGGAGTTGCTTCAGGTCCGGGGTTCGAGACCCAGCAGCGCCTGGAAGCATTCTTTTTCTTCTTTTGCCTTGGCCGACGTATTCTGGGCGCCAACATGCGCATGCACGCACGGGAAACAAGGCTGTTGGCTGCATGTTTCTTTTATTTTATTCTTTTAGTATTGTTGTTTTATTTTATTTAATTAGTTATTATTATTTTTTTTATATAATTGGAATATGGGGAAATATTTTATTATAGTATGGGAATTATCCCTATTTTATCTAGCCTTTAGTTTAATCTAAGTATGGGGGGAGTGTTGGGAATGTGCAAAACAATGTTATGGGAAATTGTGGATGGAAGGAAGGTATGCCTTGGGGTTGGCCGGCCTTGGAGTTTAGCAAAGGAGAGCATTTCGGCAGTAGCTCTATTATTTTCCCTTCCTTCCAACTTTGAATGCTTGGCCAAAAAAATTAGAAGAAAGCCAAAATCCTTTTCCTTCTAAATTGTCTCTTGGCCGAATGATGTATGGCCAGATTTCCTTAGTTGTTTTTGGTTCCTTTTGATTGAGCATGCCGAATCCTGCTTCTTCTTCCTCTCTTCCGTTTTAGCTTGAAGTAGCCAACTACTCCATTGTTTTTCTACAAGACTTGGCCGGAATTTTGGTGTACACTAAGGTGAGGCAATTGACAAAGAACTTCAACCCCTATTCAAGTAGCGGTTTCCGGGCTCTAGTTAATAAAGGAAGGACAAAGCGTTGTTAAAGGTTGGTGAGTGTACTTTTTACCATGAGATTTCTCCCCTCCCTTAATGCATATCGAAGGCACGAGTTAAAGCCCTTATATGGATAGGCCGAATGAGCATAGGCCATATTAATGGTATATCTTTCTTGTGTAGCCAACAGGGGCTTGGAAGTGTCGTTCGGGTCTCGCTCCTTCGAGGTATGGTCACTCGTAAATTCGACTAGGGGTTTTAGATGTGAATTTACGTGTTTAAGGTCAAATCTGACTTTTGGTGTATAGGGTCTTGATTAGTTAACGCGCAAAGGAAATTTCGGAACTTCGATAGACAAGGTATGAGGTGATTGACATTCGGCTAAGGTCATTTTGGTACCTATGTCTGATCGATTTATACACTTTGATTTTAGGGGGTAAATCGGCTATGAAACCAGAAGTTTTCGAAATTTCAAGCCTCATTAGTCCGTGCTAATAAAGGTTCGGCCTAAGGCCCTATTTTATCACACTATGACCAATAACTTTGGACTTATCAGTTATTAATAATACCCCTAAATGCTAACCCGTAATGGCCGAATAATAGGAGCTATACGAGGACAAGTTCGGGACTTTTTGAATATCACGTAGATCCGGGATTTCTTGTAGACCTTCGATTATTTAGGTGTGTAAGCTCTTACACACTTTATTAGTATAAACTGTTATTTGATGATATTAATAACCTCTCATGTGGTAACTTTGCCTAGTGGGCATAAGCTTGGTTTTCGGGTAAGTTTCCGTATTACTCGATTTACGATATATGTTGTATATGCCATCATATGCTGAAAAATGCTATGCTATATACGATTGCATGATATATGGAATCATGATACTTGTAATATGAGCATGATGATGGTGGGATTGATGAGAGGGAGTAATATTCGTGTCGACGGACACCAGTGTTTTGGTAACACATTGTGACTACGGTCACCAGTGGTTTGGCACCACCAGTGGTTTGGCACCACACGTATTGACGGATATGTGACTTCGGGTCACCAGTGGTTTGGCACCACCAGTGGTTTGGTACCACACGGGGTAGAAAAGGAGCATGGATGGTTAGGTGGGGTTACATAATTGCATGTCATACTAATATCTTGTGTATGAGTGTTATTTCCCGGGGTTGGGGATTTATACACTGAGTCTTGGTGACTCACCCCTTCCCATATCATCTTGCAGGTGAGTAGAGCACGGATGCGGAGCCAAGGAGAGCTCGAGGCGGCCATGTTGGTTTTGTGGACTTGAAATTTTACTTTGCCCCGTTTTAAGTTTAATTATTCACTACAATTCGATTGGGTTGTAATATGGCCGCTTATTATTTTGGATGGTTAGGTAGTTGTTTTTACTTTACTTTATAACTGATGAACTTACGAACGGTTATGCAAATCGGTTAAAAGTAACGTTTTCAAAAATAAGTACTTGTACGCGTTTTCAAAAAAAATGCTACCATCGGGTAACGAAATTTTCTAAGTTATCGATCATTTTATTGTTCTAAAATTTAGGGGTCAAATGGTTTTAAAGGGAGAAAGGATTTTCAACTCAATCGGATTTACCAAATCAACCCACTTGAGATTTAACGAACACCGTTTTATACCCTTAACAAAATTTTAAATTTCTACTATTAATCCAGACCTTTCAAACTTCTTTATCCCGTGACATACCAGATCCGGTCATGGCTTGTGGGCCGGGTTTGGGGTGTTACAATTATTTTAGCTTTGTCAGATGAGGATGAGTCTTCGGATGAATCTTCAACTAATAATAATAATAAAAAACAAAAAACAAAAGAAAAAAGAGAAAGGATAAAAACAAGAAAAATATACTCTTATAAAACTTTGATAGAACATTGGAAAAACCAATTTTCTAAAACGGAAGATAATCTTGAAAGAGTTGAATATCTAAAGTTAATAGAAGAACTTTATGAAGAACATAAAGATCTGTTTGAAAAATATAAGTATCATTATATGTTAGAATATGATAATGATAGTAATGTTAATAATAATAATAATGAAAATGATAGTTATATTTTAGAAACTACAGAAAGTAGTAATTCTAATAATATGGATATTAATGTTACAAGCCATAAATCTGATGAAGAAGAAACTTCAACAGAAGAAATATAGAAATACCCGAACCCATGGATACTGAACCCCCAGATCCATATGAATATGTGACACCTAAACCTAAGGAAATTGATAAAAAAGATTTTTATGGTAAAAGAAAAATAGACTCAGATCTTCAAACAGATGATGGTCTAAGGTCTATTAATAGAAATCACGAAACTGTTGAAAACACACAAGAATATTAGGTAATAAAATAGAAAATATAGCTACTAATGATATAAAACTGGAAACACCAGGAGAAACTAGTCAACCTATTCCTATACCTTATAGTATAGGAGACCTTAATAAAAGAAATGTTGCTCAAGGAGGAATATATTTAGATTTAACAAATATTCCTTTGTCAAACTATGAAAAAACCATAGATGATTGGGCACAATCCATGACTATTGTTGTAAACAATAACAGTACAATCTGGTCAAAAGAAAGTTTTTAAACTATTTTGTTGGAACTTTTCAAGGTGATGTTCTACAATTTCTCAGACGCTGGGAAGAATCTGAGAAAGGAAGAGAACAGAAGGGTCAACTTATTAATCAATAAGTTCTCCTAAAGATTTATTAAAAGGATTAACCTCAATTCTAAAAATAGAATTTTGTGGTTATACTAATAAAAAAGATCAGGATAGTCAATCCAGCTATACCTTGTCAAAATTAAAATTATGTGATATTAGATATTTAGACGAATTCTCTAAAAAATTTCTACATGAATATCAAAAATTAAAAAATGAAAGTGTAGATTTTTGGAGAAATCAATATTTCCATAAATTACCTCCACCTTGGGATGAAATTTGTATAAATAAATATGCATCTTTCATTATAAAATATAGTAATGATAATAAAGAAATAGGAGATATAGATACAATAGGTAATAGGATTAATTTCGCTAAAGAAAGAATTCTATTACATTGTTTACAGAGTAAAGCGGCTAAACAAGTCAAGAATAAATTAAGCCATAAATATTGTACAAAAATGTTAGAAGGAGAATGGGAATTTGGATGTAACTCCATACATCCGAAAACCTATAAAAATATAATAAAAAATATAAATTAGCTAAATGGAAACCAGGAAATAAAAGATATTCTAATAAAGATAAAAAGAAAAAATTTGTTAGAAGAAAAACTTCTAAAAAACAAATTTGTAAATGTTTTATTTGCGATGAAGAAGGTCATCTAGCATCAAATTGCCCTAACAAAGGTAAGAATGCTAGAAAAATAATTAAAAATCTTGAAGAACAAGATTTAGAAATATGTTTTGGTGAGGAAACAAATCCCACTGAAATATTATATGAGTTATTATCAGAAACAGAGTCTGATATAGATTCTGACGAATATATATTTATGATAGGAAATAGTTCTAATAATAAGTTAGAAGAAATTCCTAATTCTGAACAACAGGATATTAAATTAGGAAATTTAATCGGAGAAGAAATAGACTTTTCTGATGATATAATAGAAAAGATTAATAAAAATCATATTTCTAAAGAAGAAATATATAAAATCTCTAAGTTTAAAATATGGTCAAAAAGACATATAGAGAAAATTAGCGGTAATACAGTCGCTAAAGATACTAAAGGAGGATTAACAGAAATCCCCTTATTTACTAAAGAAAAAATAAAAAGGATTAGAAAAAACTATCCTCAGGTTAGATATATACATTTAGGAGTAATCATGATAACAATTAGAGCATTATTTAGAAAAGGTCATGATGTTCCTATCTTAGCAGTATTATTAGACAAAAGATTTGAAAACCCAATAAAAGCACTTATTGGAGGAATTCAATCTAATTTACATACAGGGGTTATAGGATTTAAGGTAAAACCAAATTACTTTATCTCTATAACAGATCCTCTAATAGAAGAGTGTCTATGCCTTAGAATTCAGACAAAAAATTCTGATATTAGTGATTTAGCAGAAGATTTAGCAATCAGCTGGACTTCCATTAATGAATATACTAATACGGCAGAGGTTGAAATAAAAGAGATAAATAATAAATTATTGAGCTTTTTGAGCCCAATAAATTTACTACAGAAATTCAACCAAAGCTATTACATTTAAAAGATTTATCGATTCAAAAGACTGGACAATTGATAAAACTAATAATACTAGTACTTCTAAACCAGTAAGTACTATTGAATACATGTCATCTGGTGACAAGTTATATTTCAGAAATAATCTGATTACTAATACAGATGATAATTTAGTATTACCTTCTAATTCTCAACCAGAGGAAGAAGAAGATATAAGTACTTCTACACCAATAGGTATGAAAACAGTTCATATTCCTATTTTTCCTACTAACCAAGTAGAAATTCTAGAAACACTAGAATGGAAGATATAAATTATTCAATTAAGAATATTACAAATTTCAATAAATATATTGAAATTACATTACATAGTAAAGATTATTAGAAATATTCTTTACATGCTTTATTAGATACAGGAGCTACAACTAGTAGTTGTAAAAAGAATATTCTTCCTGAAGAATATTGGAAACCTGTAAAAAAGATAATAAATATTAGTGGAATAAATGGTAGCAAAACTACTGTTTATTTTAAAGCTAAAAATATACCAATCTACATAAACAATGTTAGATTTATAATTCCAAAATTATTATGTTTACCTGATATGTATGGAGACATATTATTAGGTAATAATTTTCTAAATCAATATTTACCCTTTACTGTTAATAAAAAATCGGTTATATTATCTATAGAAAACACTTCTATAGAAATACCATTAGTAGAAAATAATAAATTTATTTTTACTAATGTTTGCTGATTTTCTTAGCAGGCCTTATGGATAGAGGTAAACAACCTCTAAAAGAAAATGATGGATGGAGAACTGTCCATAAAAAACCCAACAAGGGAAAATCACCTATAAGTCCTAAACAAGGATTTATGGCTGCACCTGCAAAAATAATTCCTAAACAAGGATTTATGGTTGCACCAACACAGGTACAATTTTATCCTAACCAGGGATATTATTTACCATATCCATTGGTAAACCAACCAATTGGATCACATTCACCAACACAGGTGGATTATTCTCAATTTTCTCAAAAGCCTCCTACCGATTCTGAAATTCTCAAATATGCAGATGCTTTGTTGAAAAACCAACAAAACTCTGAATTCTCGAATCTAAAGGATTTTTATAATCCAGGCTTACCCCCAGAATATTACCATTTCATAAACAAGATATGGAAAAACCATATTTTGGAACAAAGGGCTAGTTTCAGAAAAGCTCTTACCCAATTCTCAGAATTCTTAGTTGAAAAAACAACTGAAGAAAATAAATCTGAAGAATTATTACTAAATCTATTTTATACCGAGATTGGGATGATATCCTAATCGAATATATGGATATTAAGGAGATAAACAATCTTCTTGATATATTTCAATATTTTATTAGTAAAGGGAGAAATACTCCTATTATTAATAAGATGTTTAGAATATGTCTATATAACAAGTGTAGACAAATTCTACCTATTGATATATTTTCAAAATAAATCGAGCCATTTGCAACCAGCAAGCTCTATTTTCGGAAACATTTTCTAAATATTTTTCGCAAGCTTTTGTTTATACAAATGATATAGGAGAAAAAATTCCTACTATCAAATTTCGACTTGATCATGATCCATTTGATATAACCAGTATTGAATGGGGATTTGTTAAAGAAATAACAGTCCAAAATCTTTCTTTTCATTTACTAAAGATTTTCCGGCTATGGTAAAATCTAGATTAACAAACTATGTTAATTTAGATGATTTTGTTTACTATTTTTATATAAAAATACACAGCCTTATTGGTATTGCTGAAAAAGAAAAATTTTATCAGCCATATCAAATATGGATTATTCATAAAATGCTTGGAGGAAGATCCCTCTTGGCGGTCCAAGAAGATCAAGAGCATTTGTCAAAAACAATTGACGAGTGTTACAAAAATTATTTCCGTTATCAAATCCAATCCGGAGTTGATTTAATGGCGGAAGCTCAGTTCCTACTCCGACAAAACACGTTCGAGTTCTGGAGTGACGGTAGAAGAATCCTAGCCTACGACACTGGAAATCCCCAGAGGCACGAGAACGAAGAAGCCATGTCACTATTAACAAAAATAGCTGAAATGGAAATTGAAGATTATCCGTTAACAGCGGAAATCAGAGAAGTGTGGGAGCACTGGAACACACCAGTACCTTCACCAGAATCCCTACACCTGGATGAAATCGAAGAGATGAATCTCAGAAATATCCAGGAAGGATAAAATCCAAAAAAGGAAGAAATTTAATTATTGATGTAACAACCCGTTACCATCAAGTAATGAAAGCAAGAAGATGCATTCAATTTTGGCGGTGACTTAAAAAGAAGGAAACCACCAAAAGACAAAGATGATGTCATGCATGATGGAAGCAACCATTTAATGCAATTGAAACGTGGAAGCAACCACAACAATTTTGATAGAAGACGGTGGAAGCAAACAAATCAAGATGGCTACGTGGAAAAAATCATGAAGCCATTCTTATCAACATACTGTTCGGAATTCAATTGTAATTAAATTAGAGTTCATTTTTTCCACTATAAATAGGCATTGTTGTAGCCTGGAAAAGGCATCGAATCCTGAATCGGATTTTAGAATAGTTTATTAGAGTTTTAAGATGATCGAATCCTGAATCGGATTTTAGAATAGTTTATTAGAGTTTTAAGATGATCGAATCCTGAATCGGATTTTAGAATAGCTTATTAGAGTTTTAGTTTTGCTTAAGAAATCAAGAAATCTTTCTTGATCTCTCTTTGTAAATTATCTATTTTCTTCTAGTGAAATATTATTCTACGATATAAACCCTTCCGCTTGTGCACATACACCTCCCTCCCCGGTAATTGGTATCATATATCCTATCAGAGGAGCCCCGGAGTAACGATTTCTGGAGTTCTCATATCGTAGTTATCATTGTAAGTTTCTATCCTTGTATCTGCAATTCTGTTTATTTCGCTGTTATTATCTCAAAACCCATATATCTGTCGTTAGTCTTCGTTGCCGTTGAGTCCGAGTGGGACGTTGTTGGCGTTGAGAGGACGATAAGACACAGAAGGTTTTAGGTACCAGGGATAATAATAATGGAAAAAATGGATTGTTTATATCAAGATAAAACTTGTAATCATACTATGCATATAGACTCTAAGAATGAAAATAATATTTCGGCTCTTAGTAAGGGTATCAATAGTTTAATAGATATGACGTCTATATATTTTAATAGATTATATACTAAGGTTAGTAAAGTAGAAGAAAAAATAGATAATATGGGAGAAGTAACGAATTTAGATTTGAATAGCAAGTCTAAGGAGTTATTATCCGATGTTAATAATAAATTAGATCAGGTTATTAGTAATAGTAATATAGATTCGGACCTAAATTAGGACCTTTATATTACGGTAATAGTAATGTTATTTTAGCTTTGTCAGATGAGGATGAGTCTTTGGATGAATCTTCAACTAATAATAATAATAATAAAAACAAAAAACAAAAGAAAAAAGAGAAAAGGATAAAAAACAAGAAAAATATGATTTTGACTCTTATAAAACTTTGATAGAACATTGGAAAAACCAATTTTCTAAAACGGAAGATAATCTTGAAAGAGTTGAATATCTAAAGTTAATAGAAGAACTTTATGAAGAACATAAAGATCTGTTGAAAAATATAAGTATCATTATATGTTAGAATATGATAATATGTTAATAATAATAATAATGAAAATGATAGTTATATTTTAGAAACTACAGAAAGTAGTAATTCTAATAATATGGATATTAAAGTTACAAGCCATAAATCTGATGAAGAAGAAACTTCAACAGAAGAAAATATAGAAATACCCGAACCCATGGATACTGAACCCCCAGATCCATATGATTATAAAATATCTAAGCCTAAGGAAATTGATAAACAGGATCCTTATGGTAAATTCAAACCAAAGAAATATTGGGAAAATAAATATCTAATTGAACTAAAACCAGTTCATTTAGAAAAACCAATAATTCAACAAATAAAAATGGGAAAAAAGGATATTATTACCTTTTCACATTTTCAATCAAGAAAATATTATACTTACATAGAAATTATATTTCAATTTAGAGAATATAAAACATATTCTTTAAATGCTTTATTAGATACTGGAGCTACAACCAGTAGCTGTAGAGAAAATGCTATTCCATCAGAAAAATGGGAACTTATGAAAAATCCTATTAGAGCTGTTGGTGTCAATGGTATTGAAACATTAATCCTTTTTAAAGCTAAAAATATACCAATCTACATAAACAATGTAAGATTTGTAATTCCTAAATTATTATGTTTTCATGAAATGCATGGAGATATATTGTTAGGTAATAATTTTATATATCAACATCTACCATTTTCCATAGATAAAATTTTGTTGTACTAACTACTGAAAATACTTCGGTAGAAGTACCCTTAGTAGAAAATCATAAATATATATGTGATCAGGACTTTACACCTCCTAAGAATGAACAAATAAAACAACTAGATACTAATCACTGGTTGTTTAAGATATTAGAAAATAATTTTAGTGAAGAACCATTAAAATTATGGAAAAATAGTCCTAGATATTGTACCATAAAATTGGAAAACCCCAATAAAATTATTAGAGTAAAACCTATGATCTATACTAAACAAGATATAGATGAATTTGATATACAAATAAAGGAATTACTAGATAAAGGATTAATAGAAGAAACTACTAGTCCACATTCTAGTCCTGCTTTCATGGTAAGAAACCATGCAGAAATAAAAAGAGGAAAAGCTAGGATGGTTATTAATTATAAAAGACTAAATCAAATACTATTTTTGATGGTTATTTTATTCCAAGAAAGGAAGTCTTAATAAACCAAGCTAAACAAGCAAAATATTTTAGTAAGTTTGACTGCAAATCTGGTTTCTGGCAAATCATGTTAACAGAAGAATCCAGACCATTAACAGCTTTTAGTGCACCTAATGGTCATTACCAATGGAGAGTAATGCCATTTGGACTTTGTAATGCACCTCAAGTCTTCCAAAGATGGATGGACTCTATATTCAAAAAATATAAAAAATTTTGTAGTATATATAGATGATATTCTAATTTTTTCAGAAACACTGGAAAATCATAGAAAACATCTAAATATTATAGCTAGAGAATTTATCAAACATGGAATAATATTAAGCCCTAAGAAAATAGAATTGGAAAAAACCGAAATAGAATTCTTAGGATTAATATTATCATCTGATGGTCTTAAATTCCAAGATCATATTATTGTTAAAATAAAAGAATTCCCAGAAAAAATTGTTGATAAGAAACAACTTCAACAATTTCTAGGAATTGTTAATTATGGCAGAAATTTCTTCCCTAATTTGTCTAAAAAACTAGATGAGTTATATGAAAAACTCAAAAAGGACAAGCCTTTTGAGTGGTCTAACAAAGATTCAGACATTATAAAACAAATAAAGTCTGAGATAAATTATATTCCAAAAGTTTATTTACCTAAACAAGGTGATAAATTAATTCTAGAAACAGATGCCTCAGAAAGAAATTGGGGATGTGTATTAAAAGCTAAAACAATAGCTAATGAAGAATTAATTTGTGGATATAGTTCTGGAAAGTTTAAACCAAACGAAATTAATTATGCTATTTATGAAAAAGAACTATTAGCAATAAAAAAAGGAATAAAAAAATTCCTAATATATTTAGCACCAGAAAGTTTTATTATTAAAACCGATAATCAAGCTGTCAAACAGTTTCTTACTAATAAAAGTTTAGAAACAGTACCTAGAAGGATTAGATGGTATAATGAATTATGCCAATTCAATTCGAAGTCATATACATAAAAGGTACTAACAATATGATTGCTGATTTTCTTAGTAGGCCTTATGGATAGAGGTAAACAACCTCTAAAAGAAAATGATGGATGGAGAACTGTCCATAAAAAACCCAACAAGGGAAAATCACCTATAAGTCCTAAACAAGGATTTATGGCTGCACCTGCAAAAATAATTCCTAAACAAGGATTTATGGTTGCACCAACACAGGTACAATTTTATCCTAACCAGGGATATTATTTACCATATCCATTGGTAAACCAACCAATTGGATCACATTCACCAACACAGGTGGATTATTCTCAATTTTCTCAAAAGCCTCCTACCGATTCTGAAATTCTCAAATATGCAGATGCTTTGTTGAAAAACCAACAAAACTCTGAATTCTCGAATCTAAAGGATTTTTATAATCCAGGCTTACCCCCAGAATATTACCATTTCATAAACAAGATATGGAAAAACCATATTTTGGAACAAAGGGCTAGTTTCAGAAAAGCTCTTACCCAATTCTCAGAATTCTTAGTTGAAAAAACAACTGAAGAAAATAAATCTGAAGAATTATTACTAAAATCTATTTTATACCGAGATTGGGATGATATCCTAATCGAATATATGGATATTAAGGAGATAAACAATCTTCTTGATATATTTCAATATTTTATTAGTAAAGGGAGAAACACTCCTATTATTAATAAGATGTTTAGAATATGTCTATATAACAAGTGTAGACAAATTCTACCTATTGATATATTTTCAAAAATAAATCGAGCCATTTGCAACCAGCAAGCTCTATTTTCGGAAACATTTTCTAAATATTTTTCGCAAGCTTTTGTTTATACAAATGATATAGGAGAAAAAATTCCTACTATCAAATTTCGACTTGATCATGATCCATTTGATATAACCAGTATTGAATGGGGATTTGTTAAAGAAATAACAGTCCAAAATCTTTCTTTTCATTTACTAAAAGATTTTCCGGCTATGGTAAAATCTAGATTAACAAACTATGTTAATTTAGATGATTTTGTTTACTATTTTTATATAAAATACACAGCCTTATTGGTATTGCTGAAAAGAAAAATTTTATCAGCCATATCAAATATGGATTATTCATAAAATGCTTGGAGGAAGATCCCTCTTGGCGGTCCAAGAAGATCAAGAGCATTTGTCAAAAACAATTGACGAGTGTTACAAAAATTATTTCCGTTATCAAATCCAATCCGTAGTTGATTTAATGGCGGAAGCTCAGTTCCTACTCCGACAAAACACGTTCGAGTTCTGGAGTGACGGTAGAAGAATCCTAGCCTACGACACTGGAAATCCCCAGAGGCACGAGAACGAAGAAGCCATGTCACTATTAACAAAAATAGCTGAAATGGAAATTGAAGATTATCCGTTAACAGCGGAAATCAGAAGAGTGTGGGAGCACTGGAACACACCAGTACCTTCACCAGAATCCCTACACCTGGATGAAATCGAAGAGATGAATCTCAGAAATATCCAGGAAGGATAAAATCCAAAAAAGGAAGAAATTTAATTATTGATGTAACAACCCGTTACCATCAAGTAATGAAAGCAAGAAGATGCATTCAATTTTGGCGGTGACTTAAAAAGAAGGAAACCACCAAAAGACAAAGATGATGTCATGCATGATGGAAGCAACCATTTAATGCAATTGAAACGTGGAAGCAACCACAACAATTTTGATAGAAGACGGTGGAAGCAAACAAATCAAGATGGCTACGTGGAAAAAATCATGAAGCCATTCTTATCAACATACTGTTCGGAATTCAATTGTAATTAAATTAGAGTTCATTTTTTCCACTATAAATAGGCATTGTTGTAGCCTGGAAAAGGCATCGAATCCTGAATCGGATTTTAGAATAGTTTATTAGAGTTTTAAGATGATCGAATCCTGAATCGGATTTTAGAATAGTTTATTAGAGTTTTAAGATGATCGAATCCTGAATCGGATTTTAGAATAGCTTATTAGAGTTTTTAGTTTTGCTTAAGAAATCAAGAAATCTTTCTTGATCTCTCTTTGTAAATTATCTATTTTCTTCTAGTGTATATTATTTGCAGATCATAATATACATAGTATATTATAAAATATCTATTCTAAATGTTAATAACCCGATTCAGAATCTATAACATGTATACAAAGAAATATATTATTTATGTATAATAAATATATTATTTGCAGATCATAATATACATAGTATATTATAAAATATCTATTCTAAAATAATATTATTGTAATAATATATGTTAAATAAAAAATAGAATAATTATCCTAAATGTATTGTTAGTTTCTATCCTTGTATCTGCAATTCTGTTTATTTCGCTGTTATTATCTCAAAACCCATATATCTGTCGTTAGTCTTCGTTGCCGTTGAGTCCAAGTGGGACGTTGTTGGCGTTGAGAGGACGATAAGACACAGAAGGTTTTAGGTACCAGGGATAATAATAATGGAAAAAATGGATTGTTTATATCAAGATAAAACTTGTAATCATACTATGCATATAGACTCTAAGAATGAAAATAATATTTCGGCTCTTAGTAAGGGTATCAATATTTTAATAGATATGACGTCTATATATTTTAATAGATTATATACTAAGGTTAGTAAAGTAGAAGAAAAAATAGATAATATGGGAGAAGTAACGAATTTAGATTTGAATAGCAAGTCTAAGGAGTTATTATCCGATGTTAATAATAAATTAGATCAGGTTATTAGTAATAGTAATATAGATTCGGACCTAAATTTAGGACCTTTATATTACGGTAATAGTAATGTTATTTTAGCTTTGTCAGATGAGGATGAGTCTTTGGATGAATCTTCAACTAATAATAATAATAAAAAACAAAAAACAAAAGAAAAAAGAGAAAAGGATAAAAAACAAGAAAAATATGATTTGACTCTTATAAAACTTTGATAGAACATTGGAAAAACCAATTTTCTAAAACGGAAGATAATCTTGAAAGAGTTGAATATCTAAAGTTAATAGAAGAACTTTATGAAGAACATAAAGATCTGTTTGAAAATATAAGTATCATTATATGTTAGAATATGATAATGATAGTAATGTTAATAATAATAATAATGAAAATGATAGTTATATTTTAGAAACTACAGAAAGTAGTAATTCTAATAATATGGATATTAATGTTACAAGCCATAAATCTGATGAAGAAGAAACTTCAACAGAAGAAAATATAGAAATACCCGAACCCATGGATACTGAACCCCCAGATCCATATGATTATAAAATATCTAAGCCTAAGGAAATTGATAAACAGGATCCTTATGGTAAATTCAAACCAAAGAAATATTGGGAAAATAAATATCTAATTGAACTAAAACCAGTTCATTTAGAAAAACCAATAATTCAACAAATAAAAATGGGAAAAAAGGATATTATTACCTTTTCACATTTTCAATCAAGAAAATATTATACTTACATAGAAATTATATTTCAATTTAGAGAATATAAAACATATTCTTTAAATGCTTTATTAGATACTGGAGCTACAACCAGTAGCTGTAGAGAAAATGCTATTCCATCAGAAAAATGGGAACTTATGAAAAATCCTATTAGAGCTGTTGGTGTCAATGGTATTGAAACATTAATCCTTTTTAAAGCTAAAAATATACCAATCTACATAAACAATGTAAGATTTGTAATTCCTAAATTATTATGTTTTCATGAAATGCATGGAGATATATTGTTAGGTAATAATTTTATATATCAACATCTACCATTTTCCATAGATAAAAATTTTGTTGTACTAACTACTGAAAATACTTCGGTAGAAGTACCCTTAGTAGAAAATCATAAATATATATGTGATCAGGACTTTACACCTCCTAAGAATAAACAAATAAAACAACTAGATACTAATCACTGGTTGTTTAAGATATTAGAAAATAATTTTAGTGAAGAACCATTAAAATTATGGAAAAATAGTCCTAGATATTGTACCATAAAATTGGAAAACCCCAATAAATTATTAGAGTAAAACCTATGATCTATACTAAACAAGATATAGATGAATTTGATATACAAATAAAGGAATTACTAGATAAAGGATTAATAGAAGAAACTACTAGTCCACATTCTAGTCCTGCTTTCATGGTAAGAAACCATGCAGAAATAAAAAGAGGAAAAGCTAGGATGGTTATTAATTATAAAAGACTAAATCAAAATACTATTTTTGATGGTTATTTTATTCCAAGAAAGGAAGTCTTAATAAACCAAGCTAAACAAGCAAAATATTTTAGTAAGTTTGACTGCAAATCTGGTTTCTGGCAAATCATGTTAACAGAAGAATCCAGACCATTAACAGCTTTTAGTGCACCTAATGGTCATTACCAATGGAGAGTAATGCCATTTGGACTTTGTAATGCACCTCAAGTCTTCCAAAGATGGATGGACTCTATATTCAAAAAATATAAAAAATTTTGTGTAGTATATATAGATGATATTCTAATTTTTTCAGAAACACTGGAAAATCATAGAAAACATCTAAATATTATAGCTAGAGAATTTATCAAACATGGAATAATATTAAGCCCTAAGAAAATAGAATTGGAAAAAACCGAAATAGAATTCTTAGGATTAATATTATCATCTGATGGTCTTAAACTCCAAGATCATATTATTGTTAAAATAAAAGAATTCCCAGAAAAAATTGTTGATAAGAAACAACTTCAACAATTTCTAGGAATTGTTAATTATGGCAGAAATTTCTTCCCTAATTTGTCTAAAAAACTAGATGAGTTATATGAAAAACTCAAAAAGGACAAGCCTTTTGAGTGGTCTAACAAAGATTCAGACATTATAAAACAAATAAAGTCTGAGATAAATTATATTCCAAAAGTTTATTTACCTAAACAAGGTGATAAATTAATTCTAGAAACAGATGCCTCAGAAAGAAATTGGGGATGTGTATTAAAAGCTAAAACAATAGCTAATGAAGAATTAATTTGTGGATATAGTTCTGGAAAGTTTAAACCAAACGAAATTAATTATGCTATTTATGAAAAAGAACTATTAGCAATAAAAAAAGGAATAAAAAAATTCCTAATATATTTAGCACCAGAAAGTTTTATTATTAAAACCGATAATCAAGCTGTCAAACAGTTTCTTACTAATAAAAGTTTAGAAACAGTACCTAGAAGGATTAGATGGTATAATGAATTATGCCAATTCAATTTCGAAGTCATATACATAAAAGGTACTAACAATATGATTGCTGATTTTCTTAGCAGGCCTTATGGATAGAGGTAAACAACCTCTAAAAGAAAATGATGGATGGAGAACTGTCCATAAAAAACCCAACAAGGGAAAATCACCTATAAGTCCTAAACAAGGATTTATGGCTGCACCTGCAAAAATAATTCCTAAACAAGGATTTATGGTTGCACCAACACAGGTACAATTTTATCCTAACCAGGGATATTATTTACCATATCCATTGGTAAACCAACCAATTGGATCACATTCACCAACACAGGTGGATTATTCTCAATTTTCTCAAAAGCCTCCTACCGATTCTGAAATTCTCAAATATGCAGATGCTTTGTTGAAAAACTAACAAAACTCTGAATTCTCGAATCTAAAGGATTTTTATAATCCAGGCTTACCCCCAGAATATTACCATTTCATAAACAAGATATGGAAAAACCATATTTTGGAACAAAGGGCTAGTTTCAAAAAAGCTCTTACCCAATTCTCAGAATTCTTAGTTGAAAAAACAACTGAAGAAAATAAATCTGAAGAATTATTACTAAAATCTATTTTATACCGAGATTGGGATGATATCCTAATCGAATATATGGATATTAAGGAGATAAACAATCTTCTTGATATATTTCAATATTTTATTAGTAAAGGGAGAAATACTCCTATTATTAATAAGATGTTTAGAATATGTCTATATAACAAGTGTAGACAAATTCTACCTATTGATATATTTTCAAAAATAAATCGAGCCATTTGCAACCAGCAAGCTCTATTTTCGGAAACATTTTCTAAATATTTTTCGCAAGCTTTTGTTTATACAAATGATATAGGAGAAAAAATTCCTACTATCAAATTTCGACTTGATCATGATCCATTTGATATAACCAGTATTGAATGGGGATTTGTTAAAGAAATAACAGTCCAAAATCTTTCTTTTCATTTACTAAAAGATTTTCCGGCTATGGTAAAATCTAGATTAACAAACTATGTTAATTTAGATGATTTTGTTTACTATTTTTATATAAAAATACACAGCCTTATTGGTATTGCTGAAAAAGAAAAATTTTATCAGCCATATCAAATATGGATTATTCATAAAATGCTTGGAGGAAGATCCCTCTTGGCGGTCCAAGAAGATCAAGAGCATTTGTCAAAAACAATTGACGAGTGTTACAAAAATTATTTCCGTTATCAAATCCAATCCGGAGTTGATTTAATGGCGGAAGCTCAGTTCCTACTCCGACAAAACACGTTCGAGTTCTGGAGTGACGGTAGAAGAATCCTAGCCTACGACACTGGAAATCCCCAGAGGCACGAGAACGAAGAAGCCATGTCACTATTAACAAAAATAGCTGAAATGGAAATTGAAGATTATCCGTTAACAGCGGAAATCAGAGAAGTGTGGGAGCACTGGAACACACCAGTACCTTCACCAGAATCCCTACACCTGGATGAAATCGAAGAGATGAATCTCAGAAATATCCAGGAAGGATAAAATCCAAAAAAGGAAGAAATTTAATTATTGATGTAACAACCCGTTACCATCAAGTAATGAAAGCAAGAAGATGCATTCAATTTTGGCGGTGACTTAAAAAGAAGGAAACCACCAAAAGACAAAGATGATGTCATGCATGATGGAAGCAACCATTTAATGCAATTGAAACGTGGAAGCAACCACAACAATTTTGATAGAAGACGGTGGAAGCAAACAAATCAAGATGGCTACGTGGAAAAAATCATGAAGCCATTCTTATCAACATACTGTTCGGAATTCAATTGTAATTAAATTAGAGTTCATTTTTTCCACTATAAATAGGCATTGTTGTAGCCTGGAAAAGGTATCGAATCCTGAATCGGATTTTAGAATAGTTTATTAGAGTTTTAAGATGATCGAATCCTGAATCGGATTTTAGAATAGCTTATTAGAGTTTTTAGTTTTGCTTAAGAAATCAAGAAATCTTTCTTGATCTCTCTTTGTAAATTATCTATTTTCTTCTAGTGAAATATTATTCTACGATATAAACCCTTCCGCTATTCTAAGAAAATAGATAATTTACAAAGAGAGATCAAGAAAGATTTCTTGATTTCTTAAGCAAAACTAAAAACTCTAATAAGCTATTCTAAAATCCGATTCAGGATTCGATCATCTTAAAACTCTAATAAACTATTCTAAAATCCGATTCAGGATTCGATGCCTTTTCCAGGCTACAACAATGCCTATTTATAGTGGAAAAAATGAACTCTAATTTAATTACAATTGAATTCCGAAAGTATGTTGATAAGAATGGCTTCATGATTTTTTCCACGTAGCCATCTTGATTTGTTTGCTTCCACCGTCTTCTATCAAAATTGTTGTGGTTGCTTCCACGTTTCAATTGCATTAAATGGTTGCTTCCATCATGCATGACATTGTAACACCCCAATCCCGGACAAGACACCACGTCCGAATCTGGTATGTTACGGGGAAAAACGTTTTTGAAAGATCAGATTTATCGTTTAAAAAGCGGGGTGAAAACATAGTGTATTTGAAGAAAATTTAAGTAGGCTTGTTTGAAATCAGATGGTATATTTGAAACCCGGATAATTTGAAAACTTAGCCAGAATGTGTAGTTAAAACGAGTTTATACCATTTAAACCTCATTGGTTTCTTAGTGATACATAAAACACTTTTAAGCTTAGGAGAACTACAAGTTTAAATTGAAAACCATTTGTATTTGTTTATCATAAAGCCTTAGTGTGATACCCGATGGTATAGTTTAAAAACACATTGCGTTATCGTTTTGAAATCATTATCTTTCCAAGTTTTAGTAAAATTTATTCCAAGTTACTTTGTTAAGGCATATCAAAATCAACTTAAAGCATAAACAACATAAAACATAACTTTAAAGGCCTTTTACAAATCCAAATAAAACCCAATTAGAAGTAACTAAACTAAAGTACCCAAATAGTAGAGTCTGAGTAAAACTTTATTAAGCATGGCATGTGCACCCCGAGTCCATCCCGGCTCCATGTCCGCATCTACGAGTCACCTGAAATGTCAAAGGAGAGGGTGAGTCGAGTGACTCAGTGTGTAAATCCCGCTCCCGAAGAAACAAAATGCTAACACACATCAAACATAGCAACATAATTAATGCAACCCGATCCTAACCATCCATTTCGCCTTTCCTACCCCGTGTGGTACCAAACCACTGGTGGTGCCAAACCACTGGTGACATATAGTCACAATGTGTTACCAAAACACTGGTGTCCCAAAGACACAATATCCGTCAATGTGGTACCAAACCACTGGTGTCCCAAAGACACGATTGTGCTACCAAAGCACTGGTGACCGAAGTCACAAATCCAATGATGATGGGGCCAACCCATCGTGTGATACCAAATCACTAGCAGACGATCCCATATCTCAAGTGGGGCCAACCCACGGTGGTCAAGCCACAGGGACAAGTCGCAATGAGGTGCCAAACCTCTGGTGTCCCAAAGACACAATGTGCTACCAAAGCACTGGTGACCGTAGTCACAAATCTGGTGATGGGGCCAACCCATCGTGTGATACCAAATCACTGGCGTCAATCCCGTATATTCATCCGTGGGGCCAACCCACTGTGGTACTGAGCCACTGGGACGAGACGCTGAGGTACCAAACCTCTGGAGGTGCCAAACCTCTGGTGACCCAAAGTCACAAAGTGTGCTACCAAAGCACTGGTGCTCGTCAGCACAAAATATCACTGCTCCCTCCTCTCATATTACCCATACATGTCATACTGGCTCATGTACAATATGCAATCATGTAACTCATGCAACCATGTCCAACATAGCATCTCATAGCATATATATATATAGTATAGGTCATCATATCCAAAGTATCCATAATAGGATTTATAATACAGTAGGCTTACCCGGATCCGTACTCATACCCCCTTTGGGTATCCAACTATCCATCATACTGTTATGGTTTTTAACAAGCAAACAGGTTTATTAACAACATTACTAAGTATTAGTGTGTTAGTTTACACACCTGATATACACGAGTCTAACAATCCCAACAAACGATCTAGGTCCCTCGATTAACTGGCTCCTAGAATCGGCCAAGCATAGGGGTTAGGCACTAAGACCATTCAGCCAAAGACATATACACTCAAAGGGATTAATTCCAATCCTTTACCTTGCTACTGGTTTGATTCCTTATCAACCCGAACCACAGCAGTTCTCTTTCCAACAATCGGCCAACCCCTAAAAGAGAACAGTTAATCCATTGCCATCCTTGACTTAATCGCACTAAACAGATAAATAATCCAATACTAACATAGCCACTTACCACTGCCTACCAATCAATTGACAGGAGAAACGGCTCCTCTTGATTGCTTGAAACCTTTGATGTCCTATAATGAAGAGATTAGAATCCTTCCAACATGACCATAATCGGCCCTTACTTTAATCAAAATCGATTGAGAAAAGAAAGAAAATAAATGACCATTCGGCCATGGACTTACCAGATTCCAACGATTGAAACAAGACCCACTGATATTCGGCCAAGTAAATCACTAGAAGAAAGGATGGATTCGGCCAACACCTTTAACAGGGAGAAGGATTCGACCACAGTGTTTTAACACACACCCCAAATTCGGTTTCAAGAGAAAAGGATGGGAAAAGGAGAAAGGAAGGTGTATTCGGTTTGTAAGAAAAGGAATGGAGAAAAATGCTTTGGAAGACAAGTTTCGGCTCAACAAAATGGGGAACAAGAAGATGGTATAGGAGAGAGCATTCGGCTGACACAAATCAAAAGAGAGTAAGGCAATTTCGGCTACCAATGTTCCAAGAGAAGAAACGAAGAAAGTATGAAAAGAATGGGTGCTAATTTCGGTTCCAATAGATGAAAGAAAGAGTGAAAGTGAGAGGACTTTTGCTTACCAAGATGTGACCGAAAAATGCACCAAAATGCAAGGTACATTCGGCTTTCCCCTCACCCACACTATGCCGTCACTTCCCCCTTCCAACTCCCCCAAAAATTCGGCCAACAATCCCCCCATGCACTCCCATCCACACATTTCAAATGTGATGACCAAGTCCTCCTCCTAAACTTCCTCTCCTCCCTCCATTTGAAAGTGAAGACTTGGTCCAAAGTAGTGTTCTAATTGCTCTCTACCTCTACCCCCATGCCGTCCAAAATTGGTGACAAAAAAGGGGACTCTGCTGCTTGAACTCTGGACCTCCCTCACATGCAGATGACGCCACACCAAGCTCCCCCTTGTAGCTCATGCTTGCCACTAAGCTAGCTCCTTATTTGTGCAATGAAACCACAAATAAAATTCTTAAACCCCAGCTTCCTCAGCTCCCTTCACCTAACACCCAAAAACCAAAATTTTCCCATTCACTTAGGCATACACCTGGGCTACAATTAAGCCCCTAAAACACCGAAATAACCACATAGCACACTAAACACATGCAATAACATGCAACAACAAAACGGCCCCTAACCCGGGATATTACAGTTCTACCCCCCTTAAAAATAATTTCGGCCTCGAAATTACCTGGTCAAAAGAGTTGCGGGTATTGCTGTCTCATCATATCCTCGGGTTCCCACGTCGCTTCTTCTACGCCATGATTCCGCCAAAGTACCTTAACCAAAGGCACAGACTTCCTACGCAGAACCTTCACTTCTCGATCAAGAATCTGCATAGGTTCCTCCTCCATAGTCAAGTCTGGATTTACCTCGATCTCCTCTACTGCTACCACATGTGACGGATCTGAACGATACCTCCGAAGCATCGAAACATGAAAAACATCATGAATCTGGCTAAGCTCTGTTGGCAACTCAAGCTGATACGCCACTGGTCCAACTCGTCTCAAAACCCTATACGGCCCAATGAACCTCGGACTTAGCTTGCCTTTCTTTCCGAACCTCAATACCTTCTTCCAAGGCGAGACCTTCAGAAAGACTCGATCCCCTACAGCAAACTCTATATCTCTTCGCTTAAGATCGGCGTAAGACTTTTGCCGGTCCGAAGCTTCCTTTAATCGAGCCTGAATCAATTTAACCTTGTCCTCAGTCTCAGCAACCAACTCGGGTCCCAACAACTGACGTTCACCTAACTCCGTCCAACAAGTAGGTGAGCGACACTTCCTACCATACAACGCCTCATACGGTGCCATCCTAATGCTCGCTTGGTAACTGTTGTTGTAGGCAAACTCAGCTAATGGTAGAAACTCCTCCCAACTACCTCTGAAATCCAAGACACACCCTCTCAGCATGTCCTCTAAGATCTGAATGACCCTTTCTGATTGCCCGTCAGACTGCGGGTGAAAAGCCGTGCTGAAATCCAAACGAGTACCCAATGCTTGATGCAATGCTTTCCAGAATCTTGACGTAAACCTGGGATCCCTATCCGAGATTATCGAAACTGGCACACCGTGCAACCTCACTATCTCTGAAACATACAGCTTCGCTAGCTTCTGAAGTGAGAAGTCAACCCTCACAGGAATAAAGTGAGCTGATTTAGTCAGACGATCCACCACTACCAAAACTGAATCCTTCTTGCTTGGCGTAAGCGGTAACCCACTGACAAAATCCATGGTTATCCTTTCCCACTTCCACTGAGGAATCTTCACAGGCTGAAGCAAACCCGACGGCAACTGATGTTCAGCCTTGACCTGCTGACAAGTCAGACATTTCCCAACAAACTCTGTCACCTCCTTCTTCAAGCCAGGCCACCAAAACTGCTCTCTGAGATCCTTATACATTTTGCTACCTCCAGGATGCATAGCATGAGGACTGCTATGTGCGTCCTGAAGAATCTTCTGCCTCAGCTCAACATCTTTAGGCATACAAGCCTTACCCTGAAAACACAACACCTCATCACTAGACAAGCTGTAACCCTCCAAACCACCATTCTGCACTTGTAACCTTCGCGCACTCAGAACCTCATCCTCTAACTGTTTTTCTCTGATCTGCTCAACCCAAGTAGGCTTAACCTGCAGCTCTGCCAGAATACTCCCATCATCATACAAGCTTAAATGGGCAAACAAAGCTCTTAAGTCCGAAACAACCTTACGGCTCAACGCGTCTGCTACCACGTTAGCCTTACCCGGATGATACTCAATAGAACAGTCGTAATCCTTCAGCAACTCAACCCATCTACGTTGCCTCAAATTCAAATCCTTCTGAGTCAGTAGATACTTTAGACTCTTGTGATCTGTGTAGACTATAGATCTCTCTCCGTACAAGTAGTGCCTCCAAATCTTTAAGGCGAAAACTACAGCCGCTAGCTCCAAATCGTGCGTCGGATAGTTGACCTCATGTGGCCTCAGCTGCCTAGAAGCGTAAGCCACAACCTTACCTTCCTGCATCAACACACAACCCAGACCCGTATGTGATGCATCGCAGTAGACTGTGTATTCCTTACCAGCCTCAGGTTGAATCAGAACCGGAGCCTCAGTCAAAATCTTCTTTAACTTGTCAAAGCTTTCCTGTTGTTTCTCAGTCCATACAAACGGAACCTCTTTCCTTAATAACTTAGTCATCGGCGCTGCTATCAACGAGAAACCCTCAACAAACCTTCGGTAGTATCCAGCCAAACCCAGAAAACTCCGAATCTCAGCCACTGACCTAGGCGGCTTCCAATCCAGAACTGCCTCAATCTTACGAGGATCTACTCGAATCCCCTCAGCTGACACTACATAACCCAAGAACGTCACTTCTCTAAGCCAGAACTCGCACTTACTAAACTTAGCATAGAGTTGCTTTTCCCTCAGAATCTGCAGCACCACCCTCAAATGCGCATCATGCTCTTCCTCTGTCCTTGAGTACACTAAAATGTCGTCTATGAAAACCACCACGAACTGATCCAGATACTGCTGAAACACCCTATTCATCATATCCATAAACGCTGCCGGTGCGTTAGTTAACCCGAATGGCATTACCAGGAATTCGTAGTGCCCATACCGAGTCCGAAACGCTGTTTTATGGATATCAGCCTCCTTAACCTTTAACTGATGGTACCCAGACCTCAGATCAATCTTCGAAAATACCGCAGCACCCTTCAGCTGATCAAACAAATCATCTATCCGTGGCAACGGATACTTGTTTTTAATCGTCAGCTTGTTCAACTGGCGGTAGTCTATGCACATCCGCATCGTACCATCCTTCTTCTTAACGAAAAGTACCGGCGCACCCCACGGCGAAACACTTGGCCTAATAAAACCCCGATCCAATAACTCTTGGATCTGAGCCTTAAGCTCCACCAATTCCTTTGGTGCCATCCTATACGGAGCAATAGACACTGGCGCAGTCCCGGGTAACAGATCTATCCCGAACTCTACCTCACGATCTGGCGGCAAACCCGGAAGCTCCTCAGGAAACACATCAGAAAATTCCTTAACAGTATGAACCTTCTCAACAGCAGACTCTTTAGCCTCCAAGGCATACACACGAACCACATACGCTTCACAGCCCTTCCTGACCATCTTCTCCGCTTTCAGAGCAGATACCACATTTGATAAGTAATCTCTCCTATTACCTATCATAGCCACCTCATCACCATCAACCGTCTTAAGAACCATGCGCTTGGCCGCGCAATCCAACCTCGCCTGGTACTTAACCAGCCAATCCATCCCAAGAATCAGATCGAACTCCCCAAACGGCAGTTCCATCAGATCAGCAGCAAATTCTACCCCTTGGAGTTCTAGAGGTACATCTCTAAACAGCTTATCTACCACTACAGAGTGACCTAAAGGACTAATCACAGTCATCTGCCTAGAAGATATCTCAGAGTCTAAATCCATGGTCTCTACTATACTACTGGCAACATAAGAGTGCGTAGAACCCACATCAATTAAAGCAGTATAAGGAGTACCAAAAATCAAAAACGTACCGGTTATGACGTCCGGTGCCTCGCCCTCCTCTCGGCGCCTTGCAGCATATACCAATCTAGGCTGTCTGGCATCAGAACTACTCGCACCTCTGCCCGGTGCTCCACGGCCCCGACCAGAACCATTACCACCTCTGCCATTACCACGGCCCCTCTGTGGTGGCGGTCCATTACTTCTGAACTGATTAAGGCCCTGACTCTCAGACTGAATCCTGGCCATCCTACGCGGACAGTCCCTAATGCGATGCTCTAGAGAACCACACTCGAAACAACCTTTTCCACCAGTCCAACAGCCACCCCAATGAGATTTCCCACACTGATTACACTGCGGCGGTCCCTGCCTAGCAGCAACAAACCTAGCAGACTGATTCTGCCCACTCGGTCTAGCCCTCTTCTGCGGATTACCCGACGAACCAGAAGACCCAAAACTCCTCTTAAGCCTACTCCTGCCCATACTCTGCCTCACTGACTCCTTAACACCCTCGGCTACCTTAGCCTTCTCAACTAAGACAGCAAACTCACGCTCCTGCTGAGGAGCAATCAGCAGCCTCAACTCGTCTCGTAGACCATCCTCGAAACGAACACACCTCTCATGCTCAGTGGCTACAATGCCCCTAGCATACCTACTCAGCTTCAGGAACTCAGCCTCGTACTCAGCAACAGATTTACTCCCCTGAACAAGCCTCAGAAATGCCTTTCTCTGGGAGTCGATGTAACTAGCCTCGATGTATTTCTTTTGATATGCAGAGCTGAAGTAATCCCATGTCAAATCCTCTGCTGCCACACTATCCCGAACCGTGAGCCACCACTGATATGACTCATCCCGGAGAAGCGATACGATACCCTTCAGCTTCTCTTCAGCCGTCAAGTCCAGATCGTCCATGATCCGCTCAGTTGCCTCCAGCCAGTACTCAGCAGTGCTAGGAGCAACACCAGAAACACCTCGGAAGAATTCGGCCCCATTAGCCCGGAGTCGCTCAGGAACTGATTTCCTAACTCCTGCACCACCACTTGCCCCAGCTACCCTTTCCAACACTCGCAGCATCGCCTGTGACACTGCGTCATCTCCAGTCTGGTCTTGGAACTCACCACCTCCAGCTGGTGGCGGAGCCGGTATCTCATTTTCTGAACCCTGCCCAGATCCTACGGGCTCAGAAACCGTCATTCTACCCCTACCTCTACCACGAGTGTTACGACCACGCCCGCCTCGAGTGCTCATGACTAATCTTTCTACGTATCTGATTAAAGAATTTTATGCATCAGTGTTTATTCCACTTGTTTAAAAGCAAGTCTTATGAACATTAAAGAGGATTTGTTTTCGCGAGTTCACAGAATCCTATCGGTTTCAATCTCTAAGGTAGCATACTATTGCTATTCATCAAATCATATAACATCCAATCAAATCACAAAGAATAGTCCGGGGTATTTACCTGGGCGAACTGGTGCCGGAGACTCGGTGCCATGCCTTTCAAACCATACTTTCAAAACAAACACTTAAACAGACTTTTGAAAACCATTTTGGGCCTCAGGCCCATAGCCGAGCCTTTGAACTTGGCTCTGATACCACAATTGTAACACCCCAAACCCGGACAAGACACCACGTCTGAATCTGGTATGTTACGGGGAAAAACGTTTTTGAAAGATCAGATTTATCGTTTAAAAAGCGGGGTGAAAACATAGTGTATTTGAAGAAAATTTAAGTAGGCTTGTTTGAAATCAGATGGTATATTTGAAACCCGGATAATTTGAAAACTTAGCCAGAATGTGTAGTTAAAACGAGTTTATACCATTTAAACCTCATTGGTTTCTTAGTGATACATAAAACACTTTTAAGCTTAGGAGAACTACAAGTTTAAATTGAAAACCATTTGTATTTGTTTATCATAAAGCCTTAGTGTGATACCCGATGGTATAGTTTAAAAACACATTGCGTTATCGTTTTGAAATAATTATCTTTCCAAGTTTTAGTAAAATTTATTCCAAGTTACTTTGTTAAGGCATATCAAAATCAACTTAAAGCATAAACAACATAAAACATAACTTTAAAGGCCTTTTACAAATCCAAATAAAACCCAATTAGAAGTAACTAAACTAAAGTACCCAAATAGTAGAGTCTGAGTAAAACTTTATTAAGCATAGCATGTGCACCCCGAGTCCATCCCGGCTCCATGTCCGCATCTACGAGTCACCTGAAATGTCAAAGGAGAGGGTGAGTCGAGTGACTCAGTGTGTAAACCCCGCTCCCGAAGAAACAACATGCTAACACACATCAAACATAGCAACATAATTAATGCAACCCGATCCTAACCATCCATTTCGCCTTTCCTACCCCGTGTGGTACCAAACCACTGGTGGTGCCAAACCACTGGTGACATATAGTCACAATGTGTTACCAAAACACTGGTGTCCCAAAGACACAATATCCGTCAATGTGGTACCAAACCACTGGTGTCCCAAAGACACGATTGTGCTACCAAAGCACTGGTGACCGAAGTCACAAATCCAATGATGATGGGGCCAACCCATCGTGTGATACCAAATCACTAGCAGACGATCCCATATCTCAAGTGGGGCCAACCCACGGTGGTCAAGCCACAGGGACAAGTCGCAATGAGGTGCCAAACCTCTGGTGTCCCAAAGACACAATGTGCTACCAAAGCACTGGTGACCGTAGTCACAAATCTGGTGATGGGGCCAACCCATCGTGTGATACCAAATCACTGGCGTCAATCCCGTATATTCATCCGTGGGGCCAACCCACTGTGGTACTGAGCCACTGGGACGAGACGCTGAGGTACCAAACCTCTGGAGGTGCCAAACCTCTGGTGACCCAAAGTCACAAAGTGTGCTACCAAAGCACTGGTGCTCGTCAGCACAAAATATCACTGCTCCCTCCTCTCATATTACCCATACATGTCATACTGGCTCATGTACAATATGCAATCATGTAACTCATGCAACCATGTCCAACATAGCATCTCATAGCATATATATATATATATAGTATAGGTCATCATATCCAAAGTATCCATAATAGGATTTATAATACAGTAGGCTTACCCGGATCCGTACTCATACCCCCTTTGGGTATCCAACTATCCATCATACTGTTATGGTTTTTAACAAGCAAACAGGTTTATTAACAACATTACTAAGTATTAGTGTGTTAGTTTACACACCTGATATACACGAGTCTAACAATCCCAACAAACGATCTAGGTCCCTCGATTAACTGGCTCCTAGAATCGGCCAAGCATAGGGGTTAGGCACTAAGACCATTCGGCCAAAGACATATACACTCAAAGGATTAATTCCAATCCTTTACCTTGCTACTGGTTTGATTCCTTATCAACCCGAACCACAGCAGTTCTCTTTCCAACAATCGGCCAACCCCTAAAAGAGAACAGTTAATCCATTGCCATCCTTGACTTAATCGCACTAAACAGATAAATAATCCAATACTAACATAGCCACTTACCACTGCCTACCAATCAATTGACAGGAGAAACGGCTCCTCTTGATTGCTTGAAACCTTTGATGTCCTATAATGAAGAAATTAGAATCCTTCCAACATGACCATAATCGGCCCTTACTTTAATCAAAATCGATTGAGAAAAGAAAGAAAATAAATGACCATTCGGCCATGGACTTACCAGATTCCAACGATTGAAACAAGACCCACTGATATTCGGCCAAGTAAATCACTAGAAGAAAGGATGGATTCGGCCAACACCTTTAACAGGGAGAAGGATTCGACCATAGTGTTTTAACACACACCCCAAATTCGGTTTCAAGAGAAAAGGATGGGAAAAGGAGAAAGGAAGGTGTATTCGGTTTGTAAGAAAAGGAATGGAGAAAAATGCTTTGGAAGACAAGTTTCGGCTCAACAAAATGGGGAACAAGAAGATGGTATAGGAGAGAGCATTCGGCTGACACAAATTGTAACACCCCAAACCCGGACAAGACACCACGTCCGAATCTGGTATGCTACGGGGAAATCGTTTTTGAAAAGTTAGATTTTCCGTTTACAAGCTGAGTGAAAACACAGTGTATTTGAAACCCGGAGATTTTGAAAACTTAGCCAGAATGTGTAGTTAAAACGAGTTTATACCATTTAAAACCTCATTAGTTTCTTAGTGATACATAAAACACCTTTAAACTTAGGGGAACTACAAGTTTGAGTTGGGAACCATTTGTATTTGTTTATCATAAAAACTTAGTGTGATACCCGATGGTATAGTTTAAGAACACATGGCGTTATAGTTTTGAAAACATTATCTTTCCAAGTTTTAGTAAAATTTATACCAACTTATTTTGTTAAGGCCTATTAAAATTTAGTTAAACATCAAACAACTTAAAGCCTAAATTAAAGGCCTTTTACAAAACGAATTAAAACCCAAATAAAAGTAAATAAGCTAAAGTACCAAAAATATAGAGTCTGGGTAAAAACTTTATTCAGCATGGCATAAGCACCTCGAGTCCATCCCGGCTCCAAGTCCGCGTCTACGAGTCACCTGAAATGTCAAAGGAGGGGGTGAGTCGAGTGACTCAGTGTGTAAATCCCGCTCCCGAAGAAACAACATGCTAACACACATCATACATAGTAACATAATTAATGCAACCCGATCCTAACCATCCATATCGCCTTTTCTACCCCGTGTGGTACCAAACCACTGGTGGTGCCAAACCACTAGTGACATATAGTCACATTGTGTTACCAAAACACTGGTGTCCCAAAGACACAATATCCGTCAATGTGGTACCAAACCACTGGTGTCCCAAAGACACGATTGTGCTACCAAAGCACTGGTGACCGAAGTCACAAATCCAATGATGATGGGGCCAACCCATCGTGTGATACCAAATCACTAGCAGACGATCCCATATCTCAAGTGGGGCCAACCCACGGTGGTCAAACCACAGGGACAAGTCACAATGAGGTGCCAAACCTCTGGTGTCCCAAAGACACAATGTGCTACCAAAGCACTGGTGACCGTAGTCACAAATCTGGTGATGGGGCCAACCCATCGTGTGATACCAAATCACTGGCGTCAATCCCGTACAATCATCCGTGGGGCCAACCCACTGTGGTACTGAGCCACTGGGACGAGACGCTGAGGTACCAAACCTCTGGAGGTGCCAAACCTCTGGTGACCCAAAGTCACAAAGTGTGCTACCAAAGCACTGGTGCTCGTCAGCACAAAATATCACTGCTCCCTCCACTCATATCACCCATCAATATACCATACTCATGTAATCATGCATATCATACAATCATGCATCTCATGCTAACATGTCTAATCTCATATCCCATGTCACATATATCCACAGCCATAGTATCATATAGATCATCAGTAAATTTATAACAACACTGACTTACCCGAGTCCAAGGTCATACCTAAATGGGTATCATATCAATCCATCAAACTGCCATGATTTAATAGGCAAAACAGGTTTACTAATAATAATATCACTAAGTATGGGTGTGTTAGTTACACACACCTGGTAATACGAGCCTAGAAATCCTGACAAAAGCGATCTAAGTCCCTCGATTGCTAACTCCTACAATCGGCCAAACATTAGGGGTTAGGCACTTACAACATTCGGCCATCAGCCATCCACCAAAGAATCAACATTAACCATTTAGACCCAGAAGGGTTTATTGAATAGCCCTTACCTTGCTATTGGTTTGATTCTTTATCGAACCCGAACCACAAAGGCTTTCCTTCCAACAATCGGCCACCTTCAAAAGAGAACTATTAATCTTTTGCTACCTTGCCTTAATCGAACCTAAAAGATTGAAATAATAACAACACCATATACTTACCCCTACTTACCAATCGATCACAAAAGAATGACGATTCCCTTGTTTGCTTCACACTCCCAAGGACCCAACACCAACCGATTGAGCAAGGCCTCCAATACACCACTGCTATTCGGCCAAAAGAGACTGCTAGGAGAAGGAGAGAATATTCGGCTACAAGTATCAAAAGGGAACTTTTTGCTTTACCAAATGTGACCGAAAATGCCAAAATTTCCAAATGAAATTCGGCACTCCTCCAATCATCACACTACTATGCCGTCACTCCCCCTCTCCACTCCCCTAAATTCGGCCATATCCCACAATGCACTCACATCCACCCATTTCAAATGAGTGGACCAAGTCACACTCCACCGTTTGCTCTCCACCATCCAAGTCACCACTTGACCAAGTCCAAGGTGGAGTTTAAATCACACACAACTCCTCCCTCCTATGCCGTCCAAAATGCAACCAAAATGGGGGGTTTCGCAGCTCGAACTCAGGACATCCCCTCCCTTGCAAATGACGCCACACTCAGCTCCTAGTGGCACCTTGCTCAGCCACTTTGCCAACACTTCTTTTGTGCAATGAAACCACAATTTATTTTCTTAAACCCCAGCTTCCTCAGCTCCCTTCCTATAAAGCCCAAAAACCAAAATTTACCCATTCACTCAGGCATACCCCTAGCCTACAATTAAGCCCCTAAAACCCCGAAATAACCACACAGCACACTAAACACATGCAATAACATGCAACAACAAAACAGCCCCTAACCCGGGATATTACAGTTCTACCCCCCTTAAAAATAATTTCGGCATCGAAATTACCTGGTCAAAAGAGTTGCGGGTATTGCTGTCTCATTGTATCCTCGGGTTCCCACGTCGCTTCTTCTACACCATGATTCCGCCAAAGTACCTTAACCAAAGGCACAGACTTCCTACGCAGAACCTTCACATCCCGATCAAGAATCTGCACAGGTTCCTCTTCCATAGACAAGTCTGGATTCACCTCGATCTCTTCCACTGCTACCACATGCGACGGATCTGAACGATACCTCCGAAGCATCGAAACATGAAAAACGTCGTGAATCTGACTAAGCTCTGCTGGCAACTCAAGCTGATACGCTACTGGTCCAACTCGTCTCAAAACCTTATACGGCCCAATAAACCTCGGACTTAGCTTGCCTTTCTTCCCGAACCTCAGGACCTTCTTCCAAGGCGAGACCTTCAGAAACACTCGATCCCCAACAGCAAACTCTATATCTCTTCGCTTAAGATCAGCGTAAGACTTTTACCGGTCTGAAGCTTCCTTTAATCGAGCTTGAATCATTTTAACCTTGTCTTCAGTCTCAGCAACCAACTCGGGTCCCAACAACTGACGTTCACCTAACTCCGTCCAACACGTAGGTGAGCGACACTTCCTACCATACAACGCCTCATACGGTGCCATCTTAATGCTCGCTTGGTAACTGTTGTTATAGGCAAACTCAGCTAATGGTAGAAACTCCTCCCAACTACCTCTGAAATCCAAGACACAACCTCTCAGCATGTCTTCCAAGATCTGAATAACCCTTTCTGATTGACCGTCAGACTGCGGGTGAAAAGCCGTGCTGAAATCCAAACGAGTACCCAATGCTTGATGCAATGCTTTCCAGAACCTTGAAGTAAACCTGGGATCCCTATCCGAGATTATCGAAACTGGCACACCGTGCAACCTCACTATCTCTGAAACATACAGCTTCGCTAGCTTCTGAAGTGAGTAGTCAACTCTCACCGGAATAAAGTGAGCTGATTTAGTCAGACGATCCACCACTACCCAAACTGAATCCTTCTTGCTTGGCGTAAGCGGTAACCCACTGACAAAATCCATGGTTATTCTTTCCCACTTCCACTGAGGAATCTTCACAGGCTGAAGCAAACCCGACGGCAACTGATGTTCAGCCTTGACCTGCTGACATGTCAGACACTTCCCAACAAACTCTGTCACCTCTTTCTTCAAACCCGGCCACCAAAACTGCTCCCTAAGATCCTTATACATTTTGCTACCTCCAGGATGCATAGCATAAGGACTGCTATGTGCGTCCTGAAGAATCTTCTGCCTTAGCTCAACATCCTTAGGCATACAAGCCTTACCCTGAAAACACAGAACCTCGTCACTAGACAAGCTGTAACCCTCCAGACCACCATCCTGCACTTGCAACCTTCGCGCACTCAGAACCTCATCCTCTAACTGTTTCTCTCTGATCTGCTCAACCCAAGTAGGCTTAACCTGCAGCTCCGCCAGAATACTCCCGTCGTCATACAAACTCAAATGGGCAAACAATGCTCTTAAGTCCGAAACAACCTTACGGCTCAACGCGTCTGCTACCACGTTAGCCTTGCCCGGATGATACTCAATCGAGCAGTCGTAATCTTTCAGCAACTCAACCCATCTACGCTGCCTCAAATTCAAATCCTTCTGAGTCAGTAGATACTTCAGACTCTTATGATCTGTGTAGACTATCGATCTCTCTCCATATAAGTAGTGCCTCCAAATCTTTAAGGCGAAGACTACAGCCGCTAGCTCCAAATCGTGCGTCGGATAGTTGACCTCGTGTGGCCTCAGCTGCCTAGAAGCGTAAGCCACCACCTTACCTTCTTGCATCAGCACACAACCCAAACCCGTATGTGATGCATCGCAGTAGACTGTGTATTCCTTACCAGCCTCAGGTTGAATCAAAACCGGAGCCTCAGTCAAAATCTTCTTTAACTTATCGAAGCTTTCCTGCTGTTTCTCAGTCCATACAAACGGAACCTCTTTCCTTAATAACTTAGTCATCGGCGCTGCTATCAACGAGAAACCCTCAACAAACCTTCTGTAGTATCCAGCCAAACCCAGAAAACTACGAATCTCAGCCACTGACCTAGGCGGCTTCCAATCCAAAACTGCCTCAATTTTACGAGGATCTACCCGAATCCCCTCTGCTGACACTACATGACCCAAGAACGTCACTTCTCTAAGCCAGAACTCGCACTTACTGAACTTAGCATAGAGTTGCTTTTCCCTCAGAATCTGCAGCACCACCCTCAAATGCGCATCATGTTCTTCCTCTGTCCTTGAGTACACTAAAATGTCGTCTATGAAAACCACCACGAACTGATCCAGATACTGCTGAAACACCCTATTCATCATATCCATAAACGCTGCCGGTGCGTTAGTCAACCCGAATGGCATTACCAGGAATTCGTAGTGCCCATACCGAGTCCGAAACGCTGTTTTATGGATATCAGCCTCCTTAACCTTTAACTGATGGTACCCAGACCTCAGATCAATCTTCGAAAATACCGCAGCACCCTTCAGCTGATCAAACAAATCGTCTATCCGTGGCAACGGATACTTGTTTTTAATCGTCAGCTTGTTCAACTGGCGGTAATCTATGCACATCCGCATCGTACCATCTTTCTTCTTAACAAAAAGAACCGGCGCACCCCACGGTGAAACACTTGGCCTGATAAAACCTCGATCCAATAACTCCTGGATCTGAGCCTTAAGCTCCACCAATTCCTTTGGTGCCATCCTATACGGAGCAATAGACACTGGCGCAGTCCCGGGTAACAGATCAATCCCGAACTCTACCTCTCGATCTGGCGGCAAACCCGGAAGCTCCTCAGGAAATACATCAACAAATTCCTTAACAGTACGAACCTTCTCAACAGCAGACTCTTTAGCCTCCAAGGCATACACATGAACCACATACGCTTCGCAGCCCTTCCTGACCATCTTCTCCGCTTTCAAAGCAGATACCACATTTGATAAGTAATCTCTCCTATTACCTATCATAGCCACCTCATCACCCTCAACCGTCTTAAGAACCATGCGCTTAGCTGCGCAATCCAACCTCGCCTGGTACTTAACCAGCCAATCCATCCCAAGAATCAGATCGAACTCCCCAAACGGCAGTTCCATCAGATCAGCAGCAAACACTACCCCTTGGAGTTCTAGGGGTACCTCTCTAAACAGCTTATCTACTACTACAGAGTGACCTAAAGGACTAATCACAGTCATCTGCCTAGAAGTTATCTCAGAGTCTAAGTCCATTGTCTCTACTATACTACTGGCAACATAAGAGTGCGTCGAACCCACATCAATTAAAGCAGTATAAGGAGTACCAAAAATCAAGAACGTACCGGTTATGACGTCCGGTGCGTCGCCCTCCTCTCGGCGCCTCGCAGCATACACTAATCCAGGCTGTCTAGCCTCAGAACTACCTGCACCTCTGCCCGGTGCTCCACGGCCCCGACCAGAACCATTACCACCTCTGCCATTACCACGGCCCCTCTGCGGTGGCGGTCCATTACCTCTGAACTGATTACGGCCCTGACTCTCAGACTGAATCCTGGCCATCCTACGCGGACAGTCCCTAATGCGATGATCCAGAGAACCACACTCGAAGCAACCTTTTCCACCAGTCCAACAACCACCCCAATGAGATTTCCCACACTGATTACACTGCGGTGGTCCCTGCCTAGCAGCAACAAACCTAGCAGACTGATTCTGCCCACTCGGTCTAGCCCTCTTCTGCGGATTACCCGACGAACCAGAAGACCCAAAGCTCCTCTTAAGCCTACTCCTGTCCATGCTCTGTCTTACCGATTCTTTGACACCCTCGGCTACCTTAGCCTTCTCAACTAAGACGGCAAACTCGCGCTCCTGCTGAGGAGCAATCAGCAGCCTCAACTCGTCTCGCAGACCATCCTCGAAACGAACACACCTTTCATGCTCAGTGGCCACAATGCCCCTGGCATACCTACTCAGCTTCAGGAACTCAGCCTCCTACTCAGCAACAGATTTACTCCCCTGAACAAGCCTCAGAAATGCCTTTCACTGGGAGTCGATGTAACTAGCCCCGATGTATTTCTTTTGATATGCAGCTCTAAAATAATCCCATGTCAAATCCTCTGCGGCCACACTATCCCGAACCGTGAGCCACCACTGATATGACTCATCCCGGAGAAGCGATACGATACCCTTCAGCTTCTCTTCAGCCGTCAAGTCCAGATCATCCATGATCCGCTCAGTTGCCTCCAGCCAGTACTCAGCAGTGCTAGGAGCAACACCCGATACACCTCGGAAGAATTCGGCCCCATTAGCCCGAAGTCGCTCAGGAACTGATTTCCTAACTCCTACACCACCACTTGCCCCAGCTACCCTTTCCAACACTCGCAGCATCGCCTGTGACACTGCGTCATCCCCGGTCTGATCTTGGAACTCACCACCTCCAGCTGGTGGCGGAACCGGTATCTCATTTTCTGAACCCTGCCCAGATCCTACGGGCTCAGAAACCGTCATTCTACCTCTACCTCTACCACGAGTATTACGACCACGTCCACCTCGAGTGCTCATGACTAATCTTTCTACGTATCTGATTAAAGAATTTTATGCATCAGTATTTATTCCACTTGTTTAAAAAGCAAGTCTTATGAATATTAAAGAGGATTTGTTCTCGCAAGTTCACAGAATCCTATCAGTTTCAATCTCTAAAGTAGCATACTATAGCTATTCATCAAATCATACCACATCCAATCAATTCACAAAGAATAGTCCGGGGTACTTACCTGGGCGAACTGGTGCCGGAGACTCGGTGCCATGCCTTTCAAACCATACTTTCAAAAAAAAACACTTAAACAGACTTTTGAAACCATTTTGGGCCTCAGGCCCACAGCCGAGCCTTTGAACTTGGCTCTGATACCACAATTGTAACACCCCAAACCCGGACAAGACACCACGTCCGAATCTGGTATGCTACGGGGAAATCGTTTTTGAAAAGTTAGATTTTCCGTTTACAAGCTGAGTGAAAACACAGTGTATTTGAAACCCGGAGATTTTGAAAACTTAGCCAGAATGTGTAGTTAAAACGAGTTTATACCATTTAAAACCTCATTAGTTTCTTAGTGATACATAAAACACCTTTAAACTTAGGGGAACTACAAGTTTGAGTTGGGAACCATTTGTATTTGTTTATCATAAAAACTTAGTGTGATACCCGATGGTATAGTTTAAGAACACATGGCGTTATAGTTTTGAAAACATTATCTTTCCAAGTTTTAGTAAAATTTATACCAACTTATTTTGTTAAGGCCTATTAAAATTTAGTTAAACATCAAACAACTTAAAGCATAAATTAAAGGCCTTTTACAAAACGAATTAAAACCCAAATAAAAGTAAATAAGCTAAAGTACCAAAAATATAGAGTCTGGGTAAAAACTTTATTCAGCATGGCATAAGCACCTCGAGTCCATCCCGGCTCCAAGTCCGCGTCTACGAGTCACCTGAAATGTCAAAGGAGGGGGTGAGTCGAGTGACTCAGTGTGTAAATCCCGCTCCCGAAGAAACAACATGCTAACACACATCATACATAGTAACATAATTAATGCAACCTGATCCTAACCATCCATATCGCCTTTTCTACCCCGTGTGGTACCAAACCACTGGTGGTGCCAAACCACTAGTGACATATAGTCACATTGTGTTACCAAAACACTGGTGTCCCAAAGACACAATATCCGTCAATGTGGTACCAAACCACTGGTGTCCCAAAGACACGATTGTGCTACCAAAGCACTGGTGACCGAAGTCACAAATCCAATGATGATGGGGCCAACCCATCGTGTGATACCAAATCACTAGCAGACGATCCCATATCTCAAGTGGGGCCAACCCACGGTGGTCAAACCACAGGGACAAGTCGCAATGAGGTGCCAAACCTCTGGTGTCCCAAAGACACAATGTGCTACCAAAGCACTGGTGACCGTAGTCACAAATCTGGTGATGGGGCCAACCCATCGTGTGATACCAAATCACTGGCGTCAATCCCGTACAATCATCCGTGGGGCCAACCCACTGTGGTACTGAGCCACTGGGACGAGACGCTGAGGTACCAAACCTCTGGAGGTGCCAAACCTCTGGTGACCCAAAGTCACAAAGTGTGCTACCAAAGCACTGGTGCTCCTCAGCACAAAATATCACTGCTCCCTCCACTCATATCACCCATCAATATACCATACTCATGTAATCATGCATATCATACAATCATGCATCTCATGCTAACATGTCTAATCTCATATCCCATGTCACATATATCCACAGCCATAGTATCATATAGATTATCAGTAAATTTATAACAACACTGACTTACCCGAGTCCAAGGTCATACCCAAATGGGTATCATATCAATCCATCAAACTGCCATGATTTAATAGGCAAAACAGGTTTACTAATAATAATATCACTAAGTATGGGTGTGTTAGTTACACACACCTGGTAATACGAGCCTAGAAATCCTGACAAAAGCGATCTAAGTCCCTCGATTGCTAACTCCTACAATCGGCCAAACATTAGGGGTTAGGCACTTACAACATTCGGCCATCAGCCATCCACCAAAGAATCAACATTAACCATTTAGACCCAGAAGGGTTTATTGAATAGCCCTTACCTTGCTATTGGTTTGATTCTTTATCAAACCCGAACCACAAAGGCTTTCCTTCCAACAATCGGCCACCTTCAAAAGAGAACTATTAATCTTTTGCTACCTTGCCTTAATCGAACCTAAAAGATTGAAATAATAACAATACCATATACTTACCCCTACTTACCAATCGATCACAAAAGAATGACGATTCCCTTGTTTGCTTCACACTCCCAAGGACCCAACACCAACCGATTGAGCAAGGCCTCCAATACACCACTGCTATTCGGCCAAAAGAGACTGCTAGGAGAAGGAGAGAATATTCGGCTACAAGTATCAAAAGGGAACTTTTTGCTTTACCAAATGTGACCGAAAATGCCAAAATTTCCAAATGAAATTCGGCACTCCTCCAATCATCACACTACTATGCCGTCACTCCCCCTCTCCACTCCCCTAAAATTCGGCCATATCCCACAATGCACTCACATCCACCCATTTCAAATGAGTGGACCAAGTCACACTCCACCGTTTGCTCTCCACCATCCAAGTCACCACTTGACCAAGTCCAAGGTGGAGTTTAAATCACACACAACTCCTCCCTCCTATGCCGTCCAAAATGCAACCAAAATGGGGGGTTTCGCAGCTCGAACTCAGGACATCCCCTCCCTTGCAAATGACGCCACACTCAGCTCCTAGTGGCACCTTGCTCAGCCACTTTGCCAACACTTCTTTTGTGCAATGAAACCACAATTTATTTTCTTAAACCCCAGCTTCCTCAGCTCCCTTCCTATAAAGCCCAAAAACCAAAATTTACCCATTCACTCAGGCATACCCCTAGCCTACAATTAAGCCCCTAAAACCCCGAAATAACCACACAGCACACTAAACACATGCAATAACATGCAACAACAAAACAGCCCCTAACCCGGGATATTACACAAATCAAAAGAGAGTAAGGCAATTTCGGCTACCAATGTTCCAAGAGAAGAAAAGAAGAAAGTATGAAAAGAATGGGTGCTAATTTCGGTTCCAATAGATGAAAGAAAGAGTGAAAGTGAGAGGACTTTTGCTTACCAAGATGTGACCGAAAAATGCACCAAAATGCAAGGTACATTCGGCTTTCCCCTCACCCACACTATGCCGTCACTTCCCCCTTCCAACTCCCCCAAAAATTCGGCCAACAATCCCCCCATGCACTCCCATCCACACATTTCAAATGTGATGACCAAGTCCTCCTCCTAAACTTCCTCTCCTCCCTCCATTTGAAAGTGAAGACTTGGTCCAAAGTAGTGTTCTAATTGCTCTCTACCTCTACCCCCATGCCGTCCAAAATAGGTGACAAAAAAGGGGACTCTGCTGCTTGAACTCTGGACCTCCCTCACATGCAGATGACGCCACACCAAGCTCCCCCTTGTAGCGCATGCTTGCCACTAAGCTAGCTCCTTATTTGTGCAATGAAACCACAAATAAAATTCTTAAACCCCAGCTTCCTCAGCTCCCTTCACCTAACACCCAAAAACCAAAATTTTCCCATTCACTTAGGCATACACCTAGGCTACAATTAAGCCCCTAAAACACCGAAATAACCACATAGCACACTAAACACATGCAATAACATGCAACAACAAAACGGCCCCTAACTCGGGATATTACAGACATCATCTTTGTCTTTTGGTGGTTTCCTTCTTTTTAAGTCACCGCCAAAATTGAATGCATCTTCTTGCTTTCATTACTTGATGGTAACGGGTTGTTACATCAATAATTAAATTTCTTCCTTTTTTGGATTTTATCCTTCCTGGATATTTCTGAGATTCATCTCTTCGATTTCATCCAGGTGTAGGGATTCTGGTGAAGGTACTGGTGTGTTCCAGTGCTCCCACACTTCTCTGATTTCCGCTGTTAACGGATAATCTTCAATTTCCATTTCAGCTATTTTTGTTAATAGTGACATGGCTTCTTCGTTCTCGTGCCTCTGGGGATTTCCAGTGTCGTAGGCTAGGATTCTTCTACCGTCACTCCAGAACTCGAACGTGTTTTGTCGGAGTAGGAACTGAGCTTCCGCCATTAAATCAACTCCGGATTGGATTTGATAACGGAAATAATTTTTGTAACACTCGTCAATTGTTTTTGACAAATGCTCTTGATCTTCTTGGACCGCCAAGAGGGATCTTCCTCCAAGCATTTTATGAATAATCCATATTTGATATGGCTGATAAAATTTTTCTTTTTCAGCAATACCAATAAGGCTGTGTATTTTTATATAAAAATAGTAAACAAAATCATCTAAATTAACATAGTTTGTTAATCTAGATTTTACCATAGCCGGAAAATCTTTTAGTAAATGAAAAGAAAGATTTTGGACTGTTATTTCTTTAACAAATCCCCATTCAATACTGGTTATATCAAATGGATCATGATCAAGTCGAAATTTGATAGTAGGAATTTTTTCTCCTATATCATTTGTATAAACAAAAGCTTGCGAAAAATATTTAGAAAATGTTTCCGAAAATAGAGCTTGCTGGTTGCAAATGGCTCGATTTATTTTTGAAAATATATCAATAGGTAGAATTTGTCTACACTTGTTATATAGACATGTTCTAAACATCTTATTAATAATAGGAGTATTTCTCCCTTTACTAATAAAATATTGAAATATATCAAGAAGATTGTTTATCTCCTTAATATCCATATATTCGATTAGGATATCATCCCAATCTCGGTATAAAATAGATTTTAGTAATAATTCTTCAGATTTATTTTCTTCAGTTGTTTTTTCAACTAAGAATTCTGAGAATTGGGTAAGAGCTTTTCTGAAACTAGCCCTTTGTTCCAAAATATGGTTTTTCCATATCTTGTTTATGAAATGGTAATATTCTGGGGGTAAGCCTGGATTATAAAAATCCTTTAGATTCGAGAATTCAGAGTTTTGTTGGTTTTTCAACAAAGCATCTGCATATTTGAGAATTTCAGAATCGGTAGGAGGCTTTTGAGAAAATTGAGAATAATCCACCTGTGTTGGTGAATGTGATCCAATTGGTTGGTTTACCAATGGATATGGTAAATAATATCCCTGGTTAGGATAAAATTGTACCTGTGTTGGTGCAACCATAAATCCTTGTTTAGGAATTATTTTTGCAGGTGCAGCCATAAATCCTTGTTTAGGACTTATAGGTGATTTTCCCTTGTTGGGTTTTTTATGGACAGTTCTCCATCCATCATTTTCTTTTAGAGGTTGTTTACCTCTATCCATAAGGCCTGCTAAGAAAATCAGCAAACATTAGTAAAAATAAATTTATTATTTTCTACTAATGGTATTTCTATAGAAGTGTTTTCTATAGATAATATAACCGATTTTTTTATTAACAGTAAAGGGTAAATATTGATTTAGAAAATTATTACCTAATAATATGTCTCCATACATATCAGGTAAACATAATAATTTTGGAATTATAAATCTAACATTGTTTATGTAGATTGGTATATTTTTAGCTTTAAAATAAACAGTAGTTTTGCTACCATTTATTCCACTAATATTTATTATCTTTTTTACAGGTTTCCAATATTCTTCAGGAAGAATATTCTTTTTACAACTACTAGTTGTAGCTCCTGTATCTAATAAAGCATGTAAAGAATATTTTTTATAATCTTTACTATGTAATGTAATTTCAATATATTTATTGAAATTTGTAATATTCTTAATTGAATAATTTATATCTTCCATTCTAGTGTTTCTAGAATTTCTACTTGGTGTAGTAGGAAAAATAGGAATATGAACTGTTTTCATACCTATTGGTGTAGAAGTACTTATATCTTCTTCTTCCTCTGGTTGAGAATTAGAAGGTAATACTAAATTATCATCTGTATTAGTAATCAGATTATTTCTGAAATATAACTTGTCACCAGATGACATGTATTCAATAGTACTTACTGGTTTAGAAGTACTAGTATTATTAGTTTTATCAATTGTCCAGTCTTTTGGAATCGATAAATCTTTTAAATGTAATAGCTTTGGTTGAATTTCTGTAGTAAATTTATTGGGCTCAAAAAGCTCAATAATTTTATTATTTATCTCTTTTATTTCAACCTCTGCCGTATTAGTATATTCATTAATGGAAGTCCAGCTGATTGCTAAATCTTCTGCTAAATCACTAATATCAGAATTTTTTGTCTGAATTCTAAGGCATAGACACTCTTCTATTAGAGGATCTGTTATAGAGATAAAGTAATTTGGTTTTACCTTAAATCCTATAACCCCTGTATGTAAATTAGATTGAATTCCTCCAATAAGTGCTTTTATTGGGTTTTCAAATCTTTTGTCTAATAATACTGCTAAGATAGGAACATCATGACCTTTTCTAAATAATGCTCTAATTGTTATCATGATTACTCCTAAATGTATATATCTAACCTGAGGATAGTTTTTTCTAATCCTTTTTATTTTTTCTTTAGTAAATAAGGGGATTTCTGTTAATCCTCCTTTAGTATCTTTAGCGACTGTATTACCGCTAATTTTCTCTATATGTCTTTTTGACCATATTTTAAACTTAGAGATTTTATATATTTCTTCTTTAGAAATATGATTTTTATTAATCTTTTCTATTATATCATCAGAAAAGTCTATTTCTTCTCCGATTAAATTTCCTAATTTAATATCCTGTTGTTCAGAATTAGGAATTTTTTCTAACTTATTATTAGAACTATTTCCTATCATAAAGATATATTCGTCAGAATCTATATCAGACTCTGTTTCTGATAATAACTCATATAATATTTCAGTGGGATTTGTTTCCTCACCAAAACATATTTCTAAATCTTGTTCTTCAAGATTTTAATTATTTTTCTAGCATTCTTACCTTTGTTAGGGCAATTTGATGCTAGATGACCTTCTTCATCGCAAATAAAACATTTACAAATTTGTTTTTTAGAAGTTTTTCTTCTAACAAATTTTTTCTTTTTATCTTTATTAGAATATCTTTTATTTCCTGGTTTCCATTTAGCTAATTTATATTTTTTATTATATTTTTTATAGGTTTTCGGATGTATGGAGTTACATCCAAATTCCCATTCTCCTTCTAACATTTTTGTACAATATTTATGGCTTAATTTATTCTTGACTTGTTTAGCCGCTTTACTCTGTAAACAATGTAATAGAATTCTTTCTTTAGCGAAATTAATCCTATTACCTATTGTATCTATATCTCCTATTTCTTTATTATCATTACTATATTTTATAATGAAAGATGCATATTTATTTATACAAATTTCATCCCAAGGTGGAGGTAATTTATGGAAATATTGATTTCTCCAAAAATCTACACTTTCATTTTTTAATTTTTGATATTCATGTAGAAATTTTTTAGAGAATTCGTCTAAATATCTAATATCACATAATTTTAATTTTGACAAGGTATAGCTGGATTGACTATCCTGATCTTTTTTATTAGTATAACCACAAAATTCTATTTTTAGAATTGAGGTTAATCCTTTTAATAAATCTTTAGGAGAACTTATTTGATTAATAAGTTGACCCTTCTGTTCTCTTCCTTTCTCAGATTCTTCCCAGCGTCTGAGAAATTGTAGAACATCACCTTGAAAAGTTCCAACAAAATAGTTTAAAAACTTTTCTTTTGACCAGATTGTACTGTTATTGTTTACAACAATAGTCATGGATTGTGCCCAATCATCTATGGTTTTTTCATAGTTTGACAAAGGAATATTTGTTAAATCTAAATATATTCCTCCTTGAGCAACATTTCTTTTATTAAGGTCTCCTATACTATAAGGTATAGGAATAGGTTGACTAGTTTCTCCTGGTGTTTCCAGTTTTATATCATTAGTAGCTATATTTTCTATTTTATTACCTAATATTCTTGTTGTGTTTTCAACAGTTTCGTGATTTCTATTAATAGACCTTAGACCATCATCTGTTTGAAGATCTGAGTCTATTTTTCTTTTACCATAAAAATCTTTTTTATCAATTTCCTTAGGTTTAGGTGTCACATATTCATATGGATCTGGGGGTTCAGTATCCATGGGTTCGGGTATTTCTATATTTCTTCTGTTGAAGTTTCTTCTTCATCAGATTTATGGCTTGTAACATTAATATCCATATTATTAGAATTACTACTTTCTGTAGTTTCTAAAATATAACTATCATTTTCATTATTATTATTATTTACATTACTATCATTATCATATTCTAACATATAATGATACTTATATTTTTCAAACAGATCTTTATGTTCTTCATAAAGTTCTTCTATTAACTTTAGATATTCAACTCTTTCAAGATTATCTTCTGTTTTAGAAAATTGGTTTTTCCAATGTTCTATCAAAGTTTTATAAGAGTCAAAATCATATTTTTCTTGTTTTTTTATCCTTTTCTCTTTTTCTTTTGTTTTTTGTTTTTTATTATTATTATTATTAGTTGAAGATTCATCCAAAGACTCATCCTCATCTGACAAAGCTAAAATAACATTACTATTACCGTAATATAAAGGTCCTAAATTTAGGTCCGAATCTATATTACTATTACTAATAACCTGATCTAATTTATTATTAACATCGGATAATAACTCCTTAGACTTGCTATTCAAATCTAAATTCGTTACTTCTCCCATATTATCTATTTTTTCTTCTACTTTACTAACCTTAGTATATAATCTATTAAAATATATAGACGTCATATCTATTAAACTATTGATACCCTTACTAAGAGCCGAAATATTATTTTCATTCTTAGAGTCTATATGCATAGTATGATTACAAGTTTTATCTTGATATAAACAATCCATTTTTCCATTATTATTATCCCTGGTACCTAAAACCTTCTGTGTCTTATCGTCCTCTCAACGCCAACAACGTCCCACTCGGACTCAACGGCAACGAAGACTAACGACAGATATATGGGTTTTGAGATAATAACAGCGAAATAAACAGAATTGCAGATACAAGGATAGAAACTTACAATGATAACTACGATATGAGAACTCCAGAAATCGTTACTCCGGGGCTCCTCTGATACCAATTACCGGGGAGGGAGGTGTATGTGCACAAGCGGAAGGGTTTATATCGTAGAATAATATTTCACTAGAAGAAAATAGATAATTTACAAAGAGAGATCAAGAAAGATTTCTTGATTTCTTAAGCAAAACTAAAAACTCTAATAAGCTATTCTAAAATCCGATTCAGGATTCGATCATCTTAAAACTCTAATAAACTATTCTAAAATCCGATTCAGGATTCGATCATCTTAAAACTCTAATTTAATTACAATTGAATTCCGAACAGTATGTTGATAAGAATGGCTTCATGATTTTTTCCACGTAGCCATCTTGATTTGTTTGCTTCCACCGTCTTCTATCAAAATTGTTGTGGTTGCTTCCACGTTTCAATTGCATTAAATGGTTGCTTCCATCATGCATGACATCATCTTTGTCTTTTGGTGGTTTCCTTCTTTTTAAGTCACCGCCAAAATTGAATGCATCTTCTTGCTTTCATTACTTGATGGTAACGGGTTGTTACATCAATAATTAAATTTCTTCCTTTTTTGGATTTTATCCTTCCTGGATATTTCTGAGATTCATCTCTTCGATTTCATCCAGGTGTAGGGATTCTGGTGAAGGTACTGGTGTGTTCCAGTGCTCCCACACTTCTCTGATTTCCGCTGTTAACGGATAATCTTCAATTTCCATTTCAGCTATTTTTGTTAATAGTGACATGGCTTCTTCGTTCTCGTGCCTCTGGGGATTTCCAGTGTCGTAGGCTAGGATTCTTCTACCGTCACTCCAGAACTCGAACGTGTTTTGTCGGAGTAGGAACTGAGCTTCCGCCATTAAATCAACTCCGGATTGGATTTGATAACGGAAATAATTTTTGTAACACTCGTCAATTGTTTTTGACAAATGCTCTTGATCTTCTTGGACCGTCAAGAGGGATCTTCCTCCAAGCATTTTATGAATAATCCATATTTGATATGGCTGATAAAATTTTTCTTTTTCAGCAATACCAATAAGGCTGTGTATTTTTATATAAAAATAGTAAACAAAATCATCTAAATTAACATAGTTTGTTAATCTAGATTTTACCATAGCCGGAAAATCTTTTAGTAAATGAAAAGAAAGATTTTGGACTGTTATTTCTTTAACAAATCCCCATTCAATACTGGTTATATCAAATGGATCATGATCAAGTCGAAATTTGATAGTAGGAATTTTTTCTCCTATATCATTTGTATAAACAAAGCTTGCGAAAAATATTTAGAAAATGTTTCCGAAAATAGAGCTTGCTGGTTGCAAATGGCTCGATTTATTTTTGAAAAATATCAATAGGTAGAATTTGTCTACACTTGTTATATAGACATATTCTAAACATCTTATTAATAATAGGAGTATTTCTCCCTTTACTAATAAAATATTGAAATATATCAAGAAGATTGTTTATCTCCTTAATATCCATATATTCGATTAGGATATCATCCCAATCTCGGTATAAAATAGATTTTAGTAATAATTCTTCAGATTTATTTTCTTCAGTTGTTTTTTCAACTAAGAATTCTGAGAATTGGGTAAGAGCTTTTCTGAAACTAGCCCTTTGTTCCAAAATATGGTTTTTCCATATCTTGTTTATGAAATGGTAATATTCTGGGGGTAAGCCTGGATTATAAAAATCCTTTAGATTCGAGAATTCAGAGTTTTGTTGGTTTTTCAACAAAGCATCTGCATATTTGAGAATTTCAGAATCGGTAGGAGGCTTTTGAGAAAATTGAGAATAATCCACCTGTGTTGGTGAATGTGATCCAATTGGTTGGTTTACCAATGGATATGGTAAATAATATCCCTGGTTAGGATAAAATTGTACCTGTGTTGGTGCAACCATAAATCCTTGTTTAGGAATTATTTTTGCAGGTGCAGCCATAAATCCTTGTTTAGGACTTATAGGTGATTTTCCCTTGTTGGGTTTTTTATGGACAATTCTCCACCCATCATTTTCTTTTAGAGGTTGTTTACCTCTATCCATAAGGCCTGCTAAGAAAATCAGCAATCATATTGTTAGTACCTTTTATGTATATGACTTCGAAATTGAATTGGCATAATTCATTATACCATCTAATCCTTCTAGGTACTGTTTCTAAACTTTTATTAGTAAGAAACTGTTTGACAGCTTGATTATCGGTTTTAATAATAAAACTTTCTGGTGCTAAATATATTAGGAATTTTTTTATTCCTTTTTTTATTGCTAATAGTTCTTTTTCATAAATAGCATAATTAATTTCGTTTGGTTTAAACTTTCCAGAACTATATCCACAAATTAATTCTTCATTAGCTATTGTTTTAGCTTTTAATACACATCCCCAATTTCTTTCTGAGGCATTTGTTTCTAGAATTAATTTATCACCTTGTTTAGGTAAATAAACTTTTGGAATATAATTTATCTCAGACTTTATTTGTTTTATAATGTCTGAATCTTTGTTAGACCACTCAAAAGGCTTGTCCTTTTTGAGTTTTTCATATAACTCATCTAGTTTTTTAGACAAATTAGGGAAGAAATTTCTGCCATAATTAACAATTCCTAGAAATTGTTGAAGTTGTTTCTTATCAACAATTTTTTCTGGGAATTCTTTTATTTTAATAATATGATCTTGGAGTTTAAGACCATCAGATGATAATATTAATCCTAAGAATTCTATTTCGGTTTTTTCCAATTCTATTTTCTTAGGGCTTAATATTATTCCATGTTTGATAAATTCTCTAGCTATAATATTTAGATGTTTTCTATGATTTTCCAGTGTTTCTGAAAAAATTAGAATATCATCTATATATACTACACAAAATTTTTTATATTTTTTGAATATAGAGTCCATCCATCTTTGGAAGACTTGAGGTGCATTACAAAGTCCAAATGGCATTACTCTCCATTGGTAATGACCATTAGGTGCACTAAAAGCTGTTAATGGTCTGGATTCTTCTGTTAACATGATTTGCCAGAAACCAGATTTGCAGTCAAACTTACTAAAATATTTTGCTTGTTTAGCTTGGTTTATTAAGACTTCCTTTCTTGGAATAAAATAACCATCAAAAATAGTATTTTGATTTAGTCTTTTATAATTAATAACCATCCTAGCTTTTCCTCTTTTTATTTCTGCATGGTTTCTTACCATGAAAGCAGGACTAGAATGTGGACTAGTAGTTTCTTCTATTAATCCTTTATCTAGTAATTCCTTTATTTGTATATCAAATTCATCTATATCTTGTTTAGTATAGATCATAGGTTTTACTCTAATAATTTTATTGGGGTTTTCCAATTTTATGGTACAATATCTAGGACTATTTTTCCATAATTTTAATGGTTCTTCACTAAAATTATTTTCTAATATCTTAAACAACCAGTGATTAGTATCTAGTTGTTTTATTTGTTCATTCTTAGGAGGTGTAAAGTCCTGATCACATATATATTTATGATTTTCTACTAAGGGTACTTCTACCGAAGTATTTTCAGTAGTTAGTACAACAAAATTTTTATCTATGGAAAATGGTAGATGTTGATATATAAAATTATTACCTAACAATATATCTCCATGCATTTCATGAAAACATAATAATTTAGGAATTACAAATCTTACATTGTTTATGTAGATTGGTATATTTTTAGCTTTAAAAAGGATTAATGTTTCAATACCATTGACACCAACAGCTCTAATAGGATTTTTCATAAGTTCCCATTTTTCTGATGGAATTGCATTTTCTCTACAGCTACTGGTTGTAGCTCCAGTATCTAATAAAGCATTTAAAGAATATGTTTTATATTCTCTAAATTGAAATATAATTTCTATGTAAGTATAATATTTTCTTGATTGAAAATGTGAAAAGGTAATAATATCCTTTTTTCCCATTTTTATTTGTTGAATTATTGGTTTTTCTAAATGAACTGGTTTTAGTTCAATTAGATATTTATTTTCCCAATATTTCTTTGGTTTGAATTTACCATAAGGATCCTGTTTATCAATTTCCTTAGGCTTAGATATTTTATAATCATATGGATCTGGGGGTTCAGTATCCATGGGTTCGGGTATTTCTATATTTTCTTCTGTTGAAGTTTCTTCTTCATCAGATTTATGGCTTGTAACTTTAATATCCATATTATTAGAATTACTACTTTCTGTAGTTTCTAAAATATAACTATCATTTTCATTATTATTATTATTAACATTACTATCATTATCATATTCTAACATATAATGATACTTATATTTTTCAAACAGATCTTTATGTTCTTCATAAAGTTCTTCTATTAACTTTAGATATTCAACTCTTTCAAGATTATCTTCCGTTTTAGAAAATTGGTTTTTCCAATGTTCTATCAAAGTTTTATAAGAGTCAAAATCATATTTTTCTTGTTTTTATCCTTTTCTCTTTTTTCTTTTGTTTTTTGTTTTTTATTATTATTATTATTAGTTGAAGATTCATCCAAAGACTCATCCTCATCTGACAAAGCTAAAATAACATTACTATTACCGTAATATAAAGGTCCTAAATTTAGGTCCGAATCTATATTACTATTACTAATAACCTGATCTAATTTATTATTAACATCGGATAATAACTCCTTAGACTTGCTATTCAAATCTAAATTCGTTACTTCTCCCATATTATCTATTTTTTCTTCTACTTTACTAACCTTAGTATATAATCTATTAAATAGAATAATTAATATACATAATTAAATCATACTATGCATATATCTGTTTATTTTTTATATACATAAATTATCTATTTTAATATAACCCGAACATTATCCTAAACTGATTTAATAATAGACAGATACTGTTTTATTTTATCAGATAATATATTAGAAACTGATTTTTATCAAATTGATAAAAATAAACAGAATAATAATATTTTCTTCTTGTATTTTAATATTCTACGGTAATATTTTTAGTTTTTAGTTTTTAGTTTTGTATGTGCACAAGCGGAAGGGTTTATATCGTAGAATAATATTTCACTAGAAGAAAATAGATAATTTACAAAGAGAGATCAAGAAAGATTTCTTGATTTCTTAAGCAAAACTAAAAACTCTAATAAGCTATTCTAAAATCCGATTCAGGATTCGATCATCTTAAAACTCTAATAAACTATTCTAAAATCCTGTAACACCCCAAACCCGGACAAGACACCACGTCCGAATCTGGTATGCTACGGGGAAATCGTTTTTGAAAAGTTAGATTTTCTGTTTACCAGCTGAGTGAAAACACAGTGTATTTGAAACCCGGAGATTTTGAAAACTTAGCCAGAATGTGTAGTTAAAACGAGTTTATACCATTTAAAACCTCATTAGTTTCTTAGTGATACATAAAACACCTTTAAACTTAGGGGAACTACAAGTTTGAGTTGGGAACCATTTGTATTTGTTTATCATAAAAACTTAGTGTGATACCCGATGGTATAGTTTAAGAACACATGGCGTTATAGTTTTGAAAACATTATCTTTCCAAGTTTTAGTAAAATTTATACCAACTTATTTTGTTAAGGCCTATTAAAATTTAGTTAAACATCAAACAACTTAAAGCATAAATTAAAGGCCTTTTACAAAACGAATTAAAACCCAATAAAAGTAAATAAGCTAAAGTACCAAAAATATAGAGTCTGGGTAAAAACTTTATTCAGCATGGCATAAGCACCTCGAGTCCATCCCGGCTCCAAGTCCGCGTCTACGAGTCACCTGAAATGTCAAAGGAGAGGGTGAGTCGAGTGACTCAGTGTGTAAATCCCGCTCCCGAAGAAACAACATGCTAACACATCATACATAGTAACATAATTAATGCAACCCGATCCTAACCATCCATATCGCCTTTTCTACCCGTGTGGTACCAAACCACTGGTGGTGCCAAACCACTGGTGACATATAGTCACATTGTGTTACCAAAACACTGGTGTCCCAAAGACACAATATCCGTCAATGTGGTACCAAACCACTGGTGTCCCAAAGACACGATTGTGCTACCAAAGCACTGGTGACCGAAGTCACAAATCCAATGATGATGGGGCCAACCCATCGTGTGATACCAAATCACTAGCAGACGATCCCATATCTCAAGTGGGGCCAACCCACGGTGGTCAAACCACAGGGACAAGTCGCAATGAGGTGCCAAACCTCTGGTGTCCCAAAGACACAATGTGCTACCAAAGCACTGGTGACCGTAGTCACAAATCTGGTGATGGGGCCAACCCATCGTGTGATACCAAATCACTGGCGTCAATCCCGTACAATCATCCGTGGGGCCAACCCACTGTGGTACTGAGCCACTGGGACGAGACGCTGAGGTACCAACCTCTGGAGGTGCCAAACCTCTGGTGACCCAAAGTCACAAAGTGTGCTACCAAAGCACTGGTGCTCGTCAGCACAAAATATCACTGCTCCCTCCACTCATATCACCCATCAATATACCATACTCATGTAATCATGCATATCATACAATCATGCATCTCATGCTAACATGTCTAATCTCATATCCCATGTCACATATATCCACAGCCATAGTATCATATAGATCATCAGTAAATTTATAACAACACTGACTTACCCGAGTCCAAGGTCATACCCAAATGGGTATCATATCAATCCATCAAACTGCCATGATTTAATAGGCAAAACAGGTTTACTAATAATAATATCACTAAGTATGGGTGTGTTAGTTACACACACCTGGTAATACGAGCCTAGAAATCCTGACAAAAGTGATCTAAGTCCCTCGATTGCTAACTCCTACAATCGGCCAAACATTAGGGGTTAGGCACTTACAACATTCGGCCATCAGCCATCCACCAAAGAATCAACATTAACCATTTAGACCCAGAAGGGTTTATTGAATAGCCCTTACCTTGCTATTGGTTTGATTCTTTATCGAACCCGAACCACAAAGGCTTTCCTTCCAACAATCGGCCACCTTCAAAAGAGAACTATTAATCTTTTGCTACCTTGCCTTAATCGAACCTAAAAGATTGAAATAATAACAACACCATATACTTACCCCTACTTACCAATCGATCACAAAAGAATGACGATTCCCTTGTTTGCTTCACACTCCCAAGGACCCAACACCAACCGATTGAGCAAGGCCTCCAATACACCACTGCTATTTGGCCAAAAGAGACTGCTAGGAGAAGGAGAGAATATTCGGCTATGTTGGAAACAATAGAAAGAAGAAATCGGCACAAGGTGTTTAACTCTTCTATTTTCGGCTTTGAGGGAAAACAATGTGAAATGGGAGCAGAGTTTCGGCAATTAAGCTTAGGAAAAGAAAATGAAATTTGAGAAGTAAGGTGATGGTAGTTTCGGCACAAAAGAAATGGGGAGAGCAAATGGGTGATTCGGCTAACACGGTTTCAAGAAGAAAAGAGAGTTGGAGTAAGGAAGAAACAAGTTTCGGCTCACTAACACCAAAAGGTAAAACAATTTCGGCCAAAGAGAGCTTATGTTTCGGTTTGCAAAAGAGAAGATGGAATCACTCACTTGGATTTTTGGTTTCAAGAAGTAAAGAAAATGAGAAGATACCTTGGAGAAAATTCGGCTACAAGTATCAAAAGGGAACTTTTTGCTTTACCAAATGTGACCGAAAATGCCAAAATTTCCAAATGAAATTCGGCACTCCTCCAATCATCACACTACTATGCCGTCACTCCCCCTCTCCACTCCCCTAAAATTCGGCCATATCCCACAATGCACTCACATCCACCCATTTCAAATGAGTGGACCAAGTCACACTCCACCGTTTGCTCTCCACCATCCAAGTCACCACTTGACCAAGTCCAAGGTGGAGTTTAAATCACACACAACTCCTCCCTCCTATGCCGTCCAAAATGCAACCAAAATGGGGGGTTTCGCAGCTCGAACTCAGGACATCCCCTCCCTTGCAAATGACGCCACACTCAGCTCCTAGTGGCACCTTGCTCAGCCACTTTGCCAACACTTCTTTTGTGCAATGAAACCACAATTTATTTTCTTAAACCCCAGCTTCCTCAGCTCCCTTCCTATAAAGCCCAAAAACCAAAATTTACCCATTCACTCAGGCATACCCCTAGCCTACAATTAAGCCCCTAAAACCCCGAAATAACCACACAGCACACTAAACACATGCAATAACATGCAACAACAAAACAGCCCCTAACCCGGGATATTACAAATCCGATTCAGGATTCGATGCCTTTTCCAGGCTACAACAATGCCTATTTATAGTGGAAAAAATGAACTCTAATTTAATTACAATTGAATTCCGAACAGTATGTTGATAAGAATGGCTTCATGATTTTTTCCACGTAGCCATCTTGATTTGTTTGCTTCCACCGTCTTCTATCAAAATTGTTGTGGTTGCTTCCACGTTTCAATTGCATTAAATGGTTGCTTCCATCATGCATGACATCATCTTTGTCTTTTGGTGGTTTCCTTCTTTTTAAGTCACCGCCAAAATTGAATGCATCTTCTTGCTTTCATTACTTGATGGTAACGGGTTGTTACATCAATAATTAAATTTCTTCCTTTTTTGGATTTTATCCTTCCTGGATATTTCTGAGATTCATCTCTTCGATTTCATCCAGGTGTAGGGATTCTGGTGAAGGTACTGGTGTGTTCCAGTGCTCCCACACTTCTCTGATTTCCGCTGTTAACGGATAATCTTCAATTTCCATTTCAGCTATTTTTGTTAATAGTGACATGGCTTCTTCGTTCTCGTGCCTCTGGGGATTTCCAGTGTCGTAGGCTAGGATTCTTCTACCGTCACTCCAGAACTCGAACGTGTTTTGTCGGAGTAGGAACTGAGCTTCCGCCATTAAATCAACTCCGGATTGGATTTGATAACGGAAATAATTTTGTAACACTCGTCAATTGTTTTTGACAAATGCTCTTGATCTTATTGGACCGCCAAGAGGGATCTTCCTCCAAGCATTTTATGAATAATCCATATTTGATATGGCTGATAAAATTTTTCTTTTTCAGCAATACCAATAAGGCTGTGTATTTTTATATAAAATAGTAAACAAAATCATCTAAATTAACATAGTTTGTTAATCTAGATTTTTACCATAGCCGGAAAATCTTTTAGTAAATGAAAAGAAAGATTTTGGACTGTTATTTCTTTAACAAATCCCCATTCAATACTGGTTATATCAAATGGATCATGATCAAGTCGAAATTTGATAGTAGGAATTTTTTCTCCTATATCATTTGTATAAACAAAAGCTTGCGAAAAATATTTAGAAAATGTTTCCGAAAATAGAGCTTGCTGGTTGCAAATGGCTCGATTTATTTTTGAAAATATATCAATAGGTAGAATTTGTCTACACTTGTTATATAGACATATTCTAAACATCTTATTAATAATAGGAGTATTTCTCCCTTTACTAATAAAATATTGAAATGTATCAAGAAGATTGTTTATCTCCTTAATATCCATATATTCGATTAGGATATCATCCCAATCTCGGTATAAAATAGATTTAGTAATAATTCTTCAGATTTATTTTCTTCAGTTGTTTTTTCAACTAAGAATTCTGAGAATTGGGTAAGAGCTTTTCTGAAACTAGCCCTTTGTTCCAAAATATGGTTTTTCCATATCTTGTTTATGAAATGGTAATATTCTAGGGGTAAGCCTGGATTATAAAAATCCTTTAGATTCGAGAATTCAGAGTTTTGTTGGTTTTTCAACAAAGCATCTGCATATTTGAGAATTTCAGAATCGGTAGGAGGCTTTTGAGAAAATTGAGAATAATCCACCTGTGTTGGTGAATGTGATCCAATTGGTTGGTTTACCAATGGATATGGTAAATAATATCCCTGGTTAGGATAAAATTGTACCTGTGTTGGTGCAACCATAAATCCTTGTTTAGGAATTATTTTTGCAGGTGCAGCCATAAATCCTTGTTTAGGACTTATAGGTGATTTTCCCTTGTTGGGGTTTTTATGGACAGTTCTCCATCCATCATTTTCTTTTAGAGGTTGTTTACCTCTATCCATAAGGCCTGCTAAGAAAATCAGCAAACATTAGTAAAAATAAATTTATTATTTTCTACTAATGGTATTTCTATAGAAGTGTTTTCTATAGATAATATAACCGATTTTTTATTAACAGTAAAGGGTAAATATTGATTTAGAAAATTATTACCTAATAATATGTCTCCATACATATCAGGTAAACATAATAATTTTGGAATTATAAATCTAACATTGTTTATGTAGATTGGTATATTTTTAGCTTTAAAATAAACAGTAGTTTTGCTACCATTTATTCCACTAATATTTATTATCTTTTTTACAGGTTTCCAATATTCTTCAGGAAGAATATTCTTTTTACAACTACTAGTTGTAGCTCCTGTATCTAATAAAGCATGTAAAGAATATTTTTTATAATCTTTACTATGTAATGTAATTTCAATATATTTATTGAAATTTGTAATATTCTTAATTGAATAATTTATATCTTCCATTCTAGTGTTTCTAGAATTTCTACTTGGTGTAGTAGGAAAAATAGGATATGAACTGTTTTCATACCTATTGGTGTAGAAGTACTTATATCTTCTTCTTCCTCTGGTTGAGAATTAGAAGGTAATACTAAATTATCATCTGTATTAGTAATCAGATTATTTCTGAAATATAACTTGTCACCAGATGACATGTATTCAATAGTACTTACTGGTTTAGAAGTACTAGTATTATTAGTTTTATCAATTGTCCAGTCTTTTGGAATCGATAAATCTTTTAAATGTAATAGCTTTGGTTGAATTTCTGTAGTAAATTTATTGGGCTCAAAAAGCTCAATAATTTTATTATTTATCTCTTTTATTTCAACCTCTGCCGTATTAGTATATTCATTAATGGAAGTCCAGCTGATTGCTAAATCTTCTGCTAAATCACTAATATCAGAATTTTTTGTCTGAATTCTAAGGCATAGACACTCTTCTATTAGAGGATCTGTTATAGAGATAAAGTAATTTGGTTTTACCTTAAATCCTATAACCCCTGTATGTAAATTAGATTGAATTCCTCCAATAAGTGCTTTTATTGGGTTTTCAAATCTTTTGTCTAATAATACTGCTAAGATAGGAACATCATGACCTTTTCTAAATAATGCTCTAATTGTTATCATGATTACTCCTAAATGTATATATCTAACCTGAGGATAGTTTTTTCTAATCCTTTTTATTTTTTCTTTAGTAAATAAGGGGATTTCTGTTAATCCTCCTTTAGTATCTTTAGCGACTGTATTACCGCTAATTTCTCTATATGTCTTTTTGACCATATTTTAAACTTAGAGATTTTATATATTTCTTCTTTAGAAATATGATTTTTATTAATCTTTTCTATTATATCATCAGAAAAGTCTATTTCTTCTCCGATTAAATTTCCTAATTTAATATCCTGTTGTTCAGAATTAGGAATTTCTTCTAACTTATTATTAGAACTATTTCCTATCATAAAGATATTCGTCAGAATCTATATCAGACTCTGTTTCTGATAATAACTCATATAATATTTCAGTGGGATTTGTTTCCTCACCAAAACATATTTCTAAATCTTGTTCTTCAAGATTTTTAATTATTTTTCTAGCATTCTTACCTTTGTTAGGGCAATTTGATGCTAGATGACCTTCTTCATCGCAAATAAAACATTTACAAATTTGTTTTTTAGAAGTTTTTCTTCTAACAAATTTTTTCTTTTTATCTTATTAGAATATCTTTTATTTCCTGGTTTCCATTTAGCTAATTTATATTTTTTATTATATTTTTTATAGGTTTTCGGATGTATGGAGTTACATCCAAATTCCCATTCTCCTTCTAACATTTTGTACAATATTTATGGCTTAATTTATTCTTGACTTGTTTAGCCGCTTTACTCTGTAAACAATGTAATAGAATTCTTTCTTTAGCGAAATTAATCCTATTACCTATTGTATCTATATCTCCTATTTCTTTATTATCATTACTATATTTTATAATGAAAGATGCATATTTATTTATACAAATTTCATCCCAAGGTGGAGGTAATTTATGGAAATATTGATTTCTCCAAAAATCTACACTTTCATTTTTTAATTTTTGATATTCATGTAGAAATTTTTTAGAGAATTCGTCTAAATATCTAATATCACATAATTTTAATTTTGACAAGGTATAGCTGGATTGACTATCCTGATCTTTTTTATTAGTATAACCACAAAATTCTATTTTTAGAATTGAGGTTAATCCTTTTAATAAATCTTTAGGAGAACTTATTTGATTAATAAGTTGACCCTTCTGTTCTCTTCCTTTCTCAGATTCTTCCCAGCGTCTGAGAAATTGTAGAACATCACCTTGAAAAGTTCCAACAAATAGTTTAAAAACTTTTCTTTTGACCAGATTGTACTGTTATTGTTTACAACAATAGTCATGGATTGTGCCCAATCATCTATGGTTTTTTCATAGTTTGACAAAGGAATATTTGTTAAATCTAAATATATTCCTCCTTGAGCAACATTTCTTTTATTAAGGTCTCCTATACTATAAGGTATAGGAATAGGTTGACTAGTTTCTCCTGGTGTTTCCAGTTTTATATCATTAGTAGCTATATTTTCTATTTTATTACCTAATTTCTTGTTGTGTTTTCAACAGTTTCGTGATTTCTATTAATAGACCTTAGACCATCATCTGTTTGAAGATCTGAGTCTATTTTTCTTTTACCATAAAAATCTTTTTTATCAATTTCCTTAGGTTTAGGTGTCACATATTCATATGGATCTGGGGGTTCAGTATCCATGGGTTCGGGTATTTCTATATTTTCTTCTGTTGAAGTTTCTTCTTCATCAGATTTATGGCTTGTAACATTAATATCCATATTATTAGAATTACTACTTTCTGTAGTTTCTAAAATATAACTATCATTTTCATTATTATTATTATTAACATTACTATCATTATCGTATTCTAACATATAATGATACTTATATTTTTCAAACAGATCTTTATGTTCTTCATAAAGTTCTTCTATTAACTTTAGATATTCAACTCTTTCAAGATTATCTTCCGTTTTAGAAAATTGGTTTTTCCAATGTTCTATCAAAGTTTTATAAGAGTCAAAATCATATTTTTCTTGTTTTTTATCCTTTTTCTTTTTTCTTTTGTTTTTTGTTTATTATTATTATTATTATTAGTTGAAGATTCATCCAAAGACTCATCCTCATCTGACAAAGCTAAAATAACATTACTATTACCGTAATATAAAGGTCCTAAATTTAGGTCCGAATCTATATTACTATTACTAATAACCTGATCTAATTTATTATTAACATCGGATAATAACTCCTTAGACTTGCTATTCAAATCTAAATTCGTTACTTCTCCCATATTATCTATTTTTTCTTCTACTTTACTAACCTTAGTATATAATCTATTAAAATATATAGACGTCATATCTATTAAACTATTGATACCCTTACTAAGAGCCGAAATATTATTTTCATTCTTAGAGTCTATATGCATAGTATGATTACAAGTTTTATCTTGATATAAACAATCCATTTTTTCCATTATTATTATCCCTGGTACCTAAAACCTTCTGTGTCTTATCGTCCTCTCAACGCCAACAACGTCCCACTCGGACTCAACGGCAACGAAGACTAACGACAGATATATGGGTTTTGAGATAATAACAGCGAAATAAACAGAATTGCAGATACAAGGATTTATTAGAGAAATAAACATTTATTTATATGACTCTTCTATATTAAAATTATCTATATAAACATAAATTATCACTAATAGATAATATATTATTAGTTATTCTAAATGTTAATATGCATATATCTGTTTATTTTTGTATTATAGTATCCATGGGTTTGGGGTGTTACAACAACAATTACCATGCATGATCATACTTCTAACGCATTATAAGCTTACACATAAATCTCAAATGATTTAAGGCACAACTTACTTATTTTCATCCTTACTAATCATACAACATAAATCGAGCTCATTTCTTATGAATTTCATGTAGGTACCTGTATCACTTACAACATAGTCGTAACTTTTCTCACTTTTAACACAAGCTTTAAATTACCCGTTGAACCAATTGGAATACCAAAGGATACCCGACAAGCCTCACATGAGAGGGTACAATGCTGATGCCATGTCCCAGACATGGTCTGATGTGATCTGGCTCAGTTTTGTTGAGTTGTTTCACTTGTATGCCCGATCATCGATGAGAAGTTTGTTCGTTTCGTTGAAAACGGGTAATTTTGGTTAATATAGGCGGAAGCTTAACAAAGTGATTTGGATATGTTAAGGATTGATAGGTTCAGTTTAACAAAGAAATAAAGATAGGTGATGTTTGAAAATAAAAGACAGAGATGGAAATACGTAATTAACACCAAGAATGATTCAACACTATATAGCAGTGTAACCCCGATTCTTATATGGTTAAGGTGGAAAAGGTGGTTTGGTAGATAGGTGAATGCCACACCGGTTAAGTTGATAAGTTCAAGAACAAGTTCGTAGACGCCACTAGCAAAGCCAGATAAGTCAGACAAGACTCGTACGAAATAAGAGACGATGAAACCTCACAAAGAACAATGTTCATATAAAATTTGTCAAAAAGTCTCTTACAAATGAAAATGGCAAAATATCTATAGCCTAGCTAGGGGAGCATGATGTGAGCGCGGCCGGGAGCTTATCCAACTCGAACAAGGACTACGCGAGGCTGCTCATTATTTCTACGAGTCGAGCTCGGGCTAGCACTTTAAAGAATTCTTGCACCTTAGTGCAAGCTGATTCTAGCTCAATTTTAGCATCCTGAGCTCATTCCAGCTCAAATCAGCTCACTTGAGCTTGATTCAGCTCGTTTGAGCTCGATTTAATTTTTTTTCAGCTCATTTAATTTTGTGTTAGAATAAATGAAGTATTTAAATAAAATTAGTTAATATTATTACAGCTTATAATTATATTTTGAATGATTAAATGTTTTTAATTTGTCATAGTCGAATTTAATATGTCTTGTCTAGACTTTATTAAATTTTTCTAGTTTAATTATGTGTTTAATTAAAGTGTCTAAATTATGTTTTGATTATGTCAGTCGAATTTGGCTTGATTTAAGTTGGTTCATTGTGTTAATAGGTGCAGCCGAATGTGGAGGGGAGTAAATGCTACGATTCATGAATGTTTGGGTTCAAAGCATGGGAAGGTGCATGTACGACTAGTTCAATTAATGGTGGCTGGTCCATTAGCTTTTCAAGATGCTTATTGGCCAAGAGTCACCAGCAAATTAAATTCCCCAAGCTTGGTCGATTACCTCCCCAAGGCTGCATCATTCCGTTCACACCAAGCATTCACACCTTGTGTCCATTCGGCTTGGTGTTCACATGGAAGAGACTCTTCAAGGCCAGCCATTCACACTCTATTTGGCTGTTAACTATTCAGCCAAGAGAAGCAAATTCAATGAGCCAATTCATGGCCATGGCCGAACCTAAACATAGCCATTGGCCTCCCATGCATTCATCTTCTTTCTAGTGACTTTGCTTAAGCATGAAGCTGACCTTTTGATGCTCCATTCAACTGAATATGGACTTAGAGAGTTAATGCTTATTCTAGTTTATTCTAGACTATTCTAGCCAAATTTTCTTAATCATTAAGTTAGTCCGTTCAGTTACCCTAGCTAGGCTATAAATACTTTGCCATTTTCATTTGTAAGAGACTTTTTGACAAATTTTATATGAACATTATTCTTTGTGAGGTTTCGTCGTCTCTTATTTCGTACGAGTCTCGTCTAGCTTATCTGGCTTTGCTAGTGGCGTCTACGAACTTGTTCTTGAACTTATCACCTTAACCGGTGTGGCGTTCACCTATCTACCAAACCACCTTTTCCACCTTAACCATATAAGAATCGGGGTGACACTATTATATAGTGTTGAATCATTCTTGGTGTTAAGTTCGTATTTCCATCCCCATCTTTTATTTTCAAACATCATCTATCTTTATTTCTTTGTTAAATCGAACCTATCCAACCTTAACCTATCTAAATCACTTTGTTAAGCTTCCGCCTACCTTAAACAAAATTACACGTTTTCAACGAAACGAACAAACTCCTCGTCAACAATCGGGCACACAAGTGAAATGACTTAACTAAATCGAGCCAGATCACATCATTTGGTATCAGAGCTACTAAAACGAGGAGCACCGACGTTCGTACCAATCCCAGAGTAGGTTCGTAAAAAAAATTCGAATTTAAAAAAATTCAAGTTGTATTCAAAGTTCTTTCGTATTCATTCTATTATATTTGAAGTATAAAAAGAATATACGAATATTAAAAAAATTATTCGAGTTAAAAAAAAGTGAAGTTTTGTAAGTTCTGATTTTGTTTCCATCTCCTCTATTCCCGATCATCAAAACGTTCATTCTACCATCATTACTTCTTTCCCCAACGCCATAGTTAACCAAATTTCTTTCTTTCAGCCTACCTACACCCTAGACGACTTATGCTTTGTAACCACTTTAAAACTGACCCCAAAGCAGCAAATAGGTCCAAACGAGACGAAATACAAAGTTCTAAGAGTGAGGTCGAGTGGTAAAAGGCACGAGTGTGTGAGCACAATCGAGTGTAGAAAAATCCTTTTAACGAGTGCAAACACGAATGTGAGTGCCAACCAATTTTTTCTTTGTGAGTGAAACGTGAGGTTTGTGGTGAGATATTTATTTTCTGTTTTGTTTTAATCAATTTTTCTTTTTAGCAATAAGTCATGTTTCAAGAAGAGCTATCAGAATCAGATTTTCAATATGTGATGAAAGAAATGGATCGATTGTTTGATAGGAAACTAAAACCCCTATAAGAACAATTGGTTCGTGTCGAAGAGCGGGGCCATTGAGCAAGGACCCAACGTGAGCAAATTTCACCACGTCAGAAAACAGAGTCAAGACCACCACGGAGATACATATCCGATGACTATTCGAGAAGAGATCCTTATCGAGATTCTTATTCGTCTAAGAATTCGAGACAAAGAGAAGCAAACCTCGAGTCTGAGATCTCTTCAAGTGCTTAAAAGAATTCACTCCCGAAGGATCATTCACGAATAATTAATTGTGATACCTATGTGAATGCTTTCCATTCCTTTGAACAAAACACTTATCATTCTTATTCTTTTGTATCATATTCATGTTGTAAAGAAACAAAAAGTGAGAAAAAGAAAGCAAAAATAGCAAAAGAAAAAGAAATTGAAAAAGAGAAAGAAGTCAGAAAAGAGTGTGAGAACAAAAATAAAATTGAAAAAAGAGAGAGAGTTTGAAGAAAGAAAAGAAAATGAGTTAGAAAAAGAAAAGACGAATGAGAAAATGTGAGTGATGTTTTAACTAACCAACATATGAGTTTTTCTCGTGTTGTATCTTTTCAGGTTTCCGAAGAGCCGTATGATAATTTTCAACTTCAATACCTTCCTAATGAGAGACGCTTTTGTATGACCAAAAAAGGTAAGGTTGAAGATGAAATCAAATCAAAAGAGCCCGAAGATAAGCGCGGTAAGGATTCTTTGTTAGTCGAATCTCAACAACCTTACGTGCCTGTTAATGGTGAGCTTGCCAAAGACTTAATTAGCAAAAGAACTTTTCATCTTGATTTGTCTAAGTATCAATTTCTGATTGATGATGACTTTGATTGGGATGATGTCTTGAAAAGTTTTTCTCATGATTTGTATGGTGTTGGCAAGTTCAATGATGAAGTCAAATTAACGCAGCACAAACAAAATTTGGACTTGTGTGATAAAAAGTTGACATCTAATATGTTTGTTTGTGTTAACCATGCAAGTACTTTAATTCTTGGTGTGAAACCTTCGATTATTTGCATGCCTATTCGAATGAGACTCGAGAGATTTGATTATTTGAAAGTTTGAGTGTCTAAGTCTTGTTTGCTTGGCATTTGTGATTTACTTGTGAAAACCAAATTTTTGTTACGTGCTGGAACAAGTAATCAAACTCATGTGTTTAAACCTTGAATTTGCTATTTTGGTTCGTTTTGTGGGAAAATCAAGCATCTTAAATTTTGTACGAATAGTTTATATTTGTTTGATGCTTGGTCTTTGATTAAGGAAACGAAATTTGACAATTTTGATTACAATTTAAAATCGTTCCCTGATCATTTTATTTGGATGTACATGAAATTCATATTTCCTCCTGAAAAGGTAAGATCGACTCATGTTTTTAAACCTGGCATCGATACATATGTACGATTTGTGAGTCACATTTCAGCATGTCCCTTTGATTCCATCGTCCATGGTGACATTAACTTCTTTCATTATTGTGGACGCAACACCTTGAAAAGGGCAAGTTGTCTTTGTGCTTCATCAACATTTCAGGTTAATTCAACCATGAAGCTTCGATTACATTATATCCCTAAAGAGAGAATGTTTGTGTTGATAGAACAAGGTAAAAATGATCTTTGTTTCCTTGCTCTTGAAGGTAAACAAGGTAAGACTCTTGAAAATTTTAAAACATCTTTGTTCACTTCGGTTGGTGACGAAAATTTTGTTGATGTTCTGACTTTTGAAAATGACTTAAATCGTTATGGGGTTAACTATTTTTCTTCATTTAAAAATGATTCATTTGTTTTGGTTGATGATATGGCTAAACGGCAATTGCTAGGTTCAAGCATGCAAAATCATGAATCATGTGAATCTCTTCATTTACCTATTTGTGATGACTACGTATACCTTTCAACTCATTACTCGCATTCCATTTATCTAAACCATGACTTGTGGGAACCATTTGAGATGTTTGAATGCCTTAAAACCTATTCAATTTTGTTTCAAAAGTAAAATGGTTTGTCTTCATGATTGTAAAAATGGTGTTTTGAATCTATCCATTCACATAAAATATACTTGTCTTTATATGACTACGCTTAGACTACAAGTTTATTTGGATCGATTTTTGCTAACTCATGGCTATAAATTTTGGTTGGCTCATTTGTCATTCACCCCATTTGACCAAAGGAAGCCATGTAAGAGGAGCTATGATTGAGTGAACCAAAGGCTCGACTTAAGGACAAGTCGTTTTGAAGAAGGGGGAATGATGTGAGCACGATCGGGAGCTTGTCCAACTTGAACAAGGACTACGTGAGGCTACTCATTATTTCTACGAGTTAAGCTCTTTAACACCCCTTATTTGTATTCAACGCTGAAATAGGGTACGATGCATTACTAAGCTTAACTTGCTTGAACATACAACTTTGGACTATAAAATTTCATTCCAACTTAAAACTTTCCATTCACATTCATACCATCCTCATTATGGGCCTACGAGGCCTTAAACTTGCAAACAGAGGGTCTCGGAATCAAACCGGGAACTTTTGTATGATTAGAAAAAAAAAATACTTTACCTCAACAGGGCCACAGGCCCGTGTGGGCAGGCCATGTAACATCCCGGTTTAGGGCCTAGTCAGAATAGTAGTGTGAGACCACAAATCCGAGGTATGTGTATGAGTTTTTGAGGTTTATGCTATGTATGCATGCTAGTGTGAAAGTTTCAAGAAGCAATTTTGTAAAATTGAGGGTTAAATTGTCCAAAAGGACTAAATTGCAAAAGGTGAAACATGTGAGATTCTAAAAGCTATTTGTGTGAAATAGCTTTAGAATATTAATTAGAGGTCCTTAATGAGTAATTTTCCCAATTTTTAGTTTTTGGACAAAATTGGGCACGGATGAGTTAAAATAGAAAGTTTATCAAAAAGGGCATTTTGGTCATTCAACAATTAAATGATTAAAAAGGAGGAAAAGATGACAAAATTCACTCATCTTCTTCTCCAAGGCTGCCGAAATTTTCAAGAGCCATTTTAGGGTTCTTCAAATTTTTCAAGCTTGCTAGTAAGTGCATCTAAGCCCCGTTTTTTATATTCTTCGTATTTTTGAAGTCCTAGTAGCATGAGTAAGCTATTTTTAGCTATTTGATGAGCTATGATGGATGTTCAAAAAGGTACCCATGTATGACATGCATGTATTTTGATTTTTTATGGAAGAATATGAAAGCTTGATGCAGTAGAAACATCTTTTGCTAAGTGATTTTCCATGAAAAATGCATGTAGGGACTTGTTTGTGAAAGTCTTGAGTTTGGTCATACATGTATGATTTAGTGAGAATTGATGAATGCTTTAGTTGAGTAAGTGATTTGGCTAAGCATGAAAGGCAAGAAAGTTGAATAAAAATCACTTTACGAGCCTTGGGGTAAAAGTGTAAATATGAGAAAGTCAGGGGCAAAATGGAAATTTTGCTAAAGTATGAGATGTGGGTCAATTTAGTCAATGTGTGTATAGAATAAGCTGATTTATTCATTATAGATCAAGAAAGATGAAGCCCGGATCTAAACCAAGGCAAGAGCAAGGTGGTGGACTAAATTCCACGTTTATACACTTTTGAGTACCGAGGCAAGTCTATGCATAAACAATGCATTCATACTTACAATTTGTTAATGCCAGCTAGTGTGTAGCACGTTTGAGAACCTATGTGGAATGAATGTGGTAGATATTGTGAATGGATGAATAATTGAGTAAGTAGATATGAGAATGTGTAGTGATAATGCTAAATGGTGGGCTAAGTCAGATACCATCCTAATGCATATTGACGATGAGCTGGCTATGTGCGATACTATTGTTAGGTATATCGTCTAGTGGGCTATGTGCAAAACCACTATGAATACCTTTATGGTAGGCTAAGTGTGATACTACCTTATTAATTGATTGTGGTGGGTTAAGTGCGAAACCACCGAGAAATTAGCTGTGTGGATTAGCTGTGTGGTTGTATTATTGAGTTAATTAGCTGTGTGGATGAATTATCGAGATATGATGTTGTGTTGTATATTGTGTATATGTGATATTGAATGCAGGGGTGCATTTCAATGGTTATGAGTATATGACTCATGATGTGTTGGGAAAGTGGTAAAGGATAGAAAGAGTAAGCATAGTTGTACATTATATGTTAGTATGATGCTAATTGTTGTTTAGCTTATACTATGATGCTTAATTATTTATGTGTAAACTTACTAAGCTCAAAGCTTACTCTCTTTCTTTTCCCTTGTCTTATAGAGTAAAAGTGTTGAATCGAGATACGAGGATCAATTGGAAGATCGTCCACATTATCAGCACGCTCTGGTACATGAGACTCCATGTTTTGTATATGGCATGTATAGAGGCTAGACAATTTGGTGAATTTTTTTGTAAATGGTTAAGATGTGTTGGCCTTTAGATGGATAGTCTATTTTGTATAATGCCATAGTGGTTGGCTACCTTATTTTGTGAAAAGGTTGTAGTTACCTATGTGAGATTGCACTTCAATTTGAGTTCTTTATGGATGTGTTGAATGAATGCATATTGTGTATGCTAGAAGGGTGAAAGGAACTTGGCACATAGCTTCGTTTTTGTCCATATGGATAGACACACGGGCGTGTGTCTAGACCGTGTGTGACACACGGTCAGCCCACGAGCGTGTGACTTGGCCGTACGTCCCTTGCATGTTAACATTTTAAGTTAGAATAGACCACGGGCTAGCCACAAGGGCGTGTGCATAGGCCGTGTGAGTTTAGTCAGTGTTGGCCACGGGCTAGCCACATGGGCGTGTGACTAGGCTTTGAGGCCGTGTAGATGTATTCAGTATTCACCACGGTTGAGCAGCATGGGCGTGTGGGTCTATGCACGGGCGTGTCTCTTCTTGCACAGGCGTATTAGCCCTGTACAAAAGAGAAAATTTTTAAGATTTAAAAAGAAAGTTCCCGTATAGCCTCGAGAGCCCTCGTGTGTATGAGTGAGGCCTTGTAAGTCGAGATTGAGGTTGTTGAGGTGACTTAAAAGAGTAGTCACGATGAGCCTAAGTGGCGATCAAGTAGTTTTAATACGGTAACACCTCGGGCCCGATTCCGGCATAGAATCCGGGTAAGGGGTGTTACAGGCCATGTGGTCACCCACAACTATGTCCCTAGCCCGTGCGAAATTTATTTTTCATTTCAAATGTACAAGGGTTTTCACATGGCCGGGCACTATTTAAAAACCTGGGTATTATGTTTATGACGTCAGCAACTTCATAAGGGACACACAACCTAAGCACACGCCCGTGTGTCTAGCCCTTGGTCGACACTAATTTGCAACACTAGGATGCAGGGGACACATGGACCCAGTCACACACCCATGTGACTGACCGTGTGTCACACACGACCTAGACACACGCCCATGTGCCTACCCTTGTGGACAAGAACAAGGCTATTTGCCAAGCTCTTGTTATCACCCTAACTCATACAACATAAATCCCATTCAACCATTTACCAAGCAACCAAATCATGCATCATACACATTCATGAATAACCTCATCTTTTCATATATTTATAATAATGGGCCATCAACTATGGCTATTTACAAAAGATTTCATCCTTAAAAGAGCCATCACACTTGGCCAAGACCACAAGACATTTCAGAAAGTCTAGCCCTTATACATGCCATACTCTAAATGCTAAGTCTAAATATAGCAAGATGAGCTGATAGTGTGGGTGATCTTCAGATTATCTTCGTATCTTGAGCTGGCTCTTTGACACTATAAAAACAATGGAAAAGAAAGGGAGTAAGCTTTAAGCTTAGTAAGTTTACATGTAAATAATAAGCATCTTAACATATTCCAATCAAACAATAATATTACATACTAAGCAAGAACGATTCACATTTCCATAATCATGCTTACTCATCTCATCTCTTACCACATTCCAACCATGTAACAAATATAATGCTCACATTTACTTGTACACATCCCCTGCACTCATCACCACAAAGCCACAAAAATCATTTACTTAAACAATTTCTCGATGAACCCTTCGAAATAATTCTAAGTACTGGTGGTTTCGCACACAGCCCACCATTAATCAATAATAGGGTGGTATCGCACATAGGCCACCAACAAGAATATTTACGGTGGTTTCCCACATAGCCCACCAAATGATATAGAAATGACGGTATTGTACACAGCCCATCGTGAACGAATAATAAGGTGGTATCGCACACAACCCACCATTAATCAATAATAGGGTGGTATCGCACATAGCCCACCAAATAATGATTACGGATATATTTTCCGCACTTACGTTTCTGTTCCGAGGTTCATACGAGAATTACTCACTATCTATCAATTTCAATCAATCTCACTCATAATTGATCTCATTCATACAATGCATCAATAAATAACAACATATGTATTAAAGATGTATCGTTTACACATAAACTTACCTTGGTGCAAAATGTATTCATCGATCACTTAGTCCGTAACCTTGCCTTTTCCTCGGTCAAGGTTGTTTCCACATTCTTCTTGATCTATAATAATAAAATTTACTCATTCAATCACTTTATAACTCATGACACCTCAAAATTTCTACTTAGGCAAAAATGACCATTTTGCCTTTATACTTAGGCAAAATTACGATTTTGCCCCTAGGCTCGTAAATCATTTTTCATCACATTTTCTCATTAAACAAGCCTAGCTGAACATTTATTTCTCTTACAAAAACTCACAAAACCAATTATTTCATGCATTTATTACACAATTACAATCTTTACAAATAAGTCCCATTTAGGTGTTTTCATGGTAACACCTTTCACAAAAGTTGTTCCTTAACCCACTAACATTCATATTCTTTCATAAAAACTAAGCAAACATCGTGAACACTCTCATGGCAAGTCCCTAAACTTTCAACCATTTAACAAAATAGTCCCCTCATTAGCTAGCTTAAGCTTTAGGGGCTCCAAAAGTACAAAAATTATCAAGAAAGACCTCTAAAATCACTTACTTACAAGAGAATAGCTTGACTGAAAGTTTGAACTCTAAAATCCCCTATTTTATCTTCAATTTTTGGTGGAGAAGAAGTGTGAATAGTAAAAGATGACAACTCTTTTATTTATCTTATTTTATTCATTTTTTGCCGCCTAATTTCACCAAGTTGTTGACCAAATTAATGTACTTGTCCCCCTTGTCTCTATGGCCGGCCACACCCTCTTAATGGTCTAATTGCACTTTAAGGACCTCCAATATAATATTCTATGGCTATTAGACACTCCTAGCTCGAAAAATGGAACTTTCGCACTTTATGTGATTTAGTCCTTTTTCACAATTAAGGATACAATCGTTAAAATTAAAACACCAAAATTTCCATGCAACCATATAATCATGCTATAACACATAAACTAATATCAAAATAATTTTCTTCAACCTCGGATTAGTGGTCCCGAAACCACTATTTTGACTAGCCCCAAAATCAGGCTGTTACAATCTCAGGCTAGCACTTTAAACAATCCTTGTACCTTAGTGCAAGTTGATTCTAGCTCAATTTCAGCTTCCCGAGCTCCGTCCATCTCAAATCAACTCACTTGAGCTTGATTCAGCTCGTTTGAGCCCGATTTAATTTCTTTTCAGCTCATTTAATTTAGTGTTAGAAAAAATTAAGTATTTAAATAATTGTGTATGTTGATGACATAATTCTTACTGGAGATGATGAGGAAGAAATTAGCAATTTGAAGAAGCTGTTGAACAGGGAATTCGAAACCAATGACTTAGGAAAGCTAAGATATTTCCTAGGAATGGAGGTGGCAAGATCAAAAGAAGGACTTGTGATAAATCAAAGAAAGTATGTACTCGATTTACTCAAAGAAACTGGTTTTCTTGGTTGTAAGCCAGCTGATACACCAATGAAGGCAAACTTGAAATTCAACAAAGAAGATGATTCTGTAGTAGACAGAGAGAAATTTCAAAGATTGGTTGGGAAACTCATTTACTTATCCTTGACGAGGCCAGATATAGCCTTTCCAGTAAATGTGATAAGTCAACACATGACTAATCCTACTGAAGAGCATATGGCAGCAGCAAATAGAATTCTCAAGTACTTGAAGAAAACTCCAGGACATGGTCTCATGTTTCGGAAGACACAAGACAGAACTGTTAAAATTTTTACAGACTCTAGTTGGGCGGGAGATCTCACTGAAAGAAGATCCACTAGTGGCTACTGCACTTTTGTTTGGGGTAACCTTACAACTTGGAGAAGAAAAAAACAATCGGTTGTTTCAAGAAGTAGTGCTGAAGCTGAATTTAGAGCATTAGCTTTGGGAATATGCGAAGGAATTTGGCTACTTAAATTGCTAAAAGAACTTGGCACTAATCAGGAGGATCACTTTGAAGTCTTGTGTGATAATCAATCTGCTATTCAGATTGCCAAGAACCCAGTCCAACATGACATAACAAAGCATGTGGAGATTGATAAGCATTTTATCGCTGACCACGTCAACAAAAAGACAGTCACTCTTTCATACATTCCTTCAGAAGGACAGATTGCAGACATTCTTACTAAGGCTTTACCAAAGCCTGTGTTTAATAAATTCCTAGTCAAGCTTGGATTATACAATGTATATTCTCCAGCTTGAGGGGGAGTGTAGGAATTATAGAAATATATTAAATGTTTTCTACAGATAGATAAATCTGATTTAGGTAGATAAATCTTAGAATAAATCATTTGAGATATTCTAGGATTATTTTTTCTTATCTTTTAGTAGTTTATTAGAATAAGGGAATTATTTTCCCAATTAAGTTATGACTCTTTTCTCTATTGAAATTCAGTTCTTTAGTTAATAAAATACTGAAATATACAGAGAATTACTCTGTTTTCTACAGGAAGAGACTCTTCAAGGCCATCCATTCACACTTCATTTGGCTATCAAGGCCCCCTTTAATGCTCATAACTATTCAGCCAAGAGATGCAAATTCAATGAGCCAATTCATGGCTATGGCTGAACCTAGACATGGCCATTGGCCTCCCATGCATTCATCTTCTTTCAAGTGACTTTGCTTAAGCATGAAGCTGACCTTTTGATGCTCCATTTAGCTGAACATGGACTTAGAGAGTTAATGTTTATTCTAGCTTATTCTAGACTATTCTAGCCAAAATCTCCTATTTTCTCTTCAATTTTCAGTGGAGAAGAAGTGTGAATGGTAAAAGATGACAACTCTTATATTTATCTTATTTTATTCATTTTTGGTCACCTAATTTCACCAAATTGTAGACCAAATTAATGTATTTGTCCCCCTTGTCTCTATGGCCGACCACACCCTCTTAATGGTCTAATTTCACTTTGAGGACCTCTAATTTAATATTCTATGGCTATTGGACACTCCCAGGTTGAAAAATGGAACTTTTGCACTTTATGCAATTTAGTCCTTTTTTCACAATTAAGCATACAATCGTTAAAATTAAAACACCAAAATTTCCATGCAACCTTATAATCATGCTATAAAACATAAAATAATATCAAAATAAGTTTCTTCAACCTCGGATTAGTGGTCCCAAAACCACTATTCTGGCTAGCCCCAAAATCGGGCTGTTACAACTCTCCCCCACTTTATCGATTTCCGTCCTCGAGAATCTTACTGGTAAAAAGGTTTGGGTACTGTTCCCTCATAGCTTCTTTTGGTTCCCATGTAGCCTCTTTTACACTGTGTTTTTTCCATAACACTTTCACTAAGACTATGCTTTTATTCCTCAACTGTTTAACCTCTCGAGCCAAAATCTTAATTGGTTCCTCTTCATAAGTCATGTCCGGGCGTATCTCAATTCCTGTTGGAGGGGTCACATGCGAAGGATCAGAACGATATCGCCGCAACATCGACACATGAAACACATTGTGTATTCTTTCTAACTCTGCCAGCAAAGCCAACTGATATGCTACTAGCCCAATCCTTTCAATGACCTCATACAGCCTTATAAATCGTAGAAGCAATTTGCCTTTTCGACCAAATCTCAATATTTTCTTCCACGAAAATACTTTCAAGAATACCTTGTCACCCACTTGAAACTTGATTTCTTTCCTTTTTAAATCCGCATATGATTTTTTTCGATCTGAAGCAACTTTTATACTATCACGGATTACTTTCACTTTCTCCTCGGTCTCTTTAACTAGACCGACCCCGTGAATTTGCTTCTCACTAAGCTCGGTCCAATACAAGGGAGTCCGACACATGCAACCATATAAAGCTTCGTACGGTGCCATCTGGATACTTGACTGATAACTGTTGTTATAGGAAAACTCAGCTAAAAGTAGATATTTTTTCCAACTACCTTCAAATTCTAACACACAGCATCGAAGCATATCCTCAAGAACTTGAATCACTCTTTCAGATTGGCCATCGTTTAAGGGTGGAATGCAGTACTAAAATTCAATCTTGTACCCAAGGCTTCCTGCAACTTCTTTCAAAACCTCGAAGTAAATCTTGGATCTCTATCCGAGATAATAGATATAGGCACTCCATGTAATATCACCACCTCATCAAATGAATAATCCGTACGCACCGGTATAAAGTGAGCCGACTTCGTTAATCTGTCCACAGTAACCCATACAGCATCTTTCTTTTTCGAAGCCATAGGTAACCCCATTACGAAATCCATGGTTATTCGGTCCCATTTCCACTCGGGAACCATCACTGGCTGAAGTAATCCTGAAGGTGCCTGATGCTCGACTTTCACTTGTTGACAGATCAAACTTTTTGTAACAAACTCAGAGATGTCTTTTTTCATACCTGGCCACCAATACAACTTCTTCAAATCATTGTACATTTTTGTGTTGCCCGGATGTACTGACAAACAACCACTGTGTGCTTTATGTAAAATTTTCTGGATTAACTCATCATCTTTAGGTACACAAACTCTATCATAAAACATCAAACCATCATCAGACAATACCAAACTCGCACTCATAGCTCTCAAAGCATACAGGGACTTTCTGCTCAAAGCATCCGCAACCACATTCGCTTTCCCCGGGTGGTAATCAATTACTAGCTCATAATCCTTCAGTAATTCGAGCCATCTCCATTGTCACAAATTCAAATCCTTTTGATCCATCAAGTACTTCAAACTCTTGTGATCGATGAAGATTTGGCACTTTTCACCATATAAATAATGACACCAAATCTTCAAAGCGAAAACGATCACAGCTAACTCCAAATCGTGAGTCGGATAATTCTTCTCATGCGATTTTAGCTATCTCGAGGCGTAAGCTACTACTTTACCCTTTTGCATCAACATACAGCCAAGACCATTTATTGACGCATCACTGTAGACCACAAACTCTTTCCCTGTAACAGTCCGATTTAGACCCTAGTCGGAACAGTGGGTTCGGGACCACAAATTCGAGTCAGTGAAATATTTTAATATTATTTTCTGTGCCTTTGATATTTGATTTAGCCTGTGATAAAGTTATGTAAAATAATTTGTTCGTCTGTATCCTTAATTTGATAAAAGGATTAAATTGCATTGAAGGCAAAACAAGCATGCTATTTGTTAAAGTACCTATGTGATGTGGCTTTTAAAGTGGTGGCCTTATGAGGCAATTATGCCAATACTTAGATAGTGGATGGATAAAGGACATATATGCCCTTAATGTTTATATGTACATATGTTTAGTATAAGGCTAACATAGTAACTAGATTAATAATAAGGTAATAATAAAACAAAAAGGCTAAAAAAAATAAACTATTTCATCCATCTTCTTGCCAAAAATCAAAAGAAATAAGGGTTTAAAAAGCTTTCACACATTCGGCACTTGTAAGCCTTGATTAAGGTATGTTTTGACTTTGATTTTTGATGATTTTTATGTTTTTGAGATTGTTGCTTAGTTTACTATTAAGCCCATGTGGTAATTTGAAGAATTGATGTTGTTTATGAGATGTTCCATTGAAGAAATGGTGAGCTTTGTGATGAGTTTAGGTGTTAAATGAAATATATGTGTTAAATGAACATGTTTTGTTCTTAAAATTTTGATGAATTTAGCTAATTAGGGCTAAATTGTGAAAATAATACTGTAGAGGGCTAAATTGTGAATTTGATGAAAAATATGGACTTGTATGGTCCTTAGGAAGTTTCGGCTAAGCATGTATGTGAACAAATTGTGTATATTTGATGTTTTGAGAAAAATAGACTAAATTGCCCTAAATGTGTGTTCATGGATTGAATTGAATGAATTAGTGAATAAATGGATTACATTTGAATATGTATAGATCAAGAATTGAAGAAAACGGACTTAGATCGCGGGAAAGCGAAAGTAGTCGAATAACCGAGTCTGAACAAATATCTGAATCTGAGGTAAGTCAATATACAAATAAATGTATTTGTTTTGAATTATGTATGTTATTATGACTATTTGAGAATGATGAATGTATATGAGATGATGTATACATGAATTCCGAAATGGAATTGGCATAGTGATAATGTCCAAGAAGCCCCATTTGAACCTAGGAATAGATAGGGTAGTCTATGTCATGACATAGGTGTCTGTTGTGTGATATCATGTAAGACTGCGTCTGGGACATTGGCATTGATTCGAGATTTCGTGTAAGACCACGTCTGGGACATTGGCATCGATATGAGATTTAAGTGTAAGACCATGTCCGGGACATTGGCATCGTATTGATTCATGTAAGACCCTGTCTGGGACAATGGATCGATATCTGATTGCATGTAAGACCACGTCTGGGACGTTGGCATTGTACGACTATTCCGAGCACTCTGAGTATCCTATTAGATTCCGAACGGTTCTATGGGCAAATCCGAGATGCGAACAATTATGTGATTGCAAAACTGTTTCAGGTACGTTTGACTTGTACACTAAGTGTGTATGAAAGGTAAGTATCTATATGAACTTACTAAGATAAATATGTGCAATAGAATGATGAGATGATATGTGAAAATAAGCTTAAAAGAGTTATATATGTATATATGACATTTGAATTGAAGAAGGTGGTAAGATATGGCTAAACAAATAAGCCAAATGCTATATGTGAGGTATATGATATGAGAATCATTATTGTTATTGTATAAATATGACTATGTGCATTTTATGTTAAGTTTACTTTTATATGACTTACTAAGCTTTTGAAAGCTTACTCGGTGTGTGTCTTTGCTCTGTTTTATAGATTGTCAAAGCTACTGAAGGCTTGGGGACCGTCGAGGATCGTCATCACACTACTCAAATTCATTTTGGTACTTTTGAAATGTGTATATAGCTAAATATGGCATGTATAGGCTAGTTGTTTTAGATTATGGTTGAAAGTGTATAATTAGCCATGAGATGTGGCTACATAAATGTTGATAATATGCATGAGTAAATATGAAATATGGTGTATGATTTGGTATGGCTTGGTAACTATGGAATGGTCAAGTTAATGGTAAGTATATGGATGAAATGTGAGTATGCATGTTTGATCAAAGAAGGGGATATATGAAAGGTAAATGTCGATGAATTATGCATAAATGTATGTGTTTTAGTTGCCAAATGTGCATGAAATGAATTGGTAAATTGCTTGTAGGGATTGGCCCTTGTGTGGGTGGCATTTTGGCCTTGTAAGTGGCCTGTTTTCCCTACACGGCCATAGCACACGGGCGTGCGTAGTAGTCATGTGATTAAGTCAGTGACTAGCCTAATACTACACGGTCATGACACGGGCGTGTCAAGTAGCTGTGTAAATAAGTCAGTAGCCAGCCCAAGTGTGCACGGCCATGGCACACGGACGTGCCTAGTAGCCGTGTGAATAAGACAGTATTTAGCCTAAGAGTACACGGTCATAGCACACGGGCGTGTCTGGTGACCGTGTGGATAAGTCAGTATACATGCTCTAATTTGGCACGGCCAGAACACATGAAACACCCCAAACTCGGCCCACGAGCCTCGACCAGATTTGGTATGTTCCTTAAGAAAAACCGGTTCAAATTCGTTTGTTCTTTGGAAACTTTAAGTGATTTTGGGAGAAAACTCGAATTGGGCTGAGCTCAAGTTGAAAACCAATTTATTCTTTTGAAGTCAGGGTTTTATTAAAACTTTGCTTTTAATATTAAAAGACATGCCGATTTTTGTTTTAAGGTTTTTACCTTTGAATTGAAAACATTTGAATTTAGATGTCATAATATTGGAAGGTTTATTTTAAAAAAAATTACTTGACTTTAGCTTTGATAAAATTTGTATCGTACTGAAATAAATAACATGCATGCATAAAATAGTTCATACTATGGCCTTATTACATCAAAACAAACTCAAATAAATTTAAAGTACTTAAATAAAATAAAATGTCAAAATAAAAATAATTTCCTTCCTGAGCATGGCCACCACTAAGCTCCTACCAACCCGGTCCATCACTGATCATCGCCTGAAAAATGTTCCCACAACGGGGTGAGTCAAACAGACTCAATGTATACATCCAACACTAAGTCCAAATAGATTCAGGCATATCAAGTCATACACCTACACAGCATAATTTACAGTTAATGATGCATTCCCGAACCCAAGCCTAGTTACCAACCGCTACACATCACCCGTACCAACCTGCACACTGTGGGGACTACTAAGTCAACCCTCCATCCGCTACACACCATCGAAGGCAGTCGCTGCAGTCGACGTGCTCATCGCCCTTATAAAATTCGTGGCATAGCCACCAGATAATATTTTTGTGTCATGTGACACCACATTCAGATAACGTGACCGAAGTCACCACATTCAGATATCGTGACATAAGTCACCACATTCACTTCCCCTTTCATAATCACCCATATGCCCATGTCATACAAATCATGCATTATCATGCCATGTTCTCTATTCACATTCTTATAGGTTCACATATGTGCCATAACAAATCATGTTATAATCCTAGTAGGAGTAGGAAAACGTACCTGAGTACTTTGTACCATTGCATGGTACCTTAGCCATATTTTTCACATTCTTAATACCACACATATATTAAACATTGCCATAAATCTTATTAAGAGATAGTGTGGGGTACACACTTGATATACTTAGCAAGTTCACTCCAAATCCCGAAAAGCCCGATCTAAAGCCTTAGATCTCAAGTTCCTACATTCGGCCAACATGCAATATTTTAGCTAAAGGCCATTCGGCCAATTAATCAAATCCCGAAACTTACCTTGTTGCCGATTTGCCTCCTAACCAAATCCCGAAACTTGTAAACCTTCCTCCTTGTAATCGGCTAACACTAGATCAATTGATTTGATTAGTTTTCAGCTTTTGAACAATTAAGGAATAGATCTAGGTTCCTAAATAGGACTATGGCCGATTGTACATAAGTGCTTACCTTGCGATTTGAAATCCCGAAAGTAATCTCTTGGCTATGAAGTTGTCGAAACCTACAGGGTACATGTTAGATCCACTTCTAACATTTAAATACTGATAAATGGCCCTTGGCCGAACACTTATACCCTTACCTTGATGGATCAAATCCCGAAGATCTCCTCCTTTATAGTCGACTATGGCAAAAAACCCGAAAGAATCCTTCCAAATTTCGGCAAATAAGAATCTTGATGGGATTAGCTCTAGATTTCGGCAAATCTAAAAGAAAAGAATAGAAATCAAACTTGATCTTACCCCCTACTGAAGAAATCGACAGCTCCTATATCTGACAACACAAAGATTCGGCCTTGAGACTTGGAGAATAGTCAGCTATGGTCACTTGTGTATTCGGCTTCAACAAGATTGAAAAGGGAGGGATATGAGCTTAGAGAGAATCGGCTAAGATGAGTTTTAAGAAAGGGGTATTATGCTTTTGGTCACTTGAAGAGCAAAGAAGAAGCAGAGAAAGCAAATAGAACTCCTAAGAATTTTCGGCACAAGTGAATAAAGATGAGAAGAGAGGAATTTCGGCACATAAACTCCCTTAGCAAACCGATTGCCTTACTACTCCCCCTCCTAAATTTGGCTAGCATTGAAACATTAGCTACACCTTGCTTTTCTCCTATTTTCCTCTCCTTTATCCATTCATAAATAGTTAAAATAATCCTTTACTTATCTACCACCTTAGCCGAACTTTTAAAAGGAAATTAGCCTCATCTTATGCTCATCCTTAGTGCCTTGTTGCCGTCCAACTCTCTTGCTACCTGACACAAAATAAAACACCTTTATTTGTTTCCTTTACAACTCGAACCTTGGCCCACTTGCACCTGTTGTGGCGTCACTTACCTGGGCTTTAAGTGGCGCCTTGTAGCCACTTTACCAAGCTCATTTCCATGTCAAAACTCCCCTATTTATTTCTTATGGCCCTATCAGCTTAACTCCCTCTTTTAAAATTAAAATCTAATAATTTCTAAGCTATTTTCCTATTTTCTAAGGTTCACAAAATTCATAAAACACACTTATAATACACATTCACAACACACGAAGGCATGCTTTCACATTCAATTTAGCAATAATGCATAAGCCATAATCCAGGATATTACAGTTCTACCCCCTTAAAATAATTTCGTCCTCGAAATTACCTGGCTGAAATAAGTGAGGGTATTGCTGTCGCATCGCTTCTTCTGGCTCCCACGAAGCTTCTTCCGATCCATGATTACGCCATAACACTTTAACTAGAGGAACTGACTTCCTTCGCAACACTTTCACATCTCGTTCCAAGATCTGAATCGGCTCTTCCTCGTAGGACAAATCTGGCCTTAGCTCCACCTCTTCAATCGGTACCACATGAGATGGATCCGATCGATAACGACGTAACATGGAAACATGGAACACGTCGTGCATCTGCTTCAACTCCGGTGGCAACTCCAACTGATATGCCACTGGTCCAACTCGCTTCAAAAACCTTATAAGGTCCTATAAACCTTGGACTTAACTTCCCTTTCCGACCAAATCTCATCACCTTCTTCCAAGGCGAAACTTTAAGAAACACTTGATCTCCCACATCAAATTCTATTTCCTTTCGCTTGAGATCCGCGTATGACTTCTGTCTATCAGATGCTTCCTTTAACCGAGCTTGAATTATCTCAACCTTTTCCTCCGATTCTGCCATTAACTCTGGACCCAAAACTCGACGTTCCCCTAATTCCGTCCAACACGTAGGAGTTCGACACTTCCATCCATACAGTGCTTCATATGGTGCCATCTGAATGCTAGCTTGATAGCTGTTGTTATAGGCAAACTCAGCTAAAGGCAAATATTCCTCCCAACTTCCTCTAAAATCCATCACACAGCCTCTCAACATATCCTCTAACACTTGGATTACTCGTTCAGATTGCCCGTCTGACTGTGGATGAAAAGCCGTAGTGAAATCCAACTTGGTACCTAAAGCTTAATGTAGCGCCTTCCAAAACCGAGAAGTAAACCTTAGATCCCTATTCGAGATGATTGATACCGGCACTCCATGCAACCTTACAATCTCTGCCACATATAACCTTGCCAACTTCTACAGAGAATAATCAACTTGCACTGCGATGAAATGCGCGGACTTTGTCAAACGATCCACTATTACCCATACCGAGTCCTTCTTAGTAGACGTAAGGGGAAACCCACTAACGAAGTCCATGGTGATTCTCTCCCACTTCCACTGCGGAATCATTATCGATTGAAGTAATCCTGACGGAACTTGGTATTCAGCCTTAACTTGCTGACATGTCAAGCATTTGCCAACAAATTCTGTAACTTCCCGCTTAAGTCCAGGCCACCAAAACTGCTCTCTTAGATCTCTGTACAACTTACTACCTCCAGGATGCATAGCATAAGGGCTACTATGCGATTCCTGAAGAATTCTCTGTCTTAACTCCTGATCCTTAGGCATACAGACCTTACCCTTGAAACACAATACTCCCTCGTCGTTAATACCATAATCTTCCAACTCTCCATTCTGCACTTGCTGTAGCTTAGCACTTAAATCATCATCATCCAACTGTCCCTCTCTCACTTCATTTAACCACGTCGACTTAACCTGCAGCTCTGCCAGCAGACTTCCATCATCATACATGCTCAGATGTGCAAACATTGCCCTTAAATCCGACACTACTTTCCGACTTAGGGCATCCGCCACTACATTTGCCTTGCCCGGATGATACTCTATTGAACCGTCATAGTCCTTCAGTAATTCAACCCACCTTCACTGTCTTAGGTTCAACTCCTTCTGAGTCAACAGATACTTAAGACTCTTGTGGTCTGTGTAGATCACTGACTTTTCTCCATAGAGATAGTGCCTCCATACCTTGAGAGCAAAGACCACTGCCGCCAATTCCAAACCATGAGTTGGGTAGTTAACCTCATGTGGCCTTAGTTGCCGAGACGCATAAGCGACTACTTTCCCATCTTGCATCAATACGCAACCCAAACCTGTATGGGAAGCGTCACAATACACCACAAAATCCTTTCCTGCCTCAGGCTGAATTAACACCGGAGCTTCAGTTAAGACCCTATTGAGCTTCTCAAAGCTCTCTTGTTGCTTTTCTGTCCATACAAAAGGCACTTCCTTCCTCAACAACTTCGTCAAAGGTGCGACTATTGATGAGAACCCTTCTACAAACCTTCTGTAGTAGCCTGCCAATCCCAAGAAGCTACGAACCTCAGCCACCGACTTAGGTGGTTTCCAATCCAACACTGCCTCAATCTTTCTAGGATCCACCCTTATTCCTTCTGCAGACACCACATGTCCTAAGAACGCAACTTCCTTAAGCCAAAATTCACACTTGCTGAATTTGGCATAGAGCTTCTTCTCCCTCAACACTTGCAACACCATCCGGAGATGCTCATCATGTTCCTCTTCAGACTTGGAGTATACCAGAATGTCGTCGATAAACACCACGACGAACCTATCCAAGTATGGTTGAAAAACCCGGTTCATCATATCCATGAACGCAGATGGGGCGTTCGTCAACCCAAACGGCATTACTACGGACTCAAAATGCCCATATCTTGTCCGGAAAGCTGTCTTGTGGATATCTACTTCCTTCACCTTAAGCTGATGATATCCAGACCGTAGATCGATCTTCGAGAAAACCGCTGCCCCCTTAAGCTGATCGAACAAGTCGTCAATCCTCGGCAAAGGGTACTTGTTCTTGATAGTCAGCTTATTCAACTGACGATAATCTATGCACATACGCATAGTTCCGTCCTTCTTCTTCACAAACAAGACCGGTGCTCCCCATGGAGACACACCGGGGTGGATAAACCCATGATCAAGCAACTCTTGGATTTGAGCCTTAAGCTCAACCAACTCCTTAGGTGCCATTCTGTACGGAGCGATTGACACAGGAGCTGTTCCAGGCAGCAGATCAATTCCAAACTCCACTTCCCTATCTGGGGGTATTCCAGGCAATTCCTCCGGAAATACATCCATAAATTCCCTTACTGTTCGAACTCCACTAACACCTCCTTCCTTCGTATCCAACGTACTAACAAAAGCCAAGAACGCCTTGCATCCTTTCCGAACCATCTTAACAGCCTTTAGCGCTGAAACTACGTTAGACAAGTAGTTTCTTCTTTCTCCGATCATAACCACTTCCTTATCCTCTGGAGTCCTCAACTCCATTCACTTAGCCGCACAATCCAGTATGGCTCGATGCTCTACTAGCCAGTCCATTCCAAGTATGAGATCGAACTCCCCGAAAGGTAGTTCCATTAAGTCGGCAGGAAATACTACTCCCTGAATTTCTAGAGGTACACTCCGAAAGATCTTGTTCACCACTACAGTTTGACCTAGTGGGCTTACTAAAGTCATCTCCCTATCAGAAAGTTCAGAGGTATGTCTAGAGTTTCCACTACTCTACATGCAACATACGAATGGGTCGAGCCCACATCAATCAAAGTAAAATAAGGCTTGCCAAAAATAAGGAACGTACCTGTTATAACGTCCAGCGCGTCTCCATCTTCCCTACGGCGAACTGCATATACCAAGCCCGGCTGTCTTGCCTCTGTAGTACCAGCACCTCTGCCAGGTGTTCCACGTCCTCTTCCAGCACCATTACTGTTGGAACGCCGATACCCCATGGCGCAGCAGAATAAAATTAGATCCGGCGATCTAAATCATGGATCCATGTGTGAGGAATGAATCGGGGTGAAATAAAGGTTTCGAAATTACCAAAACTTCAATCTGAGTAGACAGCGACGCCTTGGCAACAAGATTTTTGATCTACTGTCGAATCAAGCCTCAACCTTTTCCGATGTCGGCCTCTACGTAATCCACCCGGTTTGACTATGAACGAAAGAAATCTCCAAAACTGTTTTGGAGGCTTATTTGCTTGACGGCTGCTAGACCTAACAAGCAATCACTTAGGGTTTTCATTTTGAGTTTTGTCTCCTTTTAATACCTTTTATAATGGGTGCCTTTCTCATTGGGCCTTTTATAATAGGTATCCTCTTAATTGGGCCTTTTATAATTGGTATCTCTTGAATGTATTACAAGATTAAATAAATACAATAAAGTTTTTAAACGAAAATTATAATTACATTAATTATATCTAAAAATTATAATTACATTAATTATAATAAGGATTCCGGTAAACTATATTTATTTAAATTTATATATGAATCAAATTCATATATTAATAAAATTATGTTATCATTATGTGTACAACATCCTTGTACATATAATATGTTCAATATTTGATTGCCCAATTAAATTAATTCTTTAATTAATTTAATTTATGTGACAACCAAGCACAATACCAACTATATTTTATTCCGTTCATTTCAACCATAGGGTGTGACCCTGTAGGTTCTTGCAACGTTAGCAGTAATACTAGAACGATTCTATTGTCACAGACAATGAGTGGCATCTAGCAATGCATCATTGCTACCTAAGTTACAAGAAGTCATGATTCGACATAACCTTTCGTGATTAACCTTTCATGCATTAATCCTTAAGTCCTTTATCTCTGGAACAGATACAAGTCATGGGATAGTCACACTTGCATAGTCCATCCCATGTTTCTTGATATCTTGAGTAGACTATGATATACAAATTAGTATGACATCTCATATCAACTTATTTGAGCATGGCCATGCATTTCTAGTCTCACTCAATCAAGTGGCCTAAGATATTACTCCTATTATGTAGGAGGGACTTATCCTTTATTGATCAACCATATCCCTCTACATAGATTGTGGTATATCCAACATCAGCCTTTATAGAACAACCTGTTACGGTATACGTTTGACTGTATCAAAATATACAACTCACGATGCTGGGATAATAATGATCTCAAGTCTGAGGATCATATACATATTAATCACTATGAGTAATGTTGTGACAATTACATAATAATCCAAGAAACATACTCATAGCGGGTCAATCCAATATGTTGTTCTCTAACACACATATTCATGCATTGATTTTGACACTCCATATCAATGACAACTCTTTATCATCAATCAACTACATGTTAGTCTTAATGCATTATTATTGTCCTAGTCAACAATAATACTCGACTAAGGATCTTTTAAGAATAATCATATTATTCTCAAGACATTATTATAAAACAGTTTATCTATACACACAGAAAGAAAAACTGAAATAATAATGACAACGCTTTATATTAATAAATATGGCAAATTAAGTATGTTATTACAACCATCTCATGATTGATCTTTGGGCATACTCTTACAATTACCTCGACCGTTCGGACCACGGCCCCGCTGAGGCTGCTGTCCACCTCTACCAGGCTGATTAACATTCTGAGCTACTGGTCGATTTCCCTCTGGCCTCATAGGACAATCCTTAATCATATGGTCCTTTGACCCACACTTAAAGCATCCTCCTGTCTTCTTCCAACATTCCCCTAAGTGTTTCTTCCCACACTGATCACAAGTATGATATTGCCCTCCAGTACCAACTTGCTGACCTCGCGGCCCATCAACTCTAGGCCTCTTTTGAACATTCCCAGCTGACCCTGACGGCCCAAATCCTCTTTTCTGCTTATTCCGATCAGAGTGCTGCCTTACGGAGTCCTTAATTCCTTCCGCTATCTTAGCTTTCTCTACTAACGCAGAAAACTCCCGCTCTTGATGTGGAGCGACTAACAACCTCAGGTCATCCCTTAGTCCGTCCTCAAACCGGACACACCGCTCATGTTCCGTAGCCACCACTCCTCAAGCATACCGGCTCAACCTCAAGAATTCAGCTTCATACTCCGCTACGGACTTGTTCCCTTGAACCAGCCCCAGAAATGCTTTCCTCTGCGCATCAGTGTAACGCGTGCCCACATACTTCTTCTGATATGCCGCCTTAACATATTCCCAAGTCAGATCCTCAGCTGTGGCACCATCCCGAACTGTGAGCCACCATTAATACGCTTCATCACGTAGCAGCGCCACCATTCCTTTCACTTTCTCCTCAGGGGTCAGATCCAACTCATCCATAATTCGTTCCGTTGCCTCCAACCAATAATCAGACGTATTGGGTGCCACACCAGATACTCCACGAAACAGTTCAGCCCCATTGGCTCGAAGTCGCTCTGGTACAGATTTTCGAGCTCTCATATTTCCACCTGCGCCAGCCACCATCTCCAAAACTCGCAGCATAGCCTACGACACAGCATCATCCCCCGTCTGATCTTGTTGCTCAGCACCAACAGCTGGTGGTGGTGGCGGTGGTACCTCATTCTCAGATCCTTGACCCGATCTAACGGGTTCTGACACGGTCATTCTACCTCGACCGCGTCCTCGCTCTTTTCGACCACGTCCCCTAGAGCTCATGTCTACGTTCGCGCTTTAATCTGATTAAAAAAGTTTTATGAATTAGTCTTTATTCCACTGATTATCCGCGAAGAAGTTTTATGAAAGGAGTTTAATAGCAGTTCTTTCGATCAATCAAAGTTTCACATTTTCTATCCTAATTCACAGAAAACACATCCATTCCGTTGTATCTCCCATACACAGTCACTTTTTGAACATTTTAGTCTATTTCTATCCCAGGGGTATTTTCGTCATTTGTCCTAAAGGGGTATTTTGGTAATAAATCGGGGTCAATTTGTAAATCACCAAAAGTCATTTCAAAATTTTCCAAACTCATGGGTATTTTGAGAGAAATATTTTCCAAATCGAGGTATTGCAGAAGTTTTGGAAATCGGGGTTATTTTGGTAATTTCGTCAATCAGGGGTATTTTCGTAAATTTTCAAATCAAGGTATCTTAGTATTTCGCAGAACAGGGTTTTGTGATATTTTTGCAAAGTAGAAAATTTTATTAAAATTGGGGATAGTATGGGAAATTTTAGAAACCAAGGGCATTTTTGTAATTTTACCACTAGGGGTATTTAGGTAATTTTGTAAATCGGGAATTTTTCGGAAAATTTTGTAAAATAGTTTTTACAAATTAAAAGGGTAATTTTAAGAGTTTTAAAACTAGGGTTTTTATAAAAAAAATACGGCTAGTTCCCTTTCGGGTTTTAGTTATTGGGTTTAGCCCATGAATAAGTCCTCTTGGTTAGGGTGAACCGTAGCTACGCACCAGGTAGGATTCGAGTGGAGAGGAGGTGAGTCCCGCGGACTGCTTAAATACCAAGCTCCCACCGAAACCAATCCTAGACATGCGCACAATGGTTGCCACACCCTAACTCGGCGACTTAGTCACAGGTTTGTTTAATTAGGCATTTAAAATTTTATGCAATTGTTGGGGTAAACTAATCCTAGGGTTCAAATACTTATCATGCTAATCTACATTCCATTTCTACCCTTCTACATATCATAAATCACACAAGAGATAGGGGTACTTACCTGGTGGACTTCGGGTCGGAGACTTAGGTGCCATGCTAGAAAAATCTGCTTATTTCTCAAAAGTTTTCACAAAATTCTTTTGGGCTTAATTTTGAAAACGTTTTGGGCCTTAAACCCAAGGCTGAGAGTTTAAAAACTAGGCTCTGATACCAAGCTGAAACACCCCAGACCCGGCCCACGAGCCTCAACCAGATTTGGTATGTTTCTTAAGAAAAACCGGTTCAAATTCGTTTGTTCTTTGGAAACTTTAAGTGATTTTGGGAGAAAACTTGAATTGGGTTGAGCTCAAGTTGAAAACCAATTTATTCTTTTGAAGTCAGGGTTTTATTAAAACTTTACTTTTAATATTAAAAGACATGCCGATTTTTGTTTTAAGGTTTTTACCTTTGAATTTAAAACATTTGAATTTAGATGTCATAATATTGGAAGGTTTATTTTAAGAAAAATTACTTGACTTTAGATTTGATAAAATTTGTATCGTACTGAAATAAATAACATGCATGCATAAAATAGTTCATACCATGGCCTTATTAAATCAAAACAAACCCAAATAAATTTAAAGTACTTAAATAAAATAAAATGTCCAAATAAAAATAATTTCCTTGCTGAGCATGGCCACCACTAAGCTCCTACCAACCCGGTCCATCACTGATCATCACCTGAAAAATGTTCCCACAACGGGGTGAGTCAAACAGACTCAATGTATACATCCAACACTAAGTCCAAATAGATTCAGGCATATCAAGTCATACACCTACACAGCATAATTTACAGTTAATGATGCATTCCCGAACCCAAGCCTAGTTACCAACCACTACACATCACCCGTACCAACCTGCACACCGTGGGGACTACTAAGTCAACCCTCCATCCGCTACACACCATCGAAGGCAGCCGCTGCAGTCGACGTGCTCATCGCCCTTATAAAATTCGTGGCATAGCCACCAGATAATATTTTTGTGTCATGTGACACCACATTCAGATAACGTGACCGAAGTCATCACATTCAGATATCGTGACATAAGTCACCACATTCACTTCCCCTTCCATAATCACCCACACGCCCATGTCATACAAATCATGCATTATCATGCCATGTTCTCTATTCACATTCTTATAGGTTCACATATGTGCCATAACAAATCATGTTATAATCCTAGTAGGAGTAGGAAAACGTACCTGAGTACTTTGTACCATTGCATGGTACCTTAGCCATATTTTTCACATTCTTAATACCACACATATATTACACATTGCCATAAATCTTATTAAGAGATAGTGCGGGGTACACACCTGAAATATTTAGCAAGTTCACTCCAAATCCCGAAAAGCCTGATCTAAAGCCTTAGATCTCAAGTTCCTACATTCGGCCAACATGCAATATTTTAGCTAAAGGCCATTCGGCCAATTAATCAAATCCCAAAACTTACATTGTTACCGATTTGCCTCCTAACCAAATCCCGAAACTTGCAAACCTTCCTCCTTGTAATCGGCTAACACTAGATCAATTGATTGATTAGTTTTCGGCTTTTGAACAATTAAGGAATAGATCTAGGTTCCTAAATAGGACTATGGCCGATTGTACATAAGTGCTTACCTTGTGATTTGAAATCCCGAAAGTAATCTCTTGGCTATGAAGTTGTCGAAACCTACAGGGTACATGTTAGATCCACTTCTAACATTTAAATACTGATAAATGGCCCTTGGCCGAACTCTTATACCCTTACCTTGATGGATCAAATCCCGAAGATCTCCTCCTTTATAGTCGACTATGGCAAAAATCCAGAAAGAATCCTTCCAAATTTAGGCAAATAAGAATCTTGATGGGATTAGTTCTAGATTTCGGCAAATCTAAAAGAAAAGAATAGAAATCAAACTTGATCTTACCCCCTACTGAAGAAATCGTCAGCTCTTATATCTGACAACAGAAAGATTCGGCCTTGAGACTTGGAGAATAGTCGGCTATGGTCACTTGTGTATTCGGCTGCAACAAGATTGAAAAGGGAGGGATATGAGCTTAGAGAGAATCGGCTAAGATGAGTTTTGAGAAAGGGGTATTCGGCTTTTGGTCACTTGAAGAGAAAAGAAGAAGCAGAGAAAGCAAATAGAACTCCTAAGAATTTTCGGCACAAGTGAATAAAGATGAGAAGAGAGGAATTTCAGCACATAAACTCCCTTAGCAAACCGATTGCCTTACTACTCCCCCTCCTAAATTCGGCTAGCATTGAAACATTAGCTACACCTTGCTTTTCTCCTATTTTTCCTCTCCTTTATCCAATCATAAATAGTTAAAATAATCCTTTACTTATCTACCACCTTAGCCGAACTTTTAAAAGGAAATTAGCCTCATCTTATGCTCATCCTTAGTGCCTTGTTGCCGTCCAACTCTCTTGCTACCTGACGCAAAATAAAACACCTTTATTTGCTTCCTATGCAACTCGAACCTTGGCCCACTTGCACCTGTTGTGGCGTCACTTACCTGGGCTTTAAGTGGAGCCTTGTAGCCACTTTACGAAGCTCATTTCCATGTCAAAACTCCCCTATTTATTTCTTAAGGCCCTATCAGCTTAACTCCCTCTTTTAAAATTAAAATCTAATAATTTCTAAGCTATTTTCCTATTTTCTAAGGTTCACAAAATTCATAAAACACACTTATAATACACATTAACAACACACGAAGGCATGCTTTCACATTCAATTTAGCAATAATGCATAAGCCATAATCCAGGATATTACAACACATGGGTGTGTCTAGTAGCCGTGGGAGGCACACGGCCCGGTCACATGGGCGTGTGACCTTGGCAGTTTTGAAAAAGTTTTAAATTTTTGAGAATTTCTATATGTGTTCGGATTAGTCCCCGCCCTACTCTAAAGTATGATTAAGGTCTCATTGACCTATGAAAGGGACACTTTGATTGCGATTGATGAATGGTTGTATAAATTATCTGTAAAAGTTTCTGATCTGTCTGGTAACGCCTTTAACCCTAATCTGGTGATGGATACGGGTTAGGGGTGTTACATTCCCCGACTTGGGTTGTACTAAAATTGGCGTCTCAGTCAATAATGCTTTCAATCTCTGGAAACTCTATTGGCATTTCTCGGTCCATTCAAACTTAACATCTTTATACAACAGTTTTGTCATGGGGGTAGCAATCATGGAGAATCCTTTTACGAAACGTCTGTAGTACCCCGCTAAACCCAAAAAGCTTCTAATTTCTAATATATTCCTTGGCGGTTTCCACTCCGTAATAGTCGAGATCTTATTCGGATCAACTCTAATGCCATCACCCGACACAGTGTGTCCTAAGAATTTGACTTCTCAGAGCCAAAACTCACTCTTGCTGAATTTAGCATACAACTGCTTGTCTCTTAAAGTTTGAAAAACAATTCTCAGGTGCTCTGCATGCTCACTCTCACCCCGGGAATAAATTAATATGTCGTCGATAAAAACAACCACAAACTTATCCAAATACGATCGAAAGATACAGTTCATTAAATCCATAAAGATTGCAGGAGTATTCATTAAGCCAAATGGCATAACAAGAAACTCATAATGGCTGTATCTCGTCCAAAATGCAGTTTTCGACGCATCTTGCTCCTTAACCCTCAATTGGTAATAGCCAGACCTTAGGTCTATCTTAGAGAACACCGTAACTCCCTTCAGTTGGTCAAACAATGGCAAAGGATACTTATTATTCACCGTTACCTTGTTGAGTTGTATGTAGTCTATGCACAATCTCATCGACCCATCTTTCTTTTTAACAAAAAGTACCGAAGCACCCCACAGTGAATAGCTCGATCTTGCAAAACCCTTATCCGTTAACTCTTGCAACTGAACCTTCAATTCTTTTAACTCCAATGGTGCCATCCTATACGAGCAACCGAAATAGGTTCTATACCCGGAACTAACTCAATCCCAAACTCGACCTCTCTAACTAGAGGCAATCCGGGTAACTCTTCCGGGAACACGTCTGGATACTCGTACACCACAGACATTGGTTCAATCTTTACCTCTGACTCTTCAGTATTCAGTACGAAGGCAAGATAGGACTCATACCCTTTCCTCAAGTATTTTTCAGCTACCAAAGATGAAATCATTACAGACAAACTATCTGGTTTACCTGGTTCAACCCGAATGACATCTCCATTTACAGATCTCAATTCAATAAACTTACTGCCACAGTTTACTAAAAATCATGAGTAGTCAGCCAATCCATACCAAGAATCGAGTCAAATTCATCAAACAGAAATAGCATAAGGTTAGCCAGAAAACAATGACCTCTAACTGTCAAAGGATAATTCCTACACACCTTGTCAACTAGCACATGTTTGCCTAACAAGTTTGACACTTTTACTACAAATTCCGTTGACTCAACAATCATGCTCATACTAGATGCCAATTTCATGCAAATATAAGAATGGGTAGACCCCGGATCAATCAAAGCAATAACAGAGATATCATGAAGAGAAAAAGTACTCGTTATCACATCTGGGGATGATACCTCTTCGCGAGCGTGAATGACATAAGTTCATGCAGGTGCTCGACCCTCCAATCTCACAGGCAATTTCGGATGAAATAGTCGGGTGAACCACACTTGTAGCAATTAGGTTGTTCCCCCAACACTATCTAGTGTGTTGCCTACCACAATTTGGACACTCTGGTTTATTTGACTTTGGATTACCCATGTTTGCCATCGAGGTGGCTTGAACTCTCAAGCTCGAGTATGTATTACCTCGATCTCGGTATGAATATCCAACTGATGCAGTCGTCCGAGGGTTTATTTCCTTGGACCTCTTTGATTGAGCTTGGAACGATTTACTCATTGGCCTCTTTCTTCCATCTCGAGCCTCACTCATGGCTTTTCTCTTTTTCTTATTCAGCTCCTCGGCCTTGCATGCCCTATCAACCAACACCACAAATTCTTTCAATTCCAAAATCCCAACTAGCAATCTGATATCCTTATTCAGCCCGTCTTTGAACCTCTTACACAAAATAACTTCTGTAGACACACTCTTGTGCATACTTGCTGAGCCTAACAAACTAGCGCTCATACTCTGCCACAATTATTTTGCCTTGCTTCAATTCGAGGAACTCTTTCCATTTTTGATCCACAAATCTTTGACTTATGTACTTCTTTCAGAACTCTTCCAAAAAGAATTCCCATGTCACTCTCTCCCTTGGAACTACTGACGTCAACATTTTCCACCAACGATACTCCGAGTCTTTCAGCAATGACACGACACATTTCAAGATCTCCTCAGGTGTGTAGGAGAGTTCATCGAATACCCACATTGAGTTCTCAAGCCATAACTTCGCTCTCTCGGGGTCATTGTCTAAATTAGCTTTGAATTCCTCGGCCCCTTATTTCCGAATCTTATCGACCGGGGGTTTATTCATTCTTACCAAATCTATACCTTGAGGAGCCACAGGAACTGGTTGAGGTATAGGAGGGGGTGGAGGAGGTTGAGCATTACGGTTCGCTCGTACAAACTCGGTGTACCAGTTACTCATCATATGGAGAAAGGCTTCCCGAGCCTCTTCTCCTTGCCCATAGTCTCGGGTCTACTCTCTACAGGAGCGGTCCCTTACGCGGGAGCCGGCACATTAATAGCAGCGTCATCAACAGCCGATCGGTCTGGATCCATTTACTATACGAAAACATAGTTTAAAATTATCAGAAGTCACCACACTATCAATATACGTCAATGGCATGCATAGCTAGACTCTTACACACGCTACGAAAGTCCAAGAACCAACTAAACCATAGCTCTGATGCCACTAAATGTAACGCCCATTAGCCGTATTCAATGTCAGAACAAGGTACGAGGCATTACTAAGCTTAACTTGCTTGAACATACAACTTTGCACTATAAAATTTCATTCCAACTTAAAACTTCCCATCCACATTCATACCATCATCATTATGGGCCTACGAGGCCTTAAACATGCAAACGGAGGGTCTCGGAATCAAACTGGGAACTTTTGTATGCTTAGAATTTTTTTTTTGCCAAAACAAGGCTACACACCCGTGTGAATTGAGACACGCCCGTGTGGACAGGCCATGTGGTCACCCACGCCCATGTCCCTAGCCCGTGTGAAATTTATTTTTCATTTTGAACCTATAGGGGTTTTCACACGGTCGAGCACACGCCTGTGTCCTCCACACGGCCTAGACATTTCCGTGTCCTCGCCCGTGTGTAAAAACATGAGTATTCTATTTATGATGTCAGCAACCGCATAAGTGACACATGGCCTAGGCACACGCCTCTGTGTCTAGCCCGTGGTCGACACTGACTTGAAACACTGGCATGCAGAGGACACATGGCCCAGTCACACACCCATGGGACACACATGGCCTAGACACATGCCCGTGTGCCTACCCGTCTGGACAAGAACAAAGCTATTTGCCAAGCTCTTTTTTATCACCCTAACTCATACAACATAAATCCCATTCAACCATTTACCAAGCAACCAAATCATGCATCATACACATTCATGAATAACCTCATCTTTTCATATATTAATAATAATGAGCCATCAACTATGGCTATTTACAAAAGAGTTCATCCTTAAAAGAGCCATCACACTTGGCCAAAACCACAAGACATTTCACTAAGTCTAGCCCCTATACATGCCATACTCAAAATGCTAAGTCTAAATATACCAAGATGAGCTGATAGTGTGGGTGATCTTCAGATTATCTTCGTATTCTGAGCTGGCTCTTTGACACTATAAAAACAAGGGAAAAGAAAGGTAGTAAGCTTTAAGCTTAGTAAGTTTACATGTAAATAATAAGCATCTTATCATATGCCAATCAAACAATAATATTACATACTAAGCAAAAACGATTCACATTTCCATAATCATGCTTACTCATCTCATCTCCTACCACAGTCCAACCATGTAACAATATAATGCTCACATTTACTTGTACACATCCCCTGCACTTATCACCACAAAAGCCACATAAAACATTTACTTAAACAATTTCTCGATGAACCCTTCGGAATAATACTAAGTACTGGTGGTTTCACACACAACCCACCATTAATCAATAATAGGGTGGTATCGCACATAGCCCACCAACAAGAATATTTATGGTGGTTTGCACATAGCCCACCAAATGATAATATAAACGATGGTATCGTACATAGCCCATCGTGAATGAATAAAAAGGTGGCATCACACACAGCCCACCATTAATCAATAATAGGGTGGTATCGCACATAGCCCACCAAATAATGATTACGGATATATTTTCCACACTTACGTTTCTATTTCGAGGTTCATACAAGAATTACTCGCTATCTATCAATTCAAATCAATCTCACTCATAATTGATCTCATTCATACAATGCATCAATAAATAACAACATATGTATTAAAGATGTACCGTTTACACATAAACTTACCTCGGTGCAAAATGTATTAATCAACGACTTAGCACGGAACCTTGCCTTTTCCTCGGTCAAGGTTGTTTCTGCGTTCTTCTTGATCTATAATAATAAAATTTACTCATTCAAACACTTTATAACTCATGATACATCAAAATTTCTACTTTGGCAAAAATGACCATTTTGCCTTTATACTTGGCAAAATTATGATTTTACCCCTAGGCTCGTAAATCATTTTTCATCACATTTTCTCATTAAACAAGCCTAGATGAACATTTATTTATCTTACAAAATCTCACAAAACCAATTATTTCATGCATTTATTACACAATTACAACCTTTACAAATAAGTCCCATTTAGGTGTTTTCATGGTAACACATTTCACAAAAGTTGTTCCTTAACCCACTAACATTCATTTTTTTCCATAAAAACTTAGTAAACAACATGAACACTCTCATGGCAAGTCCCTAAACTTTAAACCATTTAACAAATAGTCCCATCATTAGCTAGCTTAAGCTTTAGGGGCTCCAAAAGTACAAAAATTATCAAGAAAGACCTCTAAAATCACTTATTTGCAAGAGAATAGCTTGGCTGAAAGTTTGAACTCCAAAATCCCCTATTTTGTACTCAGTTTTCGGTGGAGAGGAAGTGTGAATAGTAAAATATGACAATTCTTTTATTTATCTTATTTTATTCATTTTTTACCACCTAATTTCACCAAATTGTTGACCAAATTAATGTATTTGTCCCCCTTGTCTCTATGGCCGGCCACAATTGCACTTTAAGGACCACTAATTTAATATTCTATGGCTATTAGACACTTCTAGCTTTAAAAATGGAACTTTTGCACTGTATGCGATTTAGTCCTCTTTCACAAATAAGCATACCATCATTAAAATTAAAACACCAAAATTTCCATGCAACCTTATAATCATGCTAAAACACATAAAATAGCATCACAATAATTTTCTTCAACCTCGGATTAGTGGTCCCAAAACCACTATTCCGACTAGCCCCAAAATTGGGTTGTTACAAGCTCGGGCTAGCACTTTAAACAATCCTTGCACCTTAGTGCAAGTTGATTCTAGCTCAATTTCAGCTTCCCGAGCTCCGTCCAGCTCAAATCAGCTCAGTTGAGCTTGGTTCAAGTTGTTTGAGCTTGATTTAATTTTTTTTCAACTCATTTAATTTAGTGTTAGAATAAATTAAGTATTTAAATAAAATTAGTTAATATTATTATAGTTCATAATTATGTTTTGAATTATTACATGTTTTTAATTTGTCATAGCCAATTTTAATATGTCTTGTCTAGACTTTATTAAATTTATCTAGTTTAATTATGTGTTTAATTAAAGTGTCTAAAGTATGTTTTGATTATGTCCAGCTGAATTTGGCTTGATTTAAGTTGGTTCATTGTGTTAATAGGTGCAGTTGAATGTGGAGGGGACTAAATGCTACGGTTCATGAATGTTTGGGTTCAAAGCATGGGAAGGTGCATGTATGGCTAGTTCAATGAATGGTGGCTGATCCATTAGCTTTTCAAAATGCTTATTCGGCCAACAGTCACCAGCAAATTAAATTCCCCAAGCTTGGCCGATTACCTCCCCAAGGCAGCATCATTCTGTTAACACCAAGTATTCACACCTTGTGTCCATTTGGCTTGGTGCTCACATGGAAGAGACTCTTCAAGGCCGACCATTCACACTCCATTTGGCCGTTCAAGGCCCCCTTTAATGCTCCTAACTATTCAGCCAAGAGATGCAAATTCAATGAGCCAATTCATGGCCATGGTTGAACCTAGACATGGCCATTGGCCTCCCATGCATTCATCTGCTTTCAAGTGACTTTGCTTAAGAATGAAGCTGGCCTTTTGATGCTCCATTCAGCTGAACATGGACTTAGAGAGTTAATGTTTATTCTAGCTTATTCTAGACTATTCTAGCCAAATTTTCTTAATCATTAAGTTAGTCCATTCGGCTACCCTAGCTAGGCTATAAATACTTTTCCATTTTCATTTGTAGGAGACTTTTTGACACATTTTATATGAACATTGTTCTTTGTGAGGTTTCCTCGTCTCTTATTTCGTACAAGTCTTATACGAACTTGTTCTTAAACTTATCAACTTAACCGGTGTGGCGTTCACCTATCTACCAAACCACCTTTTCCACCTTAACCATGTAAGAATCGGGGTGACCCTGTTATATAGTGTTGAATCATTCTTGGTGTTAAGTTCTTATTTCCATCCCCATCTTTTATTTTTAAACATCATCTATTTTTTTTCTTTGTTAAATCGAACCTATCCATATAGGTGCACACAAGTGAAATGACTCAACTAAACCGAGCCGGATCACATCATGGTCTTACACTGGCTCACATATTGAGGCCGATGCCATGTCCCAGACATGGTCTTACACTAGCTCTCATCTCAATGCCGACGCCATGTCCCAGGCATGGTCTTACACTGGCTCTCAAAATGTGGCTGATGTCATGTCCCAAACATGGTCTTACACTGGCTTTCATAATGTGGTTGATGCCATGTCCCAAACATGGTCTTGCACTAGCAGACATATCACCCAAATGTCATGGCTTGGATATCCAATCTATTCCTAAGGTTCAACCTGTAACACCCCTTACCCGTATTCGACACCTGAACTAGGTACGAGGCATTATCGTACTTAACTTTCTCAATCATGGATCATCGATTCATAAAATTTCACTTCAAATTAAAAATTTTCATTCAAGACCTTAATGTATTTATTATAGGTCTACGAGACCCTAAACTTGTACCTGGAATGATTTGGGACTAAACCGGAAACTTTTGACCACTTAGGCAAATTTGACATAAAACAGGGCCACACGCCCGTGTGGATTTATTTTCCAATTCGAACTTACAGGGGTTTTCACATGGCCTGACACACGCTTGTGTCCATAACCCGTGTCCCTCACACGGCCATGACACGCTCGTGTCTCCACCCCTGTGTGAAAATCTTGACATTCTGTTTATGACGTCCTCACCTCAATAAGGTCACATGGCCAAGGCACATGCCCGTGTCCTTAGACCGTGTGCCAAATTAAATTCCTAATTTTAGGTGCAGACTTCACACGGCCTGGGCACATGCCCATGTCTTAGGCCATGTCTCCTACACGGTTGAGACCACACGGCCGTGTCTCAGTCCATGTGTTTGCTACTGGGTATTCTGACTTGTCCACTTAGCATGCAGGGGTACACACAGCCTATCAACAAGCCCGCGGGGCTGACCGTGTGTCACACACGGCCTAGACACACACTCGAGTGTCTACCCGTGTGGAAAATCGTAAGGCTATCTACCAACCCAATTGCCACCCTAAAATACAACCACACTTATACCATTTCATTTCAACATATATCATGACCATAAGGCACTTCCAAGAACTCACAATCAAAACACTCACACAACCTTGCACTTCATGAATTTCATCATCATTGAATATATGAACTTGCCAAGTATTGGTCAATTACCAATGACCATTTACAAAATGAATTGAACAACATTAATAGCCAACACTTTGGCTAATAAATATGACATAAAAAAATGACCAAGTGCTATACATGCCATACTCAAAATAAATCTAACTTTGCTTGTAACATCCTGAATTTTTGGGCCTATGCATTTAATGGGTGAATATGTGTAATGAGTTAATTTGAGCATTAGGGGTCCCAAATTGGGCTCAGGATTGGGATGAAGCCTTAGTTAAATTTTTGTTTGGGCACTATAGGGTTTAAAAAGTGGTATCTGAGTTTAAAATATCAAAATGGGCTTGTGGCCCAGTGGTTAGTGGCGCCACTTAGGGAGCAAGGAGGTGACGCCACACAAGGGAGTAAGGGGCCCAAATTTAAGTTTCATCGAGCCCAATTCTTCTAATTTAAGTTAGCTAATTTTCGGCATTAGGGTTAGGTGGAGTGGACGGCAACAAGGCTCAAAAATAGGAGGATTTATGTGAATCGGATAATGTAGATATTATAGTTGATAATATGGAAGATAAAGGAGAAAAGATAGGAATTATCTGCAAGGCTAAGTGGTGGCCAAATTTCAAACTCTGAGGGGGAGGAGAAATCGGTTTCTGATATGGCTAAGGGGTGCCAAAATTTCCCTTGCTAATTAACTGGTTTTAGTTGTCAAAAGAGGGCAATTCCGTCTTTTGGTTAGTAGGAGTGCCGAAACTTTAAACAGTCACGTGAGGGTTCTCTTCTTTATTTTTCGGTATTTAGGGTTTCCATCTTTTCTTTCTCTTCTTCTCTGAGTAAAAGCCAAAATTCCTAACCCTATTCCCTCATCTTCACTTTGATTCAAAAGCTGAAACTCCATTGTTCTTTTCTCTTCTTTCTTCTAAAAGCCGAAACCTCATAATCCTTTTTCTACTTTCTTTTCTTTTGATCTTTGCTAAACCCGAACCTACCCCTGGTCTACTGAAATTCTCTTTTCTTCTTCCTGTCGATTTCTTCATTAAAAGCCGAATCTACATAGACTCATTCCTATCATCTTCTGATCTTCTCAAAAAGCCGGAATCTCGAAGGGGTAGTCGAATTCTTTGTGTTAAGGTGAGTGCCGATTTTCCTATCTCTTCACTTTCTCTTTCGGTTTTTGGAAGACAAAGCTGAAAAGCTAATGGTTTAATGGTTTTATGTATTTTCTTGTTGGGCAACATCGGGAATTGAAGTAGATCTCTTAGATCTAAAAGCCGGAAACACTAGCCCCTAAATCTCATACCACTTTTTGGGATTTCAAGGTAAGGATTTCAATTCTTCTTAAGATGATCAACCGTTTTCTTTTCGTTAGTTGTGCCTTAACCTAATGTTTCGTTACCAGCTTCTGAACAACACCTTAGGCAGATAGCGGTGGTGTTGGCTACGGATAGCGTCAACTTAGAGGGTCTCGTTCTAACGGTAATCAGGTGTGTAGATCTCTAACACACTCTTTAACTGTAATTTATGTGTTATGGCTAAAAAGCCGGAAAGTGGCTGTGTAGACAGTCGAATAAAATCCTGAAAGGGTTAGGCAACGGATACGAGGTACGTAATCATAGAAATCTCTATGTGTATTGATGTATGCGATAAACTAAAATCTCTTAGGTAATACATTGTTTGATTTTGCATGTATGTATGCATGGGATGGGATTGATATGATGAAGGGGAAGAAGGTCGCATAGTGATCGGTGGCTTTGCCACATAGGTCACATAGTGATCGGTGGCTTTGCCACATAAGTCACATAGTGATCGGTCTTTATGACAGGCAGCTTAGCTGTCGAAATGCTACGATGTATTATTAAGGTCGCATGGTGATTGGTGGCTTTGCCACATAGGTCACACAGTTGTCGGTCTTTAGGACAGGCAGCACAGCTGTCGATATGGTGTGTAGCGGTTGGCGGGTTGATTGTAGAAATCCCCAAGGTGTGATGGTTGGTACGGGTTGGTGTGTAGAGGATGGATTTCTAGGCTGGGATGGGCCATGATGCATATATAGTTACCCTTGTATACGAGCCAAGGCCATAATGTGTTTGTGGGCCAAGCCTTTGATGTGTTTTCGGGATTTACACTCTGAGTCTTGGTGACTCACCCTATTATTTTTCCCTAACTTTGCAGATGAGCAGTAGATCGTGGACATGGGAGCAAAAGCGGACTCGAGAGGCCATCAAGTTTTTATTTTTATAGATTATTTCGGCTTTTCTTTAACTTTTAATTTTTGGAATATTTATGTAGTAAGGCCCCATAGTTTATATTCACCTAAGTAGTTTTTAATATTTGCAACTTATGAAATTTCGTCAAAAGGTTTAATTATTCAAAATAATAATAATACAAGCTTTTTTCAAAAGGTCACCTATTTATTCAAATATTGTCTAATTAACTTACAATTTTCGAAACCAACGAAGCAAAAGTTTTCAATGTACAACCCGTAGCATACCAAATCCAATCAAAACTTATGGGCCGGGTTTGGGGTGTTACATTTTGGTATCAGAGCCCAGTTCAAAACTTGGGCTGTGAAATGGGTCTAGTAATGTTTTGTAAAGTTGATGTGACTTTGAAAAAAAAAATTTGAAGAAGATATGGCCTTCGAGTCTACTGGCACCCGATCCACGCAGGTAAGTATTCTAACTCTTGATATGATATACTTGTTGGGTTGATTGGCTTTATGGACGTAGAGTAGTAGGATAGTATTGATGGACCTTAGGCTTAGTTAAACAACTCTTCAATTCCATAAGACTTAATCCAACTAAACAAACCCGTGAACGAGTCGATGGGTTAGGGTGTGGCAACAGGCATACGCATGTCTAGGATTGGATTCGGGGAGAGCTTGGTACTTAAGCAGTCCTAGTGACTCACCTCCTCTTCGCTGGAATCCTACCTTGTGCGTAGTGACTGTTCACCTTAGCCACGTGGATTTGTTGACGGGCCAAAATCTATAATTAAAACCCGAAAGGGACCAGCCACCTTATTTCGCAACCAAAATACCCCCAAGTTTTGTAAAATTCCGAAATACACTTGATTTGTGAAAATTTGCAGAATACCCCAGAATTGTAAAATTACCAAAATTTGTGAAATTACCGAAACACTCTGGTTGGCAAAATTTCCAAAATACCCGTGGTTTGTGAAAATTTCCAAAACAACCGTGATTTTATAAAATACCCATGTTTTGCAAATTTACCCGAAAACCCCTAGATTTACAACAGTAACCCGGTTTGCAAAATTAAATTTTCCAAAGTACCCCTGCTTTACAAAAAAAAGAACAACAAACAACATCAAAATATCTCTTTTTTGGAAAAAAACCAAGATACCCCATTTTGAGGAAACCACCAAAATACTCTCGTTTAAAAAAAACTTGTTTTCTAAAATACCCTTGCTTTATAAAAAAAATGTACCCAAATTACCTCTAATTCGAAGAAAATCACCAAGATACTCTATTTTGGAAAATATCCTGTAGGGCAAAACTACGGAAAAACCCCTGGGTAGTGAAATAACGAAGATACCCTTATGTGATGAATGTGAGTTCATAGATGTGATATGTTTGTTGATGTGTGATGGTTGAATGTATGTGGTTTCCAGAATTAGGAGATAAATATGAGACTGAAACTGTAGATAGGTACGAATTCGAAAGAACTACTCTCAAACTACTATTCATAAGATTGTTCGTGGTTAATCAGTGAAAGAAATTAATAATTCATAAAATTTCTAATTCAGATACTACAAGAATCAACGATGAGCGCTAGGAGAGGAAGAAGAGGCCGCGGCCGAGGCCGTGGAAGTGTTAGGACTGATATGCTGACTCAGCTAGTTAGGGAGGTATTAAAGGAGGTTAAAGAAATCGGTGAAACACTTCGGGTTAGGTGCGTGGACTGTAATAAAAAAAGAGATTGTAGTTTTCTAGGGTTGCAGTCTCGTTCTGTGAAGCATGTTAAGGTACGTCCAAACTTTTGGGTTTGCGAATATTGCAGAAGGCGTCATCCGGGTGAATGTTGGAGGAAGTCAGGAACGTGTTTAAGATGCGGGTCTGAGGAGCATAAGGCTCGAGATTGTTCAATCACCATTAAGTCGGGTATGTTTTGTGTGGATGCTATATTTTTTGGTATAGAAATTGTATGCGTGCAATGGTTATATATTATTAAATTAGAGTGCACAGCAAAAGCATAGTGGTGAGACTTGGGTAGTACGATTAGTAGTTAGTTGGAAATTTCGAGGACAAAATTTCTCTAAGGGGGTAGAACTATAACATCCTGAATTTTTGGGCCTATGCATTTCATGGGTGAATATGTGTAATGAGTTAATTTGAGCATTAGGGGTCCCAAATTGGGCTCAGGATTGGGCTGAAACCTTAGTTAATTTTTTGTTTGGGCACTATAGGGTTTAAAAGGTGGTATCTGAGTTTAAAATATCAAAATGGGCTTGTGGCCCAGTGGTCAGTGGCGCCACTTAGGGAGCAAGGAGGTGACGCCACACAAGGGAGTAAGAGGCCCAAATTTAAGTTTCATCGAGCCCAATTCTTCTAATTTAAGTTAGCTAATTTTCGGCATTAGGGTTAGGTGGAGTGGATGGCAACAAGGCTCAAAAATAGGAGGATTTATGTGAATGGGATAATGTAGATATTATAGTTGATAATATGGAAGATAAAGGAGAAAAGATAGGAATTATCTGCAAGGCTAAGTGGTGGCAGAATTTCAAACTCTGAGGGGGAGGAGAAATCGTTTCTGATATGGCTAAGGGGTGCCGAAATTTCCCTTGCTAATTAACTGGTTTTAGTTGTCAAAAGAGGGCAATTCTGGCTTTTAGTTAGTAGGAGTGCCGAAACTTTAAATAGTCAGGTGAGGGTTCTCTTCTTTATTTTTCGGCATTTAGGGTTTCCATCTTTTCTTTCTCTTCTTCTCTGAGTAAAAGCCAAAATTCCTAACCCTATTCCCTTATCTTCACTTTGATTCAAAAGCCGAAACTCCATTGTTCTTTTCTCTTCTTTCTTCTAAAAGATGAAACCTCACAATCCTTTTTTTACGTTCTTTTCTTTTGATCTTTGCTAAAGCCGAACCTACCTCTGGTCTGCGGAAATTCTCTTTTCTTCTTCCTGCTGATTTCTTCATTAAAAGCCGAATCTACATAGACTCATTCTTCTCATCTTCTGATCTTCTCAAAAAGCTGGAATCTCAAAGGGGTAGTCGAATTTTTGTGTTAAGATGAGTGCTGATTTTCCTATCTCTTCACTTTCTCTTTCGGTTTTTGGAAGACAAAGCCGAAAAGCTAATGGTTTAATGGTTTTATGTATTTTCTTGTTGGGCGACATCGGGAATTGAAGTAGATCTCTTAGATCTAAAAGCCGGAAACACTAGTCCCTGAATCTCATATCACTTTTCGGGATTTCAAGGTAAGGATTTCAATTCTCCTTAAGATGATCAACCGTTTTCTTTTCGTTAGTTGTGCCTTAACCTAATGTTTCGTTACCGGCTTCTGAACAACACCTTAGGCAGATAGCGGTGGTGTTGGCTACGGATAGCGTCGACTTAGAGGGTCTCGTTCTAACAGTAATCAGGTATGTAGATCTCTAACACACTCTTTAATTGTAATTTATGTGTTATGGCTAAATAGCCGGAAAGTAGCTGTGTAGACAGTTGAATAAAACCCTAAAAGGGTTAGGCAATGGATGCCAGGTACGTAATCATAGAAATCTCTATGTGTACCGATGTATGCGATAAACTAAAATCTCTTAGGTAATACATTGTTTGATTTTGCATGTATGTATGCATGGGATGGGATTGATATGATGAAGGGGAAGAAGGTCGCATAGCGATCGGTGGCTTTGCCACATAGGTCACATAGTGATCGGTCTTTATGACAGGCAGCTCAGCTGTCAAAATGCTACGATGTATTATTAAGGTCGCATGGCAATCGGTGGCTTTGCCACATAGGTCACACAGTGTTCGGTCTTTAAGACAGGCAGCACAGCTGTCGATATGGTTTGTAGCGGTTGGCGGGTTAATTGTAGAAATCCCCAAGGTGTGATGGTTGGTACGGGTTGGTGTGTAGAGGATGGATTTCTAGGCTGGGATGGGCCATGATGCATATATAGTTACCCTTGTATACGGGCCAAGGCCATAATGTGTTTGTGGTCCAAGCCTTTGATGAGTTTTCGTGATTTACACACTGAGTCTTGGTGACTCACCCTATTATTTTTCCCTAACTTTGCAGATGAGTAGTAGATCGTGAACATGGGAGCAAAGGCGGACTCGAGGGGCTATCAAGTTTTTATTTTTATAGATTATTTCGGCTTTTCTTTAAGTTTTAATTTTTGGAATATTTATGTGGTAAGGCCCCATAGTTTATATTTCACTACTTAATTTTTAATATTTGCAACTTATGAAATTTTGTCAAAAGGTTTAATTATTCAAAATAATAATAATACAAGTTTTTTTTCAAAAGGTCACCTATTTATTCAAATATTGTCTAATTAACTTACGATTTCCGAAACCAACGAAGCAAAAGTTTTCAATGTACAACCCGTAGCATACCAGATCCGGTCGAAACTTATGGGCCGGGTTTGGGGTGTTACATTGCTATATCAAAGAGAAGTTGATAGTGCGATTCTGAACTCTGACGTCGAACGATCGCCGAGCTAGCTTGGCAATACTATAAGGAAAAGGGAGCTGAGAGGGGTAAACATAAAGCTTAGTAAGTTTGCATGAAACAAATAGCAACATAAAGGCTCATAATGTCATCCATCCATTGCATTGAATGAAACACAAAGTCTTAAACACATTGCCATAACTTACTCATGCTTACTCTTACCAATTTCATATCATGTCTCATATCGTAAACATTTCTCGTGAATTACTCACATGTACTTGTATCACTTCATCGCATAGCTTTAGCACTAATCTCATCTCTATTATAAGCTTAGCTATTTACCCATTGAATCACTTGGGGATACTCGAAAAGACATAATTATCATCATTCACGTAAATGTGATGCCAATGCCACATCCCAAATGTGGTCTTATATGGGGTCACCTTTAGATGTCGATGCCATATCCCAGATATGGTCTTATACGGGATCTCATATCGATTGTCGATGTCATATCCCGGATATGGTATTATACGATTCTCATATTCGATGCCGATGCCATATCCCAGATATGGTCTTATACGAGATCTCAATTCAGTGTCGAGGCCATGTCCCAGACATGGTCTTATACGGGACCTTACCTATCTCAAGTCTCGATGATATTATTCTCTCATTTATTAAAGTCCAACCGGGACTTCCACATCACAATTCTCATCATTTTCTCGTTCAACATCATTACTCAAATTCATAGCAATATTATACATCACTAATATCAAAAATTTAAAAACTTAATAACATGATGTTGAATTTATTACACACAAACTTACCTCAATACCAAAATATATGTGGAATCTTTCAAATTAGTCCACCACCTTGTTCTTGCCTCAGTTTCGGTCCAGGCTTCGTGTTTCTTGATCTATAATAACAAATTCACTCATTTTAATTACCATATTAATCAATACATTTCAATAACGATTTTACCCCTAGGCTCGTAAATCAATTCTAATTGAATTTCCTCTTTTTACAAGCCTAGGTGAACATTTATTACTCCTATGGAAACCCTCAATACTCATTATTTCACACATTTAACACTTATTTTATAACCTTTACAAAAAGGTCCTTTTAAATGTTTTCATGGAAACACCTTTCACAAAAGTTGTTTATCCAACAACTAAGACTCATTTTCTTCCATAAAAATGTAGCAAACCACATAAGTGCTCACATAGAAATACTCAAATCTTTCAACCATTTTTCAAAATAATCCCCTCATTAGCTAGCTTAAGCTTTAGGGGTTCCAAAAGTACAAATAATATCAAGAAATGATCATCAAAACACTTACTCGTAAGGAGAAAAGCTTTCTAATATTTTTTAGCTCTCAAACCCCTATTTTGCTGCTAATTTTTGGTGGAGAAGAAGAGAAGAAAAGATGATATCTTTCATTTCTTTATTTTATTATAAAACATCAATTTAGTCCACCTAATTCCAACAACTTAGACCAATTTTGACATTGTTTGTCCCCTATGGCCGGCCACCCTATATATAAGGATCTAATTGCACATTAAGGGCCTCCAATTAATATCCTATGGCTTTTAGACACCTTTAGCTTGTAAAATAGAACTTTCACACTTTATGCGATTTAGTCCTTTTTCGTAATTAAGCATGAAATTGCTAAAATTATAGCACCAAAATTTTCATGCACCTATATAATCATGCTATAACTCATAAAATAACATTAAAATAATTTTCTTTAACTTCGGATTAGTGGTTCTGAAACCACTGTTCTGACTAGCCCCTAAATTGGGCTATTACACAACCGAAAGTATACCACGTCAAATTTCATTAAGCATATTCATAACAATAATCAAACATTTTATGCAATATCAATTGTTTAATGCATAATAACAATAGAGTTGTATTATTTACGTACAACTTACCTCGGTATACAAATATGGGCGACTAACTCGATTTAGTCCAATAGCTTGGTTTTCCCCCAGTCTAAGTCCGGACTCCGTTTTTCTTGATCTATAATGAAAAAAATTACTAATTTAATCACCACATTAATCAAGACATTCCAAAATTCCTACTTTGGTGAAATTACCATTTTGCCCTTAGATTTCACATAATTACGATTTTACCCCTAGGCTAAAACAACTTTAATCAAATTTCCTCTTTTAACAAGCCTAGACGAACCTTTATTACTGTTAGAAACTCACAATTCCAATTATTTCATACATTTACTACTCATTTTATAATCCTTTTAGGTGTTTTCATGAAAGCCCCTTTCACAGAAGTTGTTTATTTAACAACCAAGATTCATTTTCATTCACAAAATTTCAGTAAACAACATGAATACTCACATGGTAAAACCCAAGACTCTTAACCATTTTGCAAAATAGTCCTTCCATTAGTTAGCTTAAGGTACAAGGGTCACAAAATTACAAAAATCATCAAGACTGACCATCAAAACACTTACTACCAAGGGTGAAGAGTTGCTGAAATTTCAAGCTTCCAAAACCCTTATTTTTGTTGTAAATTTCGATGGAGAGGAGGAAGATGAATGGTGATATCTTTTTCTCTTTATTTTATTTCATTTTATCAATTAAGTCACCTAAAATCTACCTAACCTTTGACCAATTTCATTTCCTTGTCCCTATGGCCGGCCATCACCCTCTTAAAGGCCTATTTGCACATTAAGAGCCTCTAATTTAAGGTTCTCTAGCTATTTAACACCTTTATCTTGAAGAACAAAACTTTTTCACTTTATGCGATTTAGTCCTTTTTCAAAATTAAGCATGGAATCGCTAAAATTAATTCACCAAAATTTTCATGCACTCATATAATTATGTTATAACACATAAAATAATATTAAAAATAATTTCTCTGGCCTCAGATTAGTGGTTTCGAAACCACTATTTAGGCTAGCCCCAAAATCGGGTTGTTACAACAACTGTAAAAAGAAACAAAGTTGAGGGATAGGGTTTTTTGGTTTGAGGGATTCCAGCCTCCAGCTATCTTGGTCCTCCTTGGATTCAATCATAGGCTTTTAGGTGATCCTTTTCATGACCGAATAAACTAGTTATAGTGGAAGATACCTACAACCACCAGCTCTACTTAGATTTTAGCCTTACAATTTAGAGGAAACTGACTCTAGCCAACCGTCACTTTTGTGGGATTGTCTTACACTAGATCATCATTTCTCAATGGCGAATGCCACGCCATTTCGTCTCTTGGGCTCAACAACCACTGACACAGTAAGTTAGCGAACCAACTGTGCAACCTTCCCAAAACATACAAAGCGGTCGCCTTTGCACAAGATGAAAAGATTACTTTTGGAAGGACATGGATAGAAGAATTAATCTCGTAATGCGGAGAAATGATGAATATTCGTTGAGAAAGGTTAAGTGCGGGTTCTAAGTCATATGAACTCTTTTGAAGGAGCCTTGATAACCTTTGGCTAGATGAGTTTAGTTACTCATGCTTTTGGGGAAAAAAACACAAGTGTAATGGAATGAAATTTTATTGGAAAGGAAAAGAAACAAAAAGGCTAGACCCTTAGGGGGAAGGAGTTTTTTACAAAAGTGATGAGTGAATATTCATGTCACTCTATCCCCTATTTATAGTACATAAAAAACCTAGTTTGTTCCTATTTAAACTCTAGAAGATAATAAAAGATATAATTTGAAATTAAATCTAAACAATATCATAATAATCCTAACAATAATCCTAAAAATAAAATTCAAATTTAAATAAAGTCTTATGTTCATAAATCTCTTCTTTGAATTTTTGCCCCAAGTCTTTCACACTTTGTATTTTCAGCACCACTTCTTCCCTATTTCGCATTGATAAATGATAAAAGTAACACATTTTAATCCCCCACTTAGCGTGTTTTTGGATGATTATTTATATAAATTGGTGAATTCGATGCTCCTAATCCTTTAAATTTGTATTTCTATACTTAGGTGAGCATAGGAAAGCAAAAGGAGTGGAAAACGGGACAAAATCGGACAAAACGGACCACCTTAATGATCCACACGACCAAGCCAGAACCACACGGGTAGGGCACATGCCCATGTGACTCACACGGGCTAGACACACGTCCGTGTGCCAGCCCGTGTCGATCACTAGTCACTCAAATTCCCACACGGCCTACATACTCTCACACGGGCTGAGCACACGCCCATGTCCCTGCCGCACCCTGCTTTGTTTTCACACGAAAAAAGCCAATTTTTAGGGTTTCTGAGCCTTCTAAAGTCTATAAATATGAGCCAGAGGAAGACCTAGGGGGCACGCAGCGTAGATCGAAGAAATTACTCGAAGGAAGCCATCGGAATCATCTAGAAGGCGGATTCACTCCAAGATTGAATATCTCCATCAAGTTCTTTAGAAGTTTTTTGGGTTCTTTATGTCTTGTTGTTTTCTTAATTCTATGATGTTTTCCTTTTACGTTTTGAACTAAACTCCCTAAATACCTAGGAAGGATGAAACCAAGATGAATCTTATTATTTAATCAATTTGAATTACGTGATAAATACTTGATCTTGTTCTTAATTATGTGTTCTTAATCCTTTTTTGATGTTTTCAGGAACATTAATTCAAGTTTAATGTGCTTATTCAGTGGAGCAAAAGTCCCTGTTTAAGAGAAGATCCAACATAATTAAGCGGAGTTGATTGCAATCCTAGAAATAGGACGACATAAATCCACCAGATTAGAGTCAAATCTAATAAAGGAATCCATAGATCGAGTTAATGCAACGATAGGGGTTTTAACTAGAAAGAGATTTCAATTAATCAACCTAGAGTCAATTGTTCTTAGTCTTGAAAGAGATATTAACATAATTTAGGGATTTCTACGGATCAAGTCAAGTGAATAAATCATTTAATTCAGAGTCAGAATAATAAGTGAAGTTTAGGTGGATTCTTCCTTGGGTATTGTCTTTATTCATTCGATTATTCTCTTCACTCACTGTCGCGTTCATAGTCATTTAGTTAGTCAATTAGTTAGTTAATTTTAGATTAAAAATAAAATCCATTAATTATTAGGCTAGATAATAAAATGATAGTTATTACTAGTAATTTTAGTCCTTGAGGATACGATATTCTGGACTCACCACAACTATACTACTATTCGATAAGTGCGCTTGCCTTTGTCGAAATGTTAGTTAGTTTCGAGTCCATCAAGTTTTTGGCGCCGTTTCCGGGGACTAAGATATTAGGAACACTAAATTTTTATTACTTTAGCCATTTTTATTTTATTTGCAATTTATTTTTTTATTTTTTTTACTAACTTATCTTTTATTTGCTTCTGGTAGGTATCTCTAGTTTATGACTAGAAGGAACCCGTTAAGACCTTTGCTTTTTGACAATGAGATAGAAAGTACTGTTCGCAGAAATCGTAGGGAGATAAGGAGAAGTTTACAATACATAATGGAAGAGAAAGAGGAAGATACTAATATTACCGAGGAGATGGCTGATAATAATTCGCTTCCTCGGAGGTTGCCGAAAATCTTGTTCCTCGTACTATGTATGACTATGCTAAGCCTAATTTAACTGGGGCTGAATCGAGTATTGTTAGACCTGCTATTGCTGCAAACAATTTTGAACTGAAACCTAACACTATTCAAATGATTCAACAGTTTGTTCAGTTTGATGGTTTGCAGGACGAAGACCCAAATACTCATTTAGCAAATTTTCTAGAATTTTGTGATACTTTCAAATAAATGGTTTTCAGACGATGCCATTCGCCTTCGGTTGTTTTCTTTCTCGTTGAGGAATAAAGCTAAACAGTGGTTGAACTCGTTACCACAAGGATCAATCACTACATAGGAACAAATGACTGAAAATTTTTACTTCAATATTTTCCGTCGGCTAAAACGGCTAAGTTGAGGAATGATATCTCTTCTTTTGTGCAGATGGATTTAGAAACACTTTACGATGCATGGGAGAGATACAAGGATCTACTGAGTAGATGCCCTCACCATGGGTTACCATTATGGCTACAGGTTCAAACCTTTTTACAATGGTGTGAACCCCTTAACTAGGCAACTGATTGATGCAGCCACCGGCGGTACACTAAACAACAAAACACCTGAGGCTGCTTACGAATTCATTAAAGAGATTCCTTGAATAACTATCAGCGTCAAGTTATAAGGACGAAACCAACAAAGGCAGCCGGTGTTTTCAACAACGACGCAGTTACCATGCTATCAAACCAGGTAGAGCCTTTAAATAAAAAGATTGATGGTTTGTGTGGTTCTTCGCAGGTACATCCAGTGATACAGTGCGATACGAATAGAGGAGGAATGGGCGATACATAATATCCATCCTACAACCCTGGCATAGAAAGTGAATAGATGAACTATATGGGTAATAATTCTAGACCTCAGAATAATCCCTATAGTAACACTTACAATCCAGGTTGGAGGAACCACCCAAACTTCTCATGGGGTGGTCAAGGAAATCAGAGACAACAACCCCCTCCAAGCTTTCAACAACAACCCTATCCACAGGAGAAGAAGCCGAACCTTGAGAAGATGCTAACAAAATTCATCTCGGTGTCAGAAACCCATTTTCAAGACACCAAAACTGCACTCAAAAACCAGCAAGTGTCGATTCAAGGGCTCAAAAACCAAATAGGTCAGCTTGCCAAGTTGATCTTAGAATGACCACAAGGTAGCTTGCCAAGCAACACTGAAACTAACCCAAAGGAGCAACTTCATGCCATTACTGCTCACGATAGTGAAGGGTTAGATGAACCAAAACTGAGGCAAGAAAATGTGGTAGATAAAGGTAAGGCTGAGGTAAGCCATAATAAACCAAAACTGGTAAGTATAGAGTACAAACCTCGTGTCCCAAACCCCAATGCGAGGAAGAAAGACCGCAGAGATGAACAATTCGGTAAATTTCTTAAACTTTTAAAGAAATTACATATTAACTTATCGTTTATTGGAGCTCTTTCACAGATGCCCAATTCAGTAAAATTTTTAAAAGAGCTTTTTCCAAACAAACGGAAGTTATACAATTGCGTCGTATTTGAAGCTAAATATAGTTTGCTCAGCAATTTTACAGGATAAACTACCCCTCAAGTTAAAGAATATAGGGAGTTTTACGTTTCCCTGCTTAATTGGTGGTTTATCTATTAATAAGGCTTTAGCTGATTTAGGGGCAAGTATCAATGTTATGCCTTATAAAATGTTTAAATATCTAGGTCTTAGGAAACCCAAACAAACTAGGATAAGCATTCAATTGGCTGATAAAACCATTAGATTTCCTAGGGTTATAATTGAAGATGTGCTAGTCAAAATTGATAAATTCATATTCCCAGTAGACTTTGTTGTTTTAGACATGGATGAGGATAGTGACGTTCCTTTAATTTTAGGACGACCCTTTTTAGCAACTGCTAGGACCATTATTGATGTTGGTACAGGGGAATTAATATTTCGTGTAGGTAATGACATGATTAAACTCCAAGCACGTGATTCTGTCAGGATATCTAGTGATCACATGATACAAGTCTTGTTAATGTAAGTGAACTTAATGTTCAATCTTCTTTGTAGGAAATCCCTCAGAAAAAGATGACAGAGCCATGGTCTAGCTCTCATATTGAGAACAGAACTGTTGATGAGGAACGAAGGCTCCAGATCGAGGAACTAGATGAATGGATAACACAGTTTAAGGAGAAATTGAAAGTACACGATGAACCAAAGCAGAGCCATGATGAGCATAAAAATAAAATGAGTCAAATTAAGGTTGGAGACCGAGTTCTAATGGATAATAAAAATCCTCATATTGCCACTTCTGAACCTAATGGAACAACCCCTTTCACAGTGCTTAATATTTTTCCATACGGTACAGTCGAGGTAACTCATTCCAAATTTGGCACCTTCAAGGTAAATAGTACTCGTATAAAACCTTATTTTAACAAAATTGATAGCAGGAATGAGGAGTTTCAACTCCTTGAACCACCATGATTATGCGTGTAACATCCCGAAATAAGGCCTAAACAGAACAGTGGTTTCAGGACACTAATCTGATGTTGAGAAATTTATTTTATTTATATTTTTATGGTCTAGAATTTCACGCAATGATTTGGTGAAAATCTCATTCAAAAATTTTGACGTTTGGCCACTCAATTTAGTCAAAAGGACTAAATTGTAAAAAGTGCAAAAGTTGAGTTCTACATGTTAGAGGTGTCCAATTGTTATGAAATTTTAAATTGGAGGTCCTTAAATGATAATTAGACCATTGGTTAAGTTGGTGGACAAAAATGGACATGGATGGGTATGTTTCAAAAGATTTTTTAAGGGGCATTTTGGTAATTTAATAAATTAAATGAATTAAAAACAAAATTTAAATGCCAAATATATCCATCTTCTTCACTAGGACTAAATTACAAGGGTTCTCCATAGCTAGGGTTTGTTTCAAGATTCCAAGCTCCATAGTAAGTGATCCCAAGCCCCGTTTTTAATGTTCTTTACGTTTTTGGAGTCCCGGTAACTTGATTTAGCTTATTCTAGCAATAATTTAACCTAGGCTTCATATTTGGAAAAATACCCATAGGTGAAATGTGTTTACTTTGATGTTTTATGATAGAGTATGAAGGATGAAATAATGTTAAACAACTTTTACTAAGCGATTTTATGTGAAAACGAGTAAAACGACATAATCGGTAAAAATACCTAATGCTTATAAGTACATGTTAGAGTGAGAATTTGATGTTATAAAACATAAGAATAAGGGCTGAAGATTAATTTTCGAGTATTGGGGCAAAAGTGTAAATATGTAAAAGTTTAGGGGTAAAATTGTAATTTTGTAAAAATTGAGTTAAGGACTGTTTTGAATAGTACATTAATTAAATAAGTGAAATGTGATGTTTTAGACCCTGAAAAAATGAGATTTGGACCTAGAACGGGAGGAAAATTGAAAATCGAGAAAGTTGGTAAAATGGTTGTTTTGGTATCGAGGTAAGTTCATATGTTTAATAAGCTTTTAATGATGCATGTTTGAATGTTAAATTGAAATTTTAGTTATGAATACTTTAGTATTAATTTTCCAATATAATTATAATGTTCGATATTGACTCGACATTTTAATGGATGAATTGGTAAAAGTTGAAAAGTGGGAATTTCCGGTTGAACCTTCGGAATAGAAAAGATACAAATGAGGTAGCTAGGTCACATGTGTGGTACTAAGTGCAAGCCACTATGTGTACAAGAGAGCTATGAGATGGTTTTAGGTCACGTGTGTAGTACTAAGTGTAGGCTACTACGTGTACCAGACGGATAGGTCGCATGTGTAGTACTAAGTGCAGGCTACTATGCGTACCCGAAAGTTTCGATCACATGTGTGGTACTAAGTGCAGGCCACTATGTGTAAGTGATGGTTTTGGTCACATGTGTAGTACTAAGTGCAGGCTACTATGTGCACCAGATAGCTTCGGCTACAAGGGTGGTACTATGTGCAGGCCACCGTGTATCTGTTATTATTCCGATGAGTTCAACGGGAAATTGACTAAGTGAAAATACAATGTGGCTATGTGACGACTAAGTGTAATTGAATATGACTATGTGATGAATAAGTGCAAGTATATGCGTGTAAAATTATGAGCAATGTGCTCGATATGTGATCGAACTTTGGTAAGATTGATATGGAGTAAATGTTCCAATGAAAGTTACTATAAAGAAAACATGAAAGAGTGAAATTTAGAAATAAAACAGTTTTGAATAATAGCAGTAGAGTAACTTTGAAAAATCACCAAAAATGGTAAAAATGGAATTAGTAGTTGAGTGAGATATGAAATTTAATCTTACTGAGTCTATTTTCATATGAAAGAAATAGAGAAAGCAAATAAATTTTTTATTTTGAGGTATTTAGATTTTTGTGAGACTGGTTCAGAGTGATTTCGAGATCCCCTGTTCTGACTTGGAAAAATCATTAAAAATTGTAAAAAAATAATTTTGGGACATAATTTATATGGTTGGATTTCTTAATGAGTCTAGTTTCAAATGAACCAAACTAGAAGGTCATTTGAATTCTGTAAGAGGAGAAAATTGATTCGTAGTGAAGTGAGGTCAGAATAGTCGAACAGTGAAACAGGGGAAATTTTAATGAATAAACTGTACTAATTGGCAAGACCAAAAATTCTAGAAATTTTATGGTATGAAGATATATGAGTCTAGTTTTAGATAAAATTATCAGTTTCTAATTCGGAGCTTTGTAGCTCCAGGAATAAATAATTTAGTGACAGCGATTCAAGTAGACAGATTAATGTGAACATGAGTAATAAGGTATAAGCATGTGATTTAATGATTGTATCAATTTGAGAACTTGTTGTGAGGATTTGTCTCATTGAGGCTTTGGTAAGGCTACAAATGAGTAAGTTGGGAAAGTAAGAACTTAGCATTATTTATACAAGTTATGACAGCTTAGTAGCAAGCTAAATTCATTGCTAATGCTTATTATTTTTACATGTGAACTTACTAAGCTTTATAAGCTTATCCCCTTTCCTTTCCCATGTTACAGAGTCCTAAACAAGCTCGGGTTGGAGGTCGTCGGAGATCGTTTCACACTATCAAGCTATCTATGGGTATCTTTATTTATAAATGATTTAAGTTATAGCTTATCCCCTTTCCTTTCCCATGTTACAAAGTCCTAAACAAGCTCGGGTTAGAGGTCGTCGGAGATCGCTTCACACTATCAAGCTATCTATGGGTGTCTTTATTTATAAATGATTTAAGTTATGACATATAGGGACTTGACTAAGTCATTTTATATATGTGTTACAAAATGTATTGTTAAGTTTGGTAATTCCTCGTACTCGGTTCCGGCATAGGATACGGGTAAGGGGTGTTACAATGTGAATGTAAGGTGAGTCGAGCTTAAACTTTAAATAAGTGCTTCTCAAGAGGCAACCCAATCACTAACCTTACTAATTAGTTTATAGTCACTTCGTTCATGTTTTTAATGAAGGTTTTTTGTCCCACACGGCCTAGACACAAGGGTGTGTCCCTGGCCGTGTGGATGTGGGGACTTTGTTTTTAAAAGTTCAAAGAAATCGACAGGGGGCTCCATGGGCATAACACACCGCCGTGTGTTCGAGCACACGGGCGTGTCCTAGGCCATGTGAAAACTGGAGCTCAATTTTTCAAAATTCAAAATTTTAAAACAAGTCAGGAGACTCCACGGGAAACACACGCGGCCCTGTGACGTGTGAGCGATCACACGGGCGTGTGGACTTCTACACGGGCATGGGAGAAATCGAAGGACCTAGCACACAGCTGTAAGACGCGGCCGTGTGGACCACACGTCCTGTACACACGGGCATGTCCAAGGCAATGTGAATACCAAATTTTTAGATTTCGCGACGAACATGGGTTGGAATTCGAGCCACACGGGCATGTGACACGACCGTGTGACCCAACACACGACCGTGTCACCTATTTAAAACCCAAATTCTTCCTTCTCCTTTCCAAACCCCCCAAACCCTAGCCTCCCCAACCTCCGCCGCAACTCCGGCCACCGGCCACCGATGACCCCCTCCTTTTTCCCTCATTCTTCCTTCCCCCCTTTCCACTTCCGGCCACCTTGATCCCCCTCCTCCCTTTTGCTTTGTCGTCCTTTTTCCCCTTTCCCCTTCCCTTTTCTTTGCACCGCCACCACTCCAGCCACCACCTTATACCGCAGCCCAACCCCGACCACCGCCTCCATTACCCCTTATCTTCACCTCACCCCTTCCTTGCGCACATACCAACCCCTTAAAACCACCGTCCTCTCTGCCCAACACGCCGTCTGCTCGTCGCTATCCGCTCATCCCTTCTACCGATTCCTTTTTCCCTCTTTTATTATGATTATTTTTATTTATTTAATTATTTATTTATTGATTATTCTTTTTATTATTATTTTCTTTAATTCTTTGTTATTATTTCATTATTTAGTTGTTATTTTTGGCTATCTTTATTATGATTAAGTGTATTATTACTACATCATTCATATTCCTAGTTTGATAACTTTCATGTGGCTTGATTATTAATTATATTAGGCTTTTCATTGTCTTTTTATGCATTAAATGTCCCTAATTGTTTAGTCTATTATTTTTAATTGATTAGTTCGTAGATTCTTGCATAATTAGGTATTAGCGCATATAGGAATAGGTATTAGTAATATTGTACTGAATTTTCTAATTTGCTATTGTTTCTTAGGTACACAATGACTAGTACTCGAGGCAAGACCAAGGCCGTCTTCCCAGCTTCAAAAAAGCGGAAGGGTCCTAGCGAGGTTTCCCCGTGCGCGACCACTTTACAGTAGATATGCCACCACTTCCTCATAGACCGGTTCATGCAGGCTGCTTCATTGACTCAACGGTTCAACGGCCTCGAGGTGAATCTACAACAGATTTGTCAGCACTTCCACATATCACCACCACCCCCACCTCGCGAACCATCTGTTGATGAGGACCTTTGAGTCCATTTATTTTTTCTTTTTCTTTTATTTTATTTTTTAAACTCTTTCTTCTTATCTTTCTTGTCTTTAATTTATATTATTATATTTTGATTTCTTTATATGTCTGGCTATTTTTTATCGAGTACCCATTACGAAGTCCATTACTAAAACTCCCTAAAACTTTACTAATGACTCCGCAGTTTCTAAAGGTTCAAGGTGCTACTAAGGAACGAACAAACTACTGGAGTATTCTCCCACCTTCACCTCTGCCTAGTTCGTCATGCTTATTTCTAAGGAGTTCATCCGTAATTCAGGAAGTTTCACCTCCTTCCCTCTCTTATGATTTTCTGCTTACATTGCTATTATCTATCTTTGTACAATGAGGACAACGTACATCTTAAGTGTGGGGAGGTTAATTATATCATTATCAGAAAATCCCTGAATTATGTCTTGTTCTGAAATAAATTTTCTCATATTACTATTAGAATAAAATTTCTATCAACTTATGATTTTTATTGATATGTTTTGGATTAAGTCATAGGCAATTGTGCATTGATGGTTTAAGCTTTAATACATTAGAGAATCAAGCATGATAAGTCTATTTTCAGAATTAAAAATTTATTAGGTTGTTTCCCTAAATTTAAATAATACTTTGAAGTTTTAAATTTGCAAGGTTGACATCAAAAACCATAATTTTTGTGAGATTTTGTGTAGAGCATACGCTTTTCTTGCTCACTTTATTATTGGTTATGAGTGTGTCAGTATTGATTTGTTATTCTAGAACTTGATTCAATTATGCATAACGAGACCACACTCTTGATTTAATATACTTAGATGATAAAGGCACCTAGGTTTTAACCCACTTATCCAAAAAAAAGCCTACCCTCATAATTAACCCCTAGTGAACCCCTTTAAGCCTAATAAACCGTTTCTTGACTCACCTATTAATATTAACCCAAAACCCAATTTTTGCTTCTCCTACTTTATTGACTCCCTTTTTGTCGAGATTTGATTTGGTCATTTGCCTAACTATGATCTTTATTTCAGTTGTTAAATTCAACTTATTATTGTACATGAAAAAAAAAATGGAAATATATATTACTAGTTCTATGTTATTTGAGCTTAAGCAGTTAATTTCACATTTTGAGAAAAAGCTCGTGTTTTTATTCAATTGTAATTATTCAGTATTAGTTTATTTTTCTAGTTAGGTAAATTGTCAATTCAACCTCAATTTTTACCCTCTAATTCAGCCTTTATTAGCAGATTTAACCCAAGCCCCATTACTACCCTTTTTAAGACCTTTTGATTTGTGTATCATCTCATTTTATAGTGGTGGAGATTTAATCTTCATGCAAGCCTATAGTAATAACTTTTCACGTTTGACTTTTGAGTGCTTAATTTGAACCTTAAACACGTTGAGTGATTTGAGTGAATCTTTAGTGAGGATGTCAATTCTTGTTGGTTTTGAATTAAAGGTAATTATTTAGGTAAGGGGAAACACCTATGTTTTCATGCTACAAAAATTTGTAACTTAGATTGTTTGAATCTTTAAGACCCTTTTAGTTAAATTATCATTGTATAAATTATTTGTGAATTATGATTATACGGACCCAAATTTGCCCAGGCCTAGTGTTCATTAAACCAAATTAAAAAACCAAAAAATAATAATATAAAAGTCTATTTTTTAAAGTCCATTACAAAATACGGGCCCAAATTAAAATTAAAGCCCAAACCAAACCCGAATTAGCCCCCAAACCCTAGCCCATAATAGAGAAACAGCAGAAACCCTTGGTGCCGCAAGCCTCCACGGCAACTCCAAGCCTTCGTACCCCCACGCACCACCGCGCGACACATCACTCCTTTGTACCTGCAAGAAAAGACAAGAGAAGGACAACAAGCAGAGAACAACGAAAACAAATAAAAAGCGTTGTATTTTGACTTTTCTTTTGGACTTTTCTTTTTTCGATTCGGCTATAAAGATTTGAAAAAGCCATTGTAAAGGGGCTCCTTTTTTTTCTTTACGAACTACTATTTTTACGCATATACAGAGAAATATACAGAAAAAAAGATCAAAGGTGATTTACCTTATTTTATTCGTCGGTGTTCTTGTTTCTTTTATTTTTTTTATTTCCTATTTTCTTTTTTTGATTTAAAGTAAACATGAAAAAGAAGGAAAGAGGAGTTTACCGAAAGTTACCCCGCGGTTGCGTCGTCGAAGGGCTTCTCTCTGTCGCGAAATCGGACCCAAAAAAGGGGTTGAAGGTCCTCTTCTTTCAATTTTCTGGGCTAGGAAGGCTTGGCCTTCAGAGGCGTTTTAAAATGGGGTTCGGAGGAAGTCTTTTCGCCTTTTCGGCCACCGCACACGGCGGTGGACCGGCAGGGGTCCGGCGCCGGTATCGCGAACGGGAATCACAGGGGAGAGAGCTTTACTGAAAGGTTTCCTTTTTTTAAGATTAAGGGCTAAATGTTTTTTTTTGACAGATTTTTTTGGTTTATATAGTAAATCAAAACAACGTCATTTTGATTCGTTTTGACCAAACGCAAAACAGCGCCGTTTAAAGGCCTCCGACCCGCGACCCGACCCATACCGCCAAGGATCCGCGTGTTTTGGACTGAGGGTCAATTTGCGCCCTCATTCCTTATGCTTTTGAGGTGTGTTTCAATTAAATCCTTTTTACTTTTAGTTTGGCCCCATAACTTTATGCATTTTTCATTTTAACCCTACAGTAAACGGAGCCGTTTTGGAGGACGGGGATATTTCCCCATTCGGTCCTTCCATGTTATTCGAGCATTCAAATGGGCCCCCTTTTCTTTTATTTATTTGCAGATGTACCCTCAAATTCCTGTTTTAAGTTCAATTTAGTCTCTTTTGTTTCTTTTGCTATTAAATTAATTGTTTTTAATGTTATTATTATTAATATTATTAATATTACTATTAATTAATTTTAGTATTACTACTATCACTTTGCTATTATTATTATTATTTTTAATGTTACTGCTATTATTTTTACTATTATAATTATTATTTTGATATTACTACTATCATTTTACTACTATTATTAATTTTAGAATTACTACTATTATGTTTACTATTATTATTATTATTATTATTATTTTTAATATTACTTTTACTATTATTATATATTATTCCTATTACTTTCCTTATTATTATCGTATTATTGTTATTATTACTATTATTTTATCATCTTTAACTATTGTTACTAGTATTTATCTATTTATTGATTTGCTATTAGTTTTTATTTTTTTGTTATTATTTTATTTTATTTCATTCGCTTGTTTATCTATTTGCTTTTGTTACTTATTATTTCATGTGGATTGTCTATCTTGGCCTTTATTTTATTGCATTTTATTCTTGTCTCCATTATTACTATTTATATTATTGTCATCGTTTTTATTCTATTACGCATATCGCTATAATTCATTTTCTATTTTACTACGACCGCATTACATTTTATTCAAAAGTTTTTTTTTAATAAGGCAATGCTCGAGATTTGGAAACTTCGAGAAATCGTACCCTAACTTACTGAGTTTCAATTTTTTCTCGTCGAAGCTAAAGAACCGATTATTTTTTTTATCGAAGCATATAAGTTAAATAAAAACTTATTCTCGGAAAGTAAAAAATGTCGTGTCCTAACTCACTAAATGTGACATTTTGATATCCCGAGGTAAGGATTTCTAAAAATAAAGGCAATATTCTGTAGTGGGAATTTTTAGAAATTGAGCCCTAACTTATAGAGTTTCGAGTTTTCATTTGACCTCAAATAACCGAATATCCTTCTTAAATTTTAAATGCGAGTTTTAAAAGTCAAAAGGCAAGCTTAGTGTCGAGGATTCAAAATGTCGTATCCTAACTCACTAGGTATGATATTTTACTTCTTCGAAATAAGCGGGTCTCAGCATCCGATTTAATTTATTCAAGTTCTCTTTTAAAAAAGGGATTGTATGTTAAAATCTTTTCAGATTTTTGACATTGAGACATTAACTAAGCAATTAGGTACCAATTTTGGGCGTTACGAGGGTGCTAACCCTTCCTCGTGCATAACCGACTCCCGAACCCGTTTTCTCAAATTTCGTAGGCCAAAATCATTGTTTTAATAAATCAAAATGTTTTAATGATTAATCTCAAGGTGATCCGATCACACCTCGAAAAAAAATTGGTGGCGACTCCATTTTCATTTTTTAAAGTCGACTCCCTTTTATAAAAAAAATGGTTTCGATAGCTTGGCGACTCCACTAGGGACATGAGAGAGTCAAGCTGTAAAATTGATTGTTTTCTATCTTTTTGTTGAAAATTGAAAATCTGATTTGAAAAATTACGATCCTATTACGGCATTTGTTTATATTGTTATTTCATATAATTACTGTGGTTTGATTCTCGCATCATATTGCATAGGGACCATTTCAGTCTTACCCTTTTAAGTGGGAGTGAGAAGCTACTCCTTCGTGAGGCTTTCACCTCCGTTCAAGATAGTGGAATGCTTTCGGGATACATCCGTACCTATGTCTTCGTGAGATTCTCATCTCCGTGCAGCCATAGGGAAATGTATTCCCCTGAACTGAATTCAGTCCGTATGAGCCTATAATGGGTGAGGATTGAGGAATCTGCTGGTTCGGGTACCTCAACTTTAGAACCAAACCGCATATAGAAGACCCTAAGAGCTTACCCTAGATAGTGTCGCGAAAAACCCTAGTGGTTACCCAAATAGACGTTTTATTACTTCTTTCTTGCTTTAAATTATTGCTTCGTATACTGATTTGTTCATTTTGCTTTGATTGCATGACATTTTCATCACAAAAGGGCGTTGATTCACAATTCGGTTCCTAAGAAGACAACTTATCATGGAAAAGGGGTTTTTTTGATAAAGTAAATGATAATGGGCTGTCCGGATTTGGGCCGAGACAATGCAACAAGAGAAAGGTGATAGCATTACAGAAGGATACGTGTCTGAATTGTGGGATTTCACACGTATCAGTGTAACCCAAAATAATCTTCAAGAGATGAAGGAAATATGGGATCAGTGGGATGACGAGACCAAGCAGCTATTCTATTGCAATTACGGCGATCTGCCCTATCTTCTCAACGTCAAAGTGGACAAACACATGTTCTGAGCCCTCGCCCAATATTGGAACCCTGCTTATAGCTGTTTCACTTTTGAAAAGGTAGACTTGGTACCTACGGTGGAAGAATACACAGCCTTACCTCGTTGCCCAAAGATTCAAATTAACAAGGCTTACTCCAGAGCGGCTAATGTCCCAACGTTCTTGAAAAATTTGATGAACATCACGGGAATGAGTGAACAGTGGATTGTAGCTTGAATGAAGCAGAAAAGTGATAATAAGTTATCCTTTGGAGAAGTTTGCGAGATTTGATCTTAGCACATCCCGACGTGAAGAAAAGGGTTGATGTCTTCGCGTTGAGCATTTACGGAATGGTGATCTTCCCTAAGGCTTTGGGGCACATAGATAAGGCCATCTCTGATTTATTTGACCGACTTGATAAAAGGGTTACACTCATTTCAGCAATTCTGGCCGAAACCTTCATGTCCCTAAACGCATGCAGAAGAGCGGGTGAAGGGAGATTCATCGGGTGTGCACAACTTTTATTAGCATGGTTTCACAACCATTTTTGGAAAGTAGAAAAGGTCTCATACCGAATCTTCTCTGAAAACTATTCCCCGTTAAAAGAGTTAGTTGCTACTCCGAGGCGTGATGATATTACAAAAGAGAAATGGATGGCGATTCTTCAAAGTCTAGAAGAAGAAGACATAGAGTGGAGAGCACCTTGAATGGTCCCCGACGAGATTTTATATCAGTGTGGTGATTTCGATTGGGTTCCCTTACTTGGAATATGGGGAGCTGTTGGATATGCTCCTTTACTCGTGTTAAGGCAGTATAGATCAAGGCAATTCATACCAGTGACACATGGACTAGCGCAATGCGAGTTTTCTTAAAGGAGGACAACTACAAGAGAAAATTCAAGAAATGTCTAACGCCTGGAACCAGATCCGTCGAATGAAGAGATTGGCCGTAAGTCCAACAACGACCCCCGAATATAATGAATGGTGGAGTAAAAGGTTCAATGATAATATCCCTGGGCCAAATCAAGAAGATATTCGATCGATGGAGGAATATCTACGAGTGGTCCAGTCAGAGCTAGAAATTCTTAAGCAAGATTTTGAGAGAAAGAATTTAGAATTGGGAAAACAGATTGAGCGATTGGTAGAAGAGAAAATGCAGTTGGGATTAGATGTCGACGTCCAGAAACTAGAAGCCGAAAATCTAAGGAAAGGATAGAATAAGGCTGAAGAGGATTTGGACACTTTGAAGACGGACTACAAGAAGCTGCACATGTCAATAAGAACCGCTTGTTTGGGAAAGACGTCCAAACAATGGAAGCAAGAAATCCAAGAGGAAAGAACTAGAGCTGGTTAGTACGAGGAAAAGTTCCATGATACTCGAGCCCGGGAAGATGCCTTAAAAAAGAGCTTGTTGAAGAGTCAAAATGAAAAGGAAAAGCTAAGAGCTAAAGTGGCGGATTTAGAAAAGTCGTTACACCAGCATCGTAGTCGTAACACCGTGATTGAATTAAGAGCTAGATTAGGCAAGATTGAGGAACTAAAAGGGAGGAAAGAGGAACTTGAAACCGCACTGTAAAACTGTAAACTACGGGTTGAAATGCTGGAAGTAAATGATGAGTGGTGGAAAGAGCGACTTCATCAATCTCAAGACCAGGTCAGGGATCGGGATTATATCATGGGCGAAGCTTTGGTTCAAGTGCGAGAGGTGGCTAATCATATACAAACCTTGGAACTTCAGGCTGATGTACTGAGTTTGAAATATTAGTCAGAGTCAGATCGAGGCCGAGAGTTGGCTAGGCTTCTTAAGCAAGTCAAGACCTTAAGCATTAGGGCAAGGCCGTACATGTAATCTGCTTTATGTAAAGAAATTTGTTTTCTAGTAAAGTTGTTCTAATGGAATTGAATCAAAGTCAATGCCTCTATTTGCATTCATGAATTCGCATTACATCGCATTATATGCATTAAATTTCAACGAAAAGACCCTAACTAAACAAAATTATCTCAGCTAATCTGTAAATCGACAAAAACCTACCAACCAAGTATCCTTATGATACCCAAGCAAAGACTACAGAAATGGACCAAAGGTTGGAGAGATTAGAGCAAATGCATATACAGATGCTAGAGCAACTAACCAAACTGCAACAAGAGATAAAGAATCAGATGCTGGAATTTCAAAGAAACATGATGAGCCAATTAACCCAGATGTTAGCTGGAAGGCTAGAAAAGAAGAAAAGCCCTATGGTTAATTTCAAAGACGATAATAAGGATTCCGCTTATCATTCAAGCTTTATCCCAACAAGCACCCAAATACCACCAAACGTGTATCCACAAAGGGTGTATACTGATGTAAGACCCCAATACCAGACCGGTACCTCAACACTGGTGAGCTTCCCGACAAATTCAGGTGTTAGTCTAGGGGATAACCCAATTAACCCTGTAGCGGAAACAAAAAGGGCGAGAGCGGAGCTCCCAAAACAATTTGAAGATCGTCACAAAATGGAAAAAGCAAGAAGGGAGCTCCCAAATCAAGACTTTCAAGGCCCCGAGGAAGGGGGAAAATGAAGGGAATAATACGTGTATGCATAACAAGGGCTATTCAAAGCCGATTACCACAAGCAAGCCAAGGACGGAAACTACCAGCCATCAAGGCTTCCCAAGGTAGGATCCTAACCCAAGACCAAGCTCATAAAAATCTCAGTTCACGCCTATCCCAACCACGTATGAGGAGTTGTACTAAAATATGTTTGATGCACATATAGTATCCCCTTTCTACCTAAAACGTATACAGCCTCCCTTTCCCAAATGGTACGATGTGAATGCCCAATGCGAGTACCAAGCGAGAATCACAGGACACTCAATTGAGAACTGCACAGCTTTCAAAAAGATAATTGAAAGATTCATCAACCTGGGTATTGTGAAATTCGATGCAGAAAATTCGTTACCCAACAATTCAGAAAAAAAGGGTAAACGCGATAATCGAGAGCGCAGAGAAGAGAATCAAGACAGATATAGCAGAAGTGAAAACCCCGCTGAGGGAGATATGGATGAAAATGGTAGGAGGATTAATCACCCAAAATTTAGGGGATAAACCCGGAGAAACATGGAACTGCTATGAGTTCCATAATGAGGAGGGTCACAAAATTCAGGGCCTTGGTGTCGGGCATGATGAATAAGAAAGAACTGAAATTCTATGCTCGGATGAAATGGTCAAAAATGGGAGCATCAATGTTATGTCCGAAGAAGGAATCAGAAGAGAAAACTTATCAGGCATTTGCCCTTAGCAACATGGGAGTGTTCTGAATAATTGGACTGCAGAAGAAATTCCTGTAGGTTTTAGAGCTTACTCAGAGTAATGTTCCAAACATACTTGTTGTTTTAAGCCTAGAAGCATTAAGAATTTCGTTTTGTGAAATAGGCCCATGTCCAATATCTTTGTTTCAATAAAAAAATGCATTTTTTTGTCACACTTTGAGCAAATGTTCTTTCATTCTTTTATTTCATTCATGATTCATACCACATAAATAATCATTCTTAAATTCATTTGTTCTTTGAATATTCCTTCATACCTACAACAGGTCCCTAGATATCAACGACATGAGCAACGCTGCTACTGACTGAGAATCCACTTTTGAGCAAGATATTTGTCTAGAGGGATCTCAGGACTTTGAAGATGACGATGATTGTAACCTATCTCCTGATCTGTTAAGGATGGCAGAACAAGATGAACAACATATCCTACCTCACTAAAAGTTATTGTGAGCCTAGGAGAAGAGAAAGAGGTGGAGATTAGAGCCTATCACAGAGACAACGCTAGACGTCATTGAAGTTATTCAAAAAAATTCAAAGATATTTTCGCATGATCGCCGGGCTACTAAGATGAGTGGATGCTGTTAAGGCTAAAGAATCTTAGAAGAGGTCCATAAAGGTGTCTGAAGAACATATACTAGAGGTTTTACAATGGCCAAGCAAATTATGAGTTTCGAGTATTGCTAGTCCACCATGGAAGGAGGTTGCATCAGTTTTACCAAGAAATGCCATGAGTGCCAAATTTATAGAGATAGGATTCCGATGCCTCCATCATCTCCTCATGACATCTCCGGGGATTTTCTCTATGTGGGGCATGAATCTCACCAAAAGCTTCTAATAAGTATCGATTCATATTTGTGGCCGTTGATTACTTTACCAAGTGTGCGGAAGCTGCTTCACATACCGATGTCACAAAGTCGACAGTCAGCAAATTTTATGGAATGCCAAAAAGGATTCTATTTGACGATACATTAAATTGGAACAATAGCATGAAATCAGAAGCGTGCAGTTGTTCAAGATCAACATCGCATCGCCCCAAAAATGAATGGAATAGTAGGGGCAACCTTCACAAAAAAAATCGTGTAGAAGATGATTGAAACCCAGAAGGATTAGCCTGAGAGATTACTATCCATGATCATCAAACGTCTATCAGGACCTCCACAAGGGCAACCCCTTTCTTATTGGTCTATGGAATGGAGGCAGTGTTACCCATCAGAGTGGAAATTCCTCCCCTTCAAGCCTTGTTAGAGCTAAATTTGGATGAAGCAGAATAGATCCAGTCTCGATATGATCGTTTGAACTTGATTGAGGAAAAGAGTCTAAGGGCTATCTGTCATGGTCAGATGGACCAAAAGAGAATGATGCGAGCTTATGAAAAAAGGTTCGCCCAAGAGAATTTTACAAGGGGGACCTGGTATCAAAAAAGATCCTTCCCATGCAAAAGGATTTCAGAGGGAAATGGTTGCCAAATTGGGAAGGACATTATGTAGTGAAAAAAGCTTTCTCCGGAGGAGCACTGATCTTGGTCGAGATGGATGGGAAAAACTTACCCAATCTTGTAAATTCAGATTCAGTCAAGAAGTAACATACTTGAAGAGGAAAAGAGGCCAAAGTGAAAGCCCGCAAAGGGCACTTTGAGACCTTCTCTAAAAAACACGGAGAGGCAAAGGTGAAAACCCGCAAAAGGCGCCTTGAGACCAAAGGGGCTTTGAGTCAAAAACCCGAAAAGGGCGGCTCAAATTGTGATGGGGCATGCAGTGATCTTGCTATAGCTTAATTAAGAAGAAAGAGAGATGTTATGTTTTGGGGAATCAACAGAGCACTCTTGATCTCCTAAAACACATATTGAGCTTAAAATGGTCTTTAGAGAGTCAGTACAGAGAAGCTCAGGCTGTGATATCTGGGGCACCTATCTTTTCCCCTCACCATTTTGTATTCTAGCAATGTTTGCTTCTTTTAATTAACCTATTCTTTTCAGATTTCGTTCCTGATAAATTCTATTTTTTTCTATTATTATGATCATTTTCAAGCATTTTATATTGAAGCAGTGATTAATGGACTAATACTACTGTCACAAAAAGAGTTTTGCATATTACTCTAGAAATTTCTAAATAGTACGAGAACCTAAAACAGGACTATTATTTAGAACTCACCAAGCCTAAGGGTTGGAAATATCTGAGAAAGAAGAGTCTACATTATGACTATCTCTTCTGATTTTTTGTCAAGGATATCAGCTGAACAAGAAGACAGGATATTGCATCAGTGATGTAACCTTAATGAACAGAGAGCAATGACAAGGATCTTTCTCGCAAAATGATATTCTGCATTCATACAAATATTATAATAAGCAATTGATTCATCCTGATCATGACATCCAAATCATTTGGCATAACCATAGGCCCATGAAATCCATTCTACAAGTCATGTTCCCCAGAGGATGGTGTAGCAAGATCAATGAATCCACAAATCCCATACTATTGAAGTTGCAATGGGATGGATTGAAGTCAAGACAATAAATCTTATTTCCCTAAAGACACAATGGAGCAGATTAAAGCTACGGTAGATCTTATCTTCCTAAAGTTGCAGTAGAGCAGATTGAAGCCACAACCTCGTTTCCCTGAAGTTGCAGCGGAGCAGACTGAAGATAGCAAATCTCATTTCCCTAACGTTGCATTGAAACATATTAAAAAGCTACAGATTATGGTGGATCTTATCTTCCTGAAGTTGCAGTGGGGCAAATTGAAGCCACCAACCTTATTTTCCTAAAGTTACAGCGGAGAAGACAGAAGACAATAAATCTTACTTCCCTAAAGACGCAGTGGAGCAGATTAAAGCTAGAGTAAATCTGATCTTCCTGAAGCTGCAATGAAGTAGATTGAAGCCATAGCCTCGTTTCCCTGAAGTTGCAGCGGAGAAGGCTAAAGACAATAAATCTTATTTCCCTAAAGACACAGTGCAGCTGATTAAAGCTACGGTAGATCTTATCTTACTAAAGTTGCAATGGAGCAGACTGAAGATAGCAAATCTCATTTCCCTGGCGTTGTAGTGAAATAGATTAAAGTTACAGATTAAGGCGGATCTTATCTTCCTCAAGTTGCAGTGGAGCAGATTGAAGCCACCAGCCTTATTTCCCTGAAGTTGCAGCGGAGAAGACTGAAGACAATAAATCTTATTTCCCTAAAGACGCAATGGAACAGATTAAAGCTATGGTAGATCTTATCTTGCTGAAGTTGTAGTGGAGCAGATTGAAGCCATAGCCTTGGTTCCCTAAAGTTGCAGTGGAGTAGACTGAAGATAGCAAATCTCATTTCCCTAGCATTGCTGTGGAGCAGACTGAAGATAGAAATCTTATCTCCCTGAAGTTGCGGCGAAGCAGATTGAAGCTACAAGTCCAATCTCCTTGAATTGAATCGAAGCGCTAGTTCCTATGCCTTTGAAGATGCAGTGGGATGGAATGAAACTACTCGAAGAAGAAAAGCACCAAAAGAAGCTAGGATTCGGCGAGACCGGGCAAAGTTGGCCCTTGTAAGTATTTGGTCCATTTTCATTACACGACAACGAGCAAAGAGGGGCAACTATACGGCCCCAAATTTTCCCGGGCCTAGTGTCCATTAAACCAAATTAAAAAACCAAAAAAATAATACAAATGTCTATTTTTTAAAGTCCATTACAAAATACGGGCCCAAATTAAAATTAAAGCCCAAACCAAACCCGAATTAGCCCCCAAACCCTAGCCCATAACAGAAACCCTTGGCGTCGCAAGCCTCCAGCGTCGTAAGCCTCCGCGGCAACTCCGAGCCTCCGTACCCCCACGCACCATCGCGTGACACGTCACTCCTTTGTACCTACAAGAAAAGACAAGAGAAGGACAACAAGCAGAGAACAACGAAAACAAATAAAAAACGTTGTATTTTGATTTTTATTTTGGATTTTTGTTTTTTCGATTTGTCTATAAAGATTAAAAAAATCCATTGTAAATGGGCTTCTTTTTTTTTTCTTTACGAACTACTGTTTTTATGCATATACAGAGAAATATACAAAAAAAAAGATCAAAGGTGATTTACCTTATTTTCTTCGTCGGTGTTCTTGTTTCTTTTATTTTTTTATTTCCTATTTTCTTTTTTTGATTTAAAGTAAACACGAAAAAGAAAAAAAGAGGAGTTTATCGAAAGTTACCCCGCGGTTGTGTCGTCGGAGGGCTTCTCCCCGTCGCGAAATTGGACCCAAAAAAGGGGTCGAAGGTCCTCATCTTTCGGTTTTCTGGGCTAAGAAGGTTTGGCCTTTAGAGGCATTTTAAAATGGGGTTCAGAGGGAGTCTTTTCGACTTTCTGGCCACCGCGCATGGCGGTGGACCTGTAGGGGTCTGGCGCCGGTATCGCGACCGGAAATTGCAGGGGAAAGAGCTTTTCTGAAGGGTTCCTTTTTTTTTTTTTTAAGATTAAGCGCTAAATATTTTTTTTTGACAGTTTTTTTTGGTTTATTAGTAAATCAAAACGGTGTCATTTTGATTTGTTTTGACCAGACGCAAAACGGCGCCGTTTAAAGGCCTCCGACCCGCAACCCAACCCATACTGCCAAGGATCCGCGTGTTTTGGACTGAGGGTCAATTTGCGCCCTCAGTCCTTTTGCTTTTGAGGCGTGTTTCAATTAAATCCTTTTTACTTTTAATTTGGCCCCGTAACTTTATGCATTTTTCATTTTAGCCCTACAGTAAACGGCGCCGTTTTGGAGGACGGGATATTTCCCCATTCGGTCCTTCCATGTTATTCGAGCATTCAAATGGGCCCCCTTTTCTTTTATTTATTTGCATATTTACCCTCAAATTCCTGTTTTAAGTTCAATTTAGCCCCTTTTGTTCCTTTTGCTATTAAATTAATTATTTTTAATGTTATTATTATTAATATTATTAATATTACTATTAATTAATTTTAGTATTACTACTATCACTTTGCTATTATTATTTTTTTTAATGTTACTACTATTATTTTCACTATTATAATTACTATTTTGATATTAATTTTAGAATTACTACTATTATGTTACTATTATGTTTACTATTATTATTATTATTATTATTATTTTTAATATTACTTTTACCATTATTATATATTATTCCTATTACTTTCCTTATTATTATCGTATTATTGTTATTATTACTATTATTTTATCATCTTTAACTATTGTACCTAGTATTTATCTATTTGTTGATTTGCTATTAGCTTTTTTTTTGTTATTATTTTATTTTATTTCATTCGCTTGTTTATCTATTTGCTTTTGTTACTTATTATTTCATGTGGATTGCCTATCTTGGCCTTTATTTTATTGCATTTTATTCTTGTCTCCATTATTATTATTTATATTATTGTCATCGTTTTTATTCTATTACGCATATCGCTATAATTCATTTTCTATTTTACTACGACCGCATTACATTTTATTCAAAAGTTTTTTTTAATAAGGCAATGCTCGGGATTTGGAAACTTCGAGAAATCGTACCCTAACTTACTGAGTTTCGATTTTTTCTCGTCGAGCCTAAAGAACTGGTTATTTTTTTATCGAAGCATATAAGTTAAGTAAAAACTTATTCACGAAAAGTCAAAAATGTCGTGTCCTAACTGTAATATCTCGGGTTAGGGGCTATTTTGTTGTTGCACGATATTGCATGTATTTAGTGTGCTGTGTTGTTATTTCGGTGTTTTAGGGGCTTTAGTGTAGGCTAGAAGTATGCCTGAGTGAATGGGAAAATTTTGGTTTTTGGGTGTTAAGTCAGGGGAGCTGAGGAAGCTGGGGTTTAAGAATTTTAATTGTGGTTTCATTGCACAAGTAAGGAGCTAGCTTAGTGGCAAAGCATGCGCTACAAGGGGGAGCTTGGTGTGGCGTCATTTGCATGTGGGGGAGGTCCAGTGTTCGAGCTGCAGAGTCTCCCTTTTTGACTTCTTTTTGGGACGGCTTGGAGGAAGAGGTTGAGAGCAATTTGGATTCTACTTGGACCAAGTCTTCACATTCAAACGTGTGGTGGAGAGGAACTTTAGGAGAAAGACTTGGTCTTGATGTTTGAATGTGAGGATGTGAGTAATTGGGGGGATTTGGCCGATTTGTGAGTGTTGGAGTGGGAGTGTGGACGGTTTGGTATAGGGTTTGGGTAGTGCCGAATGTGTCTTGGCATTTTTGGGTGTTTTTCGGCATTGAAACAATTGGTAAGGCCACACTTTTGTTTTTCCCTTTTTGGCAAAACAAGCCGAAATTCTAAGGAGTTTCTCTCATTTTTCTCTTTGAAGCCAAAAGTGCAAACACCTAGTTGTCGAAATTGATTTGTTCCTCTCAACTTTCTTGGTAGCCAATTGTGCCTTGTTTTCTTTCTTTCTCTCTCTTCATTTGTGCAAACCGAAACAAGCTCTCTCCTCCTCTCATCATTTCTTTCTTTTTTTTCTTTCTCTCCTTTCTTGAAGCACTTGAGCCGAATATTCCTTCAATCATTGACCGAATTCTTGCTTCTCTTAAACCACATCTATTTCTCTTATTATTTTCTTTTCTAGTTTGTAGCCGAATTCAAGGGTGTTAAACACCTAAAGCCGATTTTCCTTTTCTTCTTTTAAAGACTTGGTCGAATATCAACCTCTCCTTTTCTTCATTTTTCTTGCGTTCTCTTTTGTGAGCAAGGCCGAATCCCTATTTCCTCCTAGTGTGGTGTTGGCCGAATCTTCGTTGGTGTTGGGGTAAGGGTTTGGCCGAATGGTCATGTCCACCTTCTTTAGTTCTATATTGAATTTGGGTTGGATTAAAAGCTTATGATTGGTTGTGGATTGGAAGGATATTAACCTGTGTTAATCATCTTGTGTTAGGGTCTCTGGATATTGAAAAGTAGCCAAGAGGAGTCTTCAACCCTTTGAACCGGTTGGTAGGCAGTGGTTGTGGTAAGTGATTGGTATTATGTTTGATCGTTCAATTGTTTGGTCTCGATTAAGTCAAGATTACTAAGGATTTACTATGTTCTTGATAGGTGTTGGCCGATTATCAGAAGAACCACTGTTGGGTTCGGGATTTGGTAGGAAACCAAATCAGGAGTAAGGTAAGGGCTCAACATTAACCCCTTGAGTGTATATGTCTTTGGCCGAATGGTCTTAGTGCCTAATTCTATGTTGGCCGAATGTTACAGGAGATTGACAATCGAGGGACATAGATCATTCGTTGGGATCTTTAGACTCGTAATTACCAGGTGTGTAACTAACACACCCATACTTAGTAATAATGTTATTAAACCTGTTTGCCTATCAAAATCATGGCAGTTTGATGGATTGGTATGATACCCTTTTGGGTATGATCTTGGACTCGGGTAAGTCAGTATCATTAATATTATGAGTTTAATGATGATCTATATGTTACCATAGCTGTGGATATATGTGACATGGGATATGAAATTAGACATATTAGCATGATATGCATGATTGGATGATATGCATGATTACATGAGTATGGTATGTTGATAGGTGATATGAGTGGAGGGAGCAGTGATATATTGTGCTGACGAGCACCAGTGTTTTGGTAACACACTTTGTGACTTTGGGTCACCAGAGGTTTGGCACCTCCAGAGGTTTGGTACCTCAGCGTCTCGTCCCTGTGGTTAACACCACCGTGGGTTGGCCCCACTTGTGAGATACGGGATTGACGCCAGTGATTTGGTATCACACGATGGGTTGGCCCTATCACCAGATTTGTGACTACGGTCACCAGTGCTTTGGTAGCACATTGTGTCTTTGGGACACCAGAGGTTTGGCACCTCATTGCGACTTGTCCCTGTGGTTTGACCACCATGGGTTGGCCCCACTTGAGATATGGGATCGTCTGCTAGTGATTTGGTATCACACGATGGGTTGGCCCCATCATCATTGGATTTGTGACTTCGGTCACCAGTGCTTTGGTAGCACAATTGTGTCTTTGGGACACCAGTGGTTTGGTACCACATTGACGGATATTGTGTCTTTGGGACACCAGTGTTTTGGTAACACATTGTGACTATATGTCACCAGTGGTTTGGCACCACCAGTGGTTTGGTACCACACGGGGTAGAAAAGGCGATATGGATGGTTAGGATCGGGTTGCATTAATTATGTTGCTATGTATGATGTGTGTTAGCATGTTGTTTCTTCGGGAGTGGGATTTACACACTGAGTCACTCGACTCACCCTCTCCTTTGACATTTCAGGTGACTCGTAGACGCGGACATGGAGCCGGGATAGACTCGGGGTGCACATGCCATGCTTTAATAACAGTTTTGCTCAGACTATTGCATTTGGGTACTTTAGCTTATTTACTTTTATTTGGGTTTTAATTTGGATTTGTAAAAGGCCTTTGATTTATGTTTTATGATGGTTATGGTTTAATTAAACTCTAATATGCCTTAACAATATAAGTTGTTATGAATTTTACTAAAACTTGGAAAGATAATGATTTCAAAATCATAACGCAATGAGTTTTTATACTATACCATCGGGTATCACACTAAGTCTTTATGATAAACAATTTCAAATGGTTTTCAATCCAAACTTGTATTTCTCCTAAGTCTAAAAATGTTTTAAGTAACACTAAGAAACTACCTGAATCTTTAAATGAGATAAACTCGTTTTAACTACGCACTTTAGATAAGTTTTAAAATCTCCGGGTTTCAAATACACCATTTGATTTCAAACAAGTCTACTCAAATTTTCTTCAAATACACTATGTTTTCACCCAGCTTTTAAACGAAAAATCTAACCTCTCAAAACGTTTTTCCCCGTAACATACCAGTTTCGGACGTGGTGTCTTGTCCGGGTTTGGGGTGTTACAATTGTGGTATCAGAGCCAAGTTCAAAGGCTCGGCTGTGGGCCTGAGGCCCAAAATGTTTTCAAAAAGATGTTTTAAGTGTTCTTGGTCTAAATATATGGTTTGAAAGGCATGGCACCGAGTCTCCGGCACCAGTTCGCCCAGGTAAGTACCCCGTACTATTGCTTGTGATTTGATTGGATGTGATATGATTTGATGAATAGCAGTAGTATGCTACTTTAGAGATTGAAACTGATAGGACTCTGTGAACTCGCGAGAACAAATCCTTTTTAATGTTCATAAGACTTGCTTTTAAACAAGTGGAATAAACACTGATGCATAAAATTCTTTAATCAGATACGTAGAAAGATTAGTCATGAGCACTCGAGGTGGACGTGGTCGTAATACTCGTGGTAGAGGTAGGGGTAGGATGACAGTTTCTGAGCCCGTAGGATCTGGGCAGGGTTCAGAGAACGAGATACCGGTTCCGCCACCAGCTGGAGGTGGTGAGTTCCAAGATCAGACTGGAGATGACGCAGTGTCACAGGCGATGCTGCGAGTGTTGGAAAGGGTAGCTGGAGCAGGTGGTGGTGCAGGAGTTAGGAAATCTGTTCCTGAGCGACTCCGGGCAAACGGGGCCGAATTCTTCCGAGGTGTATCGGGTGTTGCTCCTAGTACTGCTGAATATTGGCTGGAGGCAACTGAGCGGATCATGGATGATCTGGACTTGACGGCTGAAGAGAAGCTGAAGGGGATCGTATCGCTTCTACGGGATGAGTCATACCAGTGGTGGCTCACGGTTCGGGATAGTGTGGCCGTAGAGGATTTGACATGGGATTATTTTCGAGCTGCATATCAAAAGAAGTACATCGGGGCTAGTTATATCGACTCCCAGAGAAAGGCATTTTTGAGGCTTGTTCAGGGGAGTAAGTCTGTTTCTGAGTACGAGGCTGAGTTCCTGAAGCTAAGTAGGTATGCCAGGGGCATTGTGGCCACTGAGCATGAAAGGTGTGTTCGTTTCGAGGATGGTCTGCGAGACGAGTTGAGGCTGCTGATTGCTCCACAGCAGGAGCGCGAGTTTGCTGTCTTAGTTGAGAAGGCTAAAGTAGCCGAGGGTGTTAAGGAGTCAGTGAGGCAGAGTATGGACAGGAGTAGGCTTAAGAGGAGCTTTGGGTCTTCTGGATCGTCTGGTAATCCGCAGAAGAGGGCTAGACCGAGTGGGCCGAATCAGTCTGCTAGGTTTGTTGCTGCTAGGCAGGGACCGCCGCAGTGTAATCAGTGTGGGAAATCTCATTGGGGTGGTTGTTGGACTGGTGGAAAAGGTTGCTTCGAGTGTGGTTCTCTGGAGCATCGCATAAGGGACTGTCCGCGTAGGATGGCCAGGATTCAGTATGAGAGTCAGGGCCGTAATCAGTTCAGAGGTAATGGACCGCCACCGCAGAGGGGCCGTGGTAATGGCAGAGGTGGTAATGGTTCTGGTCGGGGCCGTGGAGCACCGGGCAGAGGTGCGGGTAGTTCTGAGGCACGACAGCCTGGTTTAGTGTATGCTGCGAGGCGCCGAGAGGAGGGCGACGCACCGGACGTCATAACCGGTACGTTTTTGATTTTTGGTACTCCTTTTACTGCTTTAATTGATGTGGGTTCAACGCACTCTTATGTTGCCAGTAGTATAGTAGAGACAATGGATTTAGACTCTGAGATATCTTCTAGGCAGATGACTGTGATTAGCCCTTTAGGTCACTCTGTGGTAGTAGATAAGCTGTTTAGAGAGGTACCCCTAGAACTCCAAGGGGTAGTGTTTGCTGCTGATCTGATGGAACTGCCGTTTGGGGAGTTCGATCTGATTCTTGGGATGGATTGGTTGGTCAAGTACCAAGCGAGGTTGGATTGCGCGGCCAAGCGCATGGTTCTTAAGACGGTTGAGGGTGATGAGGTGGCTATGATAGGTAATAGGAGAGATTACTTATCAAATGTGGTATCTGCTTTGAAAGCGGAGAAGATGGTCAGGAAGGGCTGCGAAGCGTATGTGGTTCATGTGCATGCCTTGGAGGCTAAAGAGTCTGCTGTTGAGAAGGTTCGTACTGTTAAGGAATTTGCTGATGTTTTTCCTGAGGAGCTTCCGAGTTTGCCGCCAGATCGAGAGGTAGAGTTCGGGATAGATCTGTTACCTGGAACTGCGCCAGTGTCTATTGCTCCGTATAGGATGGCACAAAAGGAATTGGTGGAGCTTAAGGCTCAGATCCAGGAGTTATTGGATCGAGGTTTTATCAGGCCAAGTGTTTCGCCGTGGGGTGCGCCGGTACTCTTTGTTAAGAAGAAGGATGGCACGATGCGGATGTGTATAGACTACCGCCAGTTGAACAAGCTGACGATTAAAAACAAGTATCCGTTGCCACGGATAGATGACTTGTTTGATCAGCTGAAGGGTGCTGCGGTATTTTCGAAGATCGACTTGAGGTCTGGGTATCACCAGTTGAAGGTTAAGGAGGCGGATATCCATAAAATAGCGTTTCGGACTCGGTATGGGCACTACAAATTTCTGGTAATGCCGTTCGGGTTGACTAACGCACCGGCAGCGTTTATGGATATGATGAATAGGGTGTTTCAGCAGTATCTGGATCAGTTCGTGGTGGTTTTCATAGACGACATCTTGGTGTACTCAAGGACAGAGGAAGAGCATGATGCGCATTTGAGAGTGGTGCTGCAGATTCTGAGGGAAAAGCAACTCTATGCTAAGTTTAGTAAGTGCGAGTTCTGGCTTAGAGAAGTGACGTTCTTGGGTCATGTAGTGTCGGCTGAGGGGATTCGTGTAGATCCTCGTAAGATTGAGGCAGTTTTGGATTGGAAGCCGCCTAGGTCAGTGGCTGAGATTTGGAGTTTTCTGGGTTTGGCCGGATACTACCGAAGGTTTGTTGAGGGTTTCTCGCTAATAGCAGCGCCGATGACCAAGTTGTTAAGGAAAGAGGTTCCGTTTATTTGGACTGAGAAACAGCAGGAAAGCTTCGATAAGTTAAAGAAGATCTTGACTGAGGCTCCGGTTTTAATTCAACCTGAGGCTGGTAAGGAATACACGGTCTACTGCGATGCATCACATACGGGTCTGGGTTGTGTGCTGATGCAAGAAGGTAAGGTTGTGGCTTACGCTTCTCGACAGCTGAGGCTACATGAGGTCAACTATCCGACGCATGATCTGGAGTTAGCGGCTGTAGTCTTCGCCTTAAAGATTTGGAGGCACTACTTGTATGGAGAGAGATCGATAGTCTACACAGATCATAAGAGTCTGAAGTATCTTCTGACTCAGAAGGATTTGAATTTGAGGCAGCGTAGATGGGTTGAGTTGCTGAAAGACTATGACTATTCTATTGAGTATCATCCGGGCAAGGCTAACGTGGTGGCAGACGCGTTGAGCCGTAAGGTTGTTGCGGACTTAAGAGCTATGTTTGCCCATTTGAGTTTGTATGACGACGGGAGTATTCTGGCAGAGTTGCAGGTTAAGCCTACTTGGGTTGAGCAGATAAGAGAGAAACAGTTGTTGGATAAGGTTCTGAGTGCGCGAAGGTTGCAGGTATAGAATGGTGGTTTGGAGGGTTACAGCTTGTCTAGTGATGAGGTGTTGTGTTTTCAGGGTAAGGCTTGTATGCCTAAGGATGTTGAGCTAAGGCAGAAGATTCTTCAGGACGCACATAGCAGTCCTCATGCTATGCATCCTGGAGGTAGCAAGATGTATAAGGATCTCAGGGAGCAGTTTTGGTGGCCTGGTTTGAAGAAAGAGGTGACAGAGTTTGTTGGGAAGTGTCTAACTTGTCAGCAGGTCAAGGCTGAGCACCAGTTGCCGTCGGGTTTGCTTCAGCCTGTAAAGATTTCTCAGTGGAAGTGGGAAAGGATAACCATGGATTTTGTCAGTGGGTTACCGCTTACGCCAAGCAAGAAGGATTCAGTTTGGGTAGTGGTGGGTCGTCTGACTAAATCAGCTCACTTTATCCCGGTGAGGGTTGACTTCTCACTGCAGAAGCTAGCGAAGCTGTATGTGTCAGAGATAGTGAGGTTGCACGGTGTGCCAGTTTCGATAATCTCGGATAGGGATCCCAGGTTTACGTCAAGGTTCTGGAAAGCATTGCATCAGGCTCTGGGTACTCGTTTGGATTTCAGCACGGCTTTTCACCCGCAGTCTGATGGTCAATCAGAAAGGGTTATTCAGATCTTAGAAGACATGCTGAGAGGGTGTGTTTTGGATTTCAGAGGTAGTTGGGAGGAGTTTCTGCCATTAGCTGAGTTTGCCTACAACAACAGTTACCAAGCGAGCATCAAGATGGCACCGTACGAGGCGTTGTATGGTAGGAAGTGTCGCTCACCTACGTGTTGGACGGAGTTAGGGGAACGCCAGTTGTTGGGACCCGAGTTGGTAGCTGAGACTGAGGACAAGGTTAAGTTGATTCAGGCTCAATTGAAGGAAGCTTCGGACCGGCAGAAGTCTTATGCCGATCTTAAGCGAAGAGATATAGAGTTTGCTGTGGGGGATCGAGTTTTTCTGAAGGTCTCGCCTTGGAAGAAGGTCTTGAGGTTCGGGAAGAAAGGCAAGCTAAGTCCAAGGTTCATTGGGCCATATAAGGTACTGAGGCGAGTTGGACCAGTAGCGTATCAGCTTGAGTTGCCAGCAGAGCTAAGTCAGATTCACGACGTTTTTCACATTTCGATGCTTCGGAGGTATCGTTCAGATCCGTCACGTGTGGTAGCAGTGGAGGAGATCGAGGTAAATCCAGACTTGACTATGGAAGAGGAACCTGTGTAGAGTCTTGATCGGGATGTGAAGGTTCTGCGTAGGAAGTCTGTGCCTTTGGTTAAGGTACTTTGGCGGAATCATGGCGTAGAAGAAGCTACGTGGGAACCCGAGGATATGATGAGACAGCAATACCCGCAACTCTTTTGATCAGGTAATTTCGAGGTCGAAATTATTTTTAGGGGGGGTAGAACTGTAATATCTCGGGTTAGGGGCTATTTTGTTGTTGCACGATATTGCATGTATTTAGTGTGCTGTGTTGTTATTTCGGTGTTTTAGGGGCTTTAGTGTAGGCTAGAAGTATGCCTGAGTGAATAGGAAAATTTTGGTTTTTGGGTGTTAAGTCAGGGGAGCTGAGGAAGCTGGGGTTTAAGAATTTTAATTGTGGTTTCATTGCACAAGTAAGGAGCTAGCTTAGTGGCAAAGCATGCGCTACAAGGGGGAGCTTGGTGTGGCGTCATTTGCATGTGGGGAAGGTCCAGTGTTCGAGCTGCAGAGTCTCCCTTTTTGACTTCTTTTTGGGACGGCTTGGAGGAAGAGGTTGAGAGCAATTTGGATTCTACTTGGACCAAGTCTTCACATTCAAACGTGTGGTGGAGAGGAACTTTAGGAGAAAGACTTGGTCTTGATGTTTGAATGTGAGGATGTGAGTAATTGGGGGGATTTGGCCGATTTGTGAGTGTTGGAGTGGGAGTGTGGACGGTTTGGTATGGGGTTTGGGTAGTGCCGAATGTGTCTTGGCATTTTTGGGTGTTTTTCGGCATTGAAACAATTGGTAAGGCCACACTTTTGTTTTTCCCTTTTTGGCAAAACAAGCCGAAATTCTAAGGAGTTTCTCTCATTTTTCTCTTTGAAGCCAAAAGTGCAAACACCTAGTTGTCGAAATTGATTTGTTCCTCTCAACTTTCTTGGTAGCCGATTGTGCCTTGTTTTCTTTCTTTCTCTCTCTTCATTTGAGCAAACCGAAACAAGCTCTCTCCTCCTCTCATCATTTCTTTCTTTTTTTTCTTTCTCTCCTTTCTTGAAGCACTTGAGCCGAATATTCCTTCAATCATTGACCGAATTCTTGCTTCTCTTAAACCACATCTATTTCTCTTATTATTTTCTTTTCTAGTTTGTAGCCGAATTCAAGGGTGTTAAACACCTAAAGCCGATTTTCCTTTTCTTCTTTTAAAGTCTTGGTCGAATATCAACCTCTCCTTTTCTTCATTTTTCTTGCGTTCTCTTTTGTGAGCAAGGCCGAATCCCTATTTCCTCCTAGTGTGGTGTTGGCCGAATCTTCGTTGGTGTTGGGGTAAGGGTTTGGCCGAATGGTCATGTCCACCTTCTTTAGTTCTATATTGAATTTGGGTTGGATTAAAAGCTTATGATTGGTTGTGGATTGGAAGGATATTAACCTGTGTTAATCATCTTGTGTTAGGGTCTCTGGATATTGAAAAGTAGCCAAGAGGAGTCTTCAACCCTTTGAACCGGTTGGTAGGCAGTGGTTGTGGTAAGTGATTGGTATTATGTTTGATCGTTCAATTGTTTGGTCTCGATTAAGTCAAGATTACTAAGGATTTACTATGTTCTTGATAGGTGTTGGCCGATTATCAGAAGAACCACTGTTGGGTTAGGGATTTGGTAGGAAACCAAATCAGGAGTAAGGTAAGGGTTCAACATTAACCCCTTGAGTGTATATGTCTTTGGCCGAATGGTCTTAGTGCCTAATTCTATGTTGGCCGAATGTTACAGGAGATTGACAATCGAGGGACATAGATCATTCGTTGGGATCTTTAGACTCGTAATTACCAGGTGTGTAACTAACACACCCATACTTAGTAATAATGTTATTAAACCTGTTTGCCTATCAAAATCATGGCAGTTTGATGGATTGGTATGATACCCTTTTGGGTATGATCTTGGACTCGGGTAAGTCAGTATCATTAATATTATGAGTTTAATGATGATCTATATGTTACCATAGCTATGGATATATGTGACATGGGATATGAAATTAGACATATTAGCATGATATGCATGATTGGATGATATGCATGATTACATGAGTATGGTATGTTGATGGGTGATATGAGTGGAGGGAGCAGTGATATATTGTGCTGACGAGCACCAGTGTTTTGGTAACACACTTTGTGACTTTGGGTCACCAGAGGTTTGGCACCTCCAGAGGTTTGGTACCTCAGCGTCTCGTCCCTGTGGTTAACACCACCGTGGGTTGGCCCCACTTGTGAGATACGGGATTGACGCCAGTGATTTGGTATCACACGATGGGTTGGCCCCATCACCAGATTTGTGACTACGGTCACCAGTGCTTTGGTAGCACATTGTGTCTTTGGGACACCAGAGGTTTGGCACCTCATTGCGACTTGTCCCTGTGGTTTGACCACCGTGGGTTGGCCCCACTTGAGATATGGGATCGTCTGCTAGTGATTTGGTGTCACACGATGGGTTGGCCCCATCATCATTGGATTTGTGACTTCGGTCACCAGTGCTTTGGTAGCACAATTGTGTCTTTGGGACACCAGTGGTTTGGTACCACATTGACGGATATTGTGTCTTTGGGACACCAGTGTTTTGGTAACACATTGTGACTATATGTCACCAGTGGTTTGGCACCACCAGTGGTTTGGTACCACACGGGGTAGAAAAGGCGATATGGATGGTTAGGATCGGGTTGCATTAATTATGTTGCTATGTATGATGTGTGTTAGCATGTTGTTTCTTCGGGAGTGGGATTTACACACTGAGTCACTCGACTCACCCTCTCCTTTGACATTTCAGGTGACTCGTAGACGCGGACATGGAGCCGGGATGGACTCGGGGTGCACATGCCATGCTTTAATAACAGTTTTGCTCAGACTATTGCATTTGGGTACTTTAGCTTATTTACTTTTATTTGGGTTTTAATTTTGATTTGTAAAAGGCCTTTGATTTATGTTTTATGATGGTTATGGTTTAATTAAACTCTAATATGCCTTAACAATATAAGTTGTTATGAATTTTACTAAAACTTGGAAAGATAATGATTTCAAAATCATAACGCAATGAGTTTTTATACTATACCATCGGGTATCACACTAAGTCTTTATGATAAACAATTTCAAATGGTTTTCAATCCAAACTTGTATTTCTCCTAAGTCTAAAAATGTTTTAAGTAACACTAAGAAACTACCTGAATCTTTAAATGAGATAAACTCGTTTTAACTACGCACTTTAGATAAGTTTTAAAATCTCCGGGTTTCAAATACACCATTTGATTTCAAACAAGTCTACTCAAATTTTCTTCAAATACACTATGTTTTCACCCAGCTTTTAAACGAAAAATCTAACCTCTCAAAACGTTTTTCCCCGTAACATACCAGATTCGGACGTGGTGTCTTGTCCGGGTTTGGGGTGTTACACTAACTCACTAGATGTGACATTTTGTTATCCCGAGGTAAGGATTTCTAAAAATAAAGGCAATATTTTGTAGTTGGAATTTTGAGAAATTGAGCCCTAACTTACTGGGTTCCGATTTTTCATTTGACCTCAAACAATCGAATATCCTTCTTAAATTTAAACGCGAGTTTTAAAAGTCAAAAGGCAAGCTTAGTATCGAGGATTCAAAATGTCGTATCCTAACTCACTGGGTATGATATTTTACTTCTTCGAAATAAGCGAGTCTCAGCATCCGATTTAATTTATTCAAGTTGTGTAACACCCCAAACCCGGCCCATACGTTTCGACCAGATCTGACATGTTACGGGTTTGATGTTGAAAACATAGTTCCTTATCAATTTTGGAAATCGTAAGTTAATTAGACAATAATTGAATAAATGAGTGACATTTGAAAACAAAAACCTTGTATTAATATTATTTCATATAATTAAACCTTTGACATAATTTCGTAAGTTGCAAATATTAAAAACTACTTAGTTGAATATAAACTATGGGGCCTTATCACATAAATATTCCCAAAACTAAAAACTAAATAAAAGAGAACATTGTATTTTAAACGGAGATATATTTCTTTAAATAAAAGTCCTTATGGCCCCTCGAGTCTGTCTTGGCTCCCATATCTACGATCTACTGCTCATCTGAAAGAGTAGGAAAAATAAAAGGGTGAGTCACCAAAACTCAGTGTATAAATCCCGAAACACACAACGACCTGAGACCCACAAACACATTATGGGCCTCGGCCCATTCATAATGGCAACAAACATAAATACATGCTAAATGAATAATGGTAAATGATAAATGGCCCAACCCATCCTAAAAGTCCATCCTCTACTGTAACACCCCAAACCCGGCCCAAACGCTACGACCAGATCTGGTATGCTACGGGGTTTACGTTAAACTTCACTTGGATGATTTTTTTTGGAAATTCAGTTTCTTTATTTAGGTGTTCATTAAATAAGTGATATTGGAAGAAAACCTTTGCTCTTTCTTTGAACGTTTTTGGAAATCTCATGTTATTACTTCTTGTAGATAAGTCTTTGAACATAATTTTTTTAAAAAAATGAAAACAATAACCATTATAAAATGATAACCTAAGCTATGGGGCCTTATGACATAAACATTCCCAAAAATTAAAACTTAAAGAAAAACCGAAAAAAATAATTTATGAAAATAGAAACTTGATGGCCCCTCGAGTCTGCCTCGGCTCCCATGCCCACAATCTACTGCTCATCTGAAAAGTCAGGAAAATAAAAGGGCGAGTTACCAAGACTCAGTGTGCAACTCCCGAAAACACATAAAAGGCTTGGGCCCACAAACACATTATGGGCCTTAGCCCATCCACAATGGCAACAAAATATTTACATGCAACATGGCCCAACCCAACCTAAAATCCATCCTCTACACACCAGCCCGTGCCAACCAACACACCTCGGGGATTTCTACAATCAACCCACCAACCGCTACACAGCATATCGACAGCCATGCTGCCTATTCCTAATAGTCAGGAATAAATTTAACGTGGCTTAGCCACCGATCACTATTGTGACCTAACTTTATAATTTGTGGTTTAACCACCGATCACCAAGTGACCTTATAAATCATTTGTGGCAGAGCCACCGATCACTACGTGACCTTATCACTTTCCCTTTATCATATCAACCCCATCCCATGCATACATACATGCAGAATCAAAACAATATACTACCTAAAAGATCATAGTCTATCACATAAATCGATATACATAGAGAAGTTTCTATGATTACGTACCTGGCATCCGTTGCCTACCCTTTTTGGGTAATCCGACTGTCTAACAACCTTTTTCCGGCTTTTAGCCCATAACATATATTTAGTACAGATTACTATACAGCCTTTTTCCGGCTTTTAGCCCATAACATATATTTAGTACAGATTAATTAGTGTGTTAGAGATCTACACACCTGATTACAGTCAAGACGAGACCTTCTATGTCGACACTATCAGAAGCCGATACGACTGCTAACTGCCTAAGATTTTGTTCTGAAGCCGGTCCACAACCTGGTGGCCAATCCCGAACTGCTGACACTGCTCGTTTCTTAAACTTAGGGATTGGGTTTATAGATCCAATCCCCTCCTTCGCCTGAATGACATGTGATTCCATCACAAGACCTTATCAGTTGCTACCATCACAACATGTGGTTGTTAATCCATATCATAGGGTTAAGATTACGATTATGATAAACGAACCTAACAAAAATCTAAAGAGAACCCCTTACCTTGAAATCCCGAAAGAGAGATATGAGGTTCAGAGACTAGCGGTTCCGGCTTTTAGATCTAAGCAATCTACTTCAATTCCCGAATGTCACCCAACACGTAAACACAAGAAACCAACAATCTATTAGCCTTTCGGCTTTGTCTTCTAAAAACCGAAAGAGAAAAAGAATATATCAGAAGAAATCGGCACCTACCTTTACAGAGAGTTCGGCAACTCCTAGAAGATTTTGGCTTTTGAGAAGATCAAAAAGAAAAGATGATCTCAAGAGATCTATAAAGTTTCAACTTTTGAGAAGGTCAAAAAGAAAAGATGATCTCAAGAGATCTATAAAGTTTCGGCTTTTGAGAAGGTCGAAAAGAAAAGATGATCTCAAGAGATCTATAAAGTTTCGGCTTTTGAGAATGAGATGATTGAGAGAAAAGAGTAATATCAAACGTAAAGAAGTGATAGGAACGGTATAGGAAAAAGAAGAATTTCGGCAAGGCTAGGGCAGATTCGGCTATGGCAGACAAATGTGAAAAGAAAGAATGCTTAAGGGAGTTTTCAGCTCTCATCAGAAAAGGAGGAAAAGAGAGAAGATGAAAACCCTAAATGTCGAAAATAAAAAAGAGAATGGGAGAATAAAACCCTAATGCCAATTTTAATTAAAATAGTTGGGCTTTATGCAACTTGAATTTGGGCCTCCTCAGTTGACGCCACTTCCCTGCTTTTAAGTGGTGCCACTTTGCCACTGGGCCACAAGCCCATTTGTATTTTAAAACACAGATAACATCTTTTAAACCCTATCTTACCGGCTTTCCACTAGAGTGTCCAAACAGAAAATTCGATTAAGGCCTCTACCCAACCCTGAGCCCATTCTGGAACCCTAACACTCACATTAAACATAACCACACATTAAATGCATAGCCCGACAATTTTAGGATGTTACATCTACACACCAACCCGTACCAACCATCACACCTCAGGGATTTTTACAATCAACCCACCAATCGCTACACACCATATCGACAGTCGTACTGCCTATTCCTATTAATCAGGAATCATTTAAACGTGGCTTGGCCACCGATCACTGTGTGACCTAACATTTATATTCGTGGTTTAACCACCGATCACCAAGTGACTTATCATGCTCTTCCCCTTCATTATCATAATCCCACCCCATGCATACACACATGAAAAATTGAAAATCACATACCATCTTTAAGAAAACGGGCTTCCATATATATATCGATACACATAGAGAGATTTTTATGGTTACGTACCTGGCATCCTTTGCCTTATCCTTTTTTTGGGTTTTATTTGACTGTCTACACAGCCTCTTTCCGGCTGTTTAGCCCATAACACATATAAATTACAGTTAACTAGTGTGTTAGAGATCTATACACCTGATTACCGTTAGAACGAGACTCTCTAAGTCGACGCTATCCGTAGCCAACACAACCGCTATCTGCCTAAGGTGTTTTTCAGAAGCCGGTCCATAACCCGGTGGCCAATCCCGTACTGCTGACACTGCTCGCTTCTTAAACTTAAGAATCGGGTTTTCAGATCTAGTCCCCTCATTTGCCTGATCGACATTTGGTTCCATCAAAAAGGCCTTATTAATCATAACATATGATTAAGATTGTGGTTTCGATATCGAATCTAAGGAGAATCTAAGGAGAATCCCTTACCTTGAAATTCCCAGAAAGTGATATGAGATTCAGAGACTAGTGTTTCCGGCTTTTAGATCTAAGAGATCTACTTCAATTCCCGCCGTCGCCCAAATTAAGAACATGAAAAAGAGTGGAACTTAGATCGAACCTTAATAGCCACCTGGCCTTGATTCTCAAAAACCGAAAGAGAAAGGAATAGATCTTGTAACACCCCTAACCCGTATCCGTCGCCGGATTAGGGTTATGAGGCATTACCGAACTAAACTTAAATCATTGCAGGCACTTATTGTAATTCATATCTTTATCAAAACCAACAACACACATTTAATTTCCAATACTCAAATAATAGTTAATACCTAAATTCAGATCGAACCTAAATAATTAATCAACTCGAATTTCACATGAATTCATTTGCACACATATAATAGAATTTAATATGCCTATACGGTATATACATCGCATATCTTATAATATAATTATGAATATAAAGAATAGATCAGAAGATGAAAATTCGTTTACTATGTAATCAAAACACCATACATATACCAACTTACCATATATATATAAATACCACTTTATTTAATTACCAGACTATCTAATAGTCTATAACCATTATAAGCATTTTAGCATAAGTAACGAATATAAATAGACTAAATTCGAATGACCAAATAAATTAATCAAAATTAATACAATTAACCAATACATAATTACCTATTCGGTTACATTCATTAAATCTAACCCAATTTAACAAACTTGAATACAAAACATAAACATAACAAACATATCATCCTTATATTCCATGACAAATTTCATATTAACAAGATATTATTATTTTAGCCTATGGTATCATTATCCACAAAACCAAATTTTACCTATTATAAACACCAAGACCATGGCCAAATATAATGTAAATAAATCTTTACCACTTTTGCATCACAAAGACATAACCATATGCAACATTTAGTCATTAAAAAGAAAACCATGTATAACCTCATCAAAACACAAAATAAAAGCCATATTCGTATGGCTATAATACATATAATATCAAAGTTTCCATCCTAAACAAGGACATTACTCATCCTATACATGCCTTTATCCAAAATAAACCAAGCTAAAGGTGTACCAAGAGGATGATAGTGTGGTTGACTTTGCTGACGATTTCCCGAGCCTGTAGCTTGACCAAAATCTATAAACAGAACATTAAACATAAACAGAGTAAGCTTACTAGCTTAGTAAGTCCTAAGCAAATACAAAATAATATTCATTCATTTAAACTTTTAATCATTAACCTCATGGCAAAATTATAAACATTATATTAAGTAACTTAGTCATAGCCGAATATCATTAATACCCTTAATCTAAGTTTTGACATTTCTCTACCATGAATGTGTACACCATTAAATCATATATTTATCATAAGTATCTATAACTTCCAAGTCGACTGAAAAATATCCTGCATAACAATCACATTTCATCTTTTGTACATATATGCAAACACATAAAAGTTCACTTTCCATTAACAATTCCACTTATAACCAATTCATCAAAATAATGTATACCTTAAGCTCAATTACACATAATGAAAATTTTTATCGGATTATCAACTTGATTTCCTAATACTTAACTCAATTAATATCATACTTTCTCACTTCATTCCTTACTACACTAGTAGAATAACACTTACCAGTTAATGGCACATTGCATTAATTATATGCCTCACCTCGTTTAATTCTCGAATTCTCCGTTTATAGCATATCACCGGCATTAAGCCTGCTAGGCATTTAAGCCTAAATTACACACCGGTAAGAAGCCTGCTAGGCATAAAGCCTGATACAAATCACCGGCACATGGCCTGCTAGGCATTAAGCCCGAAATAGATCACCGGCACAAGGCCTGCTAGGCATTAAGCCCGAAATAGATCACCGGCACAAGGCCTGCTAGGCATTAAGCCCGAAATAGATCACTCCAATTATCCATTCAATACACATCACTTAATGCTAAATCGCAACATCAAATATACTTCATTTTAACTTCACATTTCAAGCTGAACAAGCTTATTCATAATAAAATTAACAATTACATTTCAACTCAACCTTATTCCCACATTCGGCTATCACATATATTCATGCACAAAATTTCTGAATTTCATTAATAACATAGTTAATCCATCAACTTACATTTCTCAATACTACCATTACAAATGAATCATATACCCGAATCACATTCACATATCATATCAAATGTACTTATTCATTTTGCATTTACAAAACATATCCAATCCAATGTAAGACCTTTACAATCGGCTAACACATAAATTCATACTCAAATTTATCAAATAATATCATTAAACATGTTCATAAATAACTCTTTGATATATTTTAACTTAAGGACTTACCTTAGAAGTCGATAGATTCGAAATTTCTGGCTATTCGTTCACCTTAGCCTTTCCTCGATCTAGTTCCTTCTCTTTTTGTTCTCGATCTAATTAAATGTCAAATAAGGTTTGTTCACATTCATTCTATTTATTTGCTCCAAACTCAAAATTATAAATTTTCTACTTTAACCCCAAAATTCTAATTCCTATCATTTACTCCCCAAAGCATTTCACTCAAAAATTCACATAATTTAAATTAAAAAAAAAAAACTTAAGAATCGAATCTTCTCCTTCATTTATTATATCTATACAAAACGTCAAATTGCATTTTTAACACAATAATTAAATACCGTTTACACGTAAGTCCTTAAGACTCCAAACACTAATTACCAAAATTTTCCACCACATCAAGCCAAAGCCGAATGTTCATAAAACTACTATCATCACATTTCTTTCATTATTCAAGCTACTTAGTTCATCCATGAGTTCCTCTTCTCACCAATTCTTAATTGAGTTAACCTCCATAAAAGATTGTAAAGAAACTTAATAATTTGACATACATATAGCTTATTTAACTTAAAACACTCAAATTCAAGAAAAATCATTTTCATGGAAACTTTCGAAAGGCATATCTATAGCAAAAATTCGGTCATGGGTTAGCTAATTTGTAAGATGACTACCTCAATTTACAAAAATCATCAAGAAATAAACTTGAACACTCACCTAATTAGAACATGAAATGGCTAGAAATGGTGAGAATCCTCCCCCTTCCCCTTCCTCAAAGTTTCGGCAAATGAAGAGTAAAAAATGAACATTTTTTCTTCTTTTTTATTATTATTATTACTCCATTTACTCAAAATTATAACATAAATAAAACACCACTAACTAAAGAAAATTAATATAATAAGTAAACTAATGATTATGCCTTCCACTAACATGAAATGGGAAGAATTGACATGCAAGTCCTCACTTGACCAAAACAATTCAATTTGATCTTCTTAATTCATGCTCAATACTTTTACCACTTTAGCTATTTGATCCTTTTTATTAAATTAAAGACACAAACGATTAGATTTTTCTACGAAATTTGCACATACATTAATTCACATATAATAAACACAAAATATAATATTAAAAATATTTCTCGGACTAGGATTCGTGGTCTCGAAACCACCGTTCTGATTAGGGTCAAATTCTGTCTGTTACAACTCTCCCCCCTTAGGAACTTTCGTCCTCGAAAATCTCACCGTTAAGCAAAGTTGGATATTGTTGCCTCAATGAGTCCCCAGGCTCCCACGTAGCCTCTTCAACTCCGTGCCGATTCCATAACACTTTCACTAATGGAATTTTCTTGTTTCTTAACTCTTTCATTTCTCGAGCTAAAATACGGATTGGTTCTTCCTCATACATCATATCGGATCGGATTTCAATCTCTGATAGAGTGATCACATGTGACAGATCTGAACTATATCTACGAAGCATCGAAACGTGAAATACGTTGTGCATCTTTTCCAATTCAGAGGGCAACTTCAATCTATAAGCAACAGGCCCAATGCGTTCGATGATTTTGTACGGTCCGATGAACCTCGGACTTAGTTTGCCTTTTCTACCAAATCGGAGTACCTTCTTCCAAGGGGAAACTTTCAAAAACACTCGATCTCTGACTTGAAATTCAACATCTTTACGCTTTAAATCAGCATAAGACTTTTGTCGATCTGAGGCAGCTTCCAATGTATCTCTGATCACAGCCACTTTCTGTTCAGTTTCTTTAATCAAATCAACCCCGTGTATCTTGCTTTCACTAAGCTCAGTCCAATACAACGGTGTACGACACTTACGGCCATAAAGAGCTTTATAAGGTGCCATTTTGATACTCGATTGAAAACTGTTATTATAAGCAAATTCAATCAAAGGTAAGTATCTTTCCCATGTACCTTCAAACTCAAGAACGCAACATCTCAACATGTCCTCAAGTATCTGAATGGTTCGCTCAGATTGACCGTCTGTCTGCAGATGGAAGGCTGTGCTAAAGTGGAGTTTAGTATCTAAAGCATCTTGTAACTTCTTCCAAAACCGCGATGTGAATCTCGGGTCTCTGTCTGAAACAATAAAACTCGGCACACCATGTAATCTCACAATTTGAGATACATACAACTCAGCAAGTTTATCGAGCGAATAGTCCGTACGAACTGGTACAAAATGAGTTGATTTGGTCAATCGATCCACTATAACCCAGACTGCATCTTTCTTGCTCGGTGTCGTAGGTAAGCCGGATACAAAATCCATAGTGATTTTATCCCATTTCCATTCAGGTATCATGATCGGCTGAAGTAACCCAGAAGGCACTTGTTGTTCTACTTTTACTTGCTGACAAATTAAACACTTTGAAACGAATTCAGATATATCCCATTTCATGCCGGGCCACCAATAGAACTGTTTCAAATCATTATACATTTTTGTACTACCCGGATGTATCGATAATCGACTACTATGAGCCTCGCTCAGAATCATCTGAATCAAATCCGCATTCTTCGGGACACATATTCGGCCTTTGAAGTTCAAACAATCATTTGCATCAATTTGAAACTCTGACTCTGCATCATTTTCACACTGAACTCGTCTAGCAATCATATCTTTGCCAATTTTCTGTGCATCACAAATTTGCTGAATGAACATCGGTCTTGCTTTTAACTCGGCTATGATCGAACCATCACCCGACATAACCATCTGTGCATTCAACGCATGAAGAGAAAACAATGATTTTTGACTTAACGCATCTGCGACAACGTTAGCTTTCCCCGAATGGTAGTCAATCACCAACTCATAGTCTTTCAACAGTTCTGACCATCTGCGTTGTCTCAAGTTCAGATCTTTCTGAGTCATCAAATACTTCAGACTTTTGTGATCCGAGTAAACATGACATTTTTCACCGTATAAGTAATGACGCCAAATTTTCAATGCGAACACAATAGCTGCAAGCTCTAAATCATGCGTCGGGTAACTTCTTTCATGCGGCTTCAATTGTCTCGAAGCGTAGGCTACTACTTTGCCTTCCTACATCAAAATGCAGCCCAAACCACTTAAAGAAGCATCAGAATACACAACAAATTCTTTACCCAACTCAGGCTGAGCTAACACTGAAGCTTCGGTCAAAAGAGCTTTCAACTGATCGAAACTTTTCTGACACTTTATTATCCAACACATAAGCCAAGTAAGCTTCACATCCTTTTCTCACATACTTTCGAGCTAACATCGAGGATATAACGGTAGGCAACCCGCTCAAATCATTAGATTCAACCCTTATGATTTCTCTATTCTGGCATCTCAAATCAATAATCTTCCTTTTTGCAATTCACCACTGCATCATGCAAAGTTAGCCAGTCCATTCCCAAAATTATATCAAACTCATCGAAGGGCAACAACATTAAATCAGCTGGGAAACAGGAATCCCGAATCATCAACGGGCAACTTTTACACACTCTATCAACAAGTACACAGCGACCCAAAGGGTTGGACACACGGATCACAAACTCAGTAGACTCAACAGGTAGAGTCTTACTTACTAAAGTTTCACAAACATATGAATGAGTCGAGCCAAGATCAATCAATGCAATCATATTAGTATCATAAAGTGTGAAAGTACCGGTAATGACATCTGGGGAAGAAGCATCCTCTCTGGCTCGTATAGCATAAGCTCTAGCTGGAGCTCTAGCCTCTGATCGAACTGTAGTGTCCTTCGTCCCTCTCTGACTGCCACCTACATTACCTGGATGTCTGGGTGGTCTGCCCCGTGCCGGTGTGCTGTTCGATTTAGTGTTCTGAGCTGTATTTTGCTCGGCTAGAATCGGGCACTCTCGAATAAAATGATCTGACGATCCACATTTAAAACAAGACCGATCATGAAATTTACAACTACCAGAATGCCATTTCCCACAATGTTTGCACTCAACCCGGTTCTGCGGAACATTACCAACACTAGCCATCGAAGTGGCTCGGGAATTCACTGGAGGTCGATCACGTCTAGGTAAGTCTGAAGTAGCTTTATGTTGGCGGAAGTCATCTCTGAACTTCTTAGGCACTGAATGGAAAGTCTTACTCGATGATCTTTTACGAGTGTCTCTAGCTTCAATTTCAGCCTTTCTTTTCTCCTTTCCGAGCTCTTCAGCTTTGCAAGCTCGCTCGACTAGTGTCACAAACTCTTTGATTTCAAGAATGCCAACAAGCAACTTTATATCTTCATTCAAACCATCTTCAAACCTTTTGCACATAATGGCTTCAGTTGATATACACTCTCGGGCATATCGGCTCAATCTGACGAATTTTCGCTCATATTCAGTCACGGTCATTCGCCCCTGTTTCAGTTCAAGAAATTCCTTACGTTTCTGGTCGATGAACCTCTGGCTGATATATTTGTTGCGGAATTCATTCCGAAAGAAATCCTACGTCACTTTTTCTTTCGAAACCACTGATACTAGTGTATTCCACCAGTGATATGCAGTGTCCCGAAGTAAAGATATAGCACACTTCAGGCATTCGTCTAGAGTACAAGATAGCTCATCAACTACCCGAATAGTGTTACCAAGCCACATTTCGGCTCGCTCTACGTCATCATCATCATTGGCCTTGAATTTTTCGGCCCCAAATTTCCTGATTTTATCAACTAGAGGCCTACTAGATCTCATCAGATCTATCATCGGGGACGCTGGAGGTACCAGAGTTGGATTATTTGGGGGTGGAGGTTGTTGTACAGCCGGGTTAGCCTGAATAAACTGGGTAAACCACTCGTTCATCATCTGATAGAAGGCTTGTTTAGCCTCCCCCTCGTGGCTACCCAAAACTGGTCGAGAGTCTACCGGCGCTGATCCGCGTGCACGGTCAGGCGCTACACTCTCTACATCATCCGCTACGGCTCTATCAGGATCAGTGTCCATTTACTATATAAAACACAGTTCGAAATGTCTGAAGTCACCACACTATCAAATATAAGACAAAGGCATGTATAGCTAGACTCACACATGCTACGGTAGTCCTAGAATCGACTAAACTGTAAGCTCTGATACTAATTAAATGTAACACCCCTAACCCGTATTCGTCACCGGATTAGGGTTATGAGGCATTACCGAACTAAACTTAGATCATTGCCGGCATTTATTGTAATTCATATCTTTATCAAAACCAACAACACACATTTAATTTCCAATACTCAAATAATAGTTAATACCTAAATTCAGATCAAACCTAAATAATTAATCAACTCGAATTTCACATGAATTCATTTGCACACATATAATAGAATTTAATATGCCTATACGGTATATACATCGCATATCTTATAATATAATTATGAATATAAAGAACAGATCAGAAGATGCAAATTTGTTTACTATGTAATCAAAACACCATACATATACCAACTTACTATATATATATATATAAATACCACTTTATTTAATTACCAGACTATCTAATAGTCTATAACCATTATAAGCATTTTAGCATAAGTAACGAATATAAATAGACTAAATTCGAATGACCAAATAAATTAATCAAAATTAATACAATTAACCAATACATAATTACCTATTCGGTTACATTCATTAAATCTAACCCAATTTAACAAACTTGAATACAAAACATAAACATAACAAACATATCATCCTTATATTCCATGACAAATTTCATATTAACAAGATATTATTATTTTAGCCTATGGTATCATTATTCACAAAACCAAATTTTACCTATTATAAACACCAAGACCATGGCCGAATATAATGTAAATAAATCTTTACCACTTTTGCATCACAAAGACATAACCATATGAAACATTTAGTCATTAAAAAGAAAACCATGTATAACCTCATCAAAACACAAAATAAAAGCCATATTCGTATGGCTATTGTAACATCCGGGATTTAGGGGTTATGTGTTTAATTCGTACTTCATGTGATAGTGGGCTTGGTGTGTGTGTTTGGATGTGTTTTAAGGGTTTTGGGAACTCTAGGATATAGGTGAATGCTTTAGGAGAATATTGGGTTTTATGTTTAAAAAGGGGAGCTAGGCAAAGGGGGTCTTAAGAAAAAAAATTGTGTGGGATTTATGGCACAACAAGTGAAGTGGTAGAGTGGCTTGGGACGCTACCTAAGGTGCAGGGAGGGTTGCGTCAGCAAGGGGTTCCAAGGGAGGAGGTTCGAGTCATGTTGGCAGCAAGGGAGTGTGGTTTTATTTTGCTTTTTGGCGTCAAGAGAGGGGAGAAGTGTTGGACGGCACTTGGACTTTAAATGGATGAGGATGAGACTCGGTCTTCTCTTTTTAAAATTCGGCTAGGAAGGAGAGATAAAGGTTGACTCATTCAAATTATTTTGAATGAGGGTAGGGGAGGAAATATAGGAGCAAAACAAGGGATATGAGAGGAGAAAGGGTGGTGGCCGAATATAGGACTGTAAGGGTGGCATTTTCGGTTTTGAAGTATGGTAGTTGTGTGTGCAGAATTTAGTTCTCTCTTTTCTCTTTAATGTCGTTTTCTTTTTGTGAAAAAGCCACCTAGTTTCAGCTTGCATATTCTTTTTATTGTTGACCGAAAACTTCAAAGAGCATTAAGGTCATTTGTGTTCCTTTCTTCTTCTCCTCTATTTGCTAGCTTGGCCGAATCTATCACCCTTTCCCAAACTTCTTCTTTTCTTTTGGATAGTCGACCTACAATACCATTCTTTCTTTTCCATTGAAGCCGAAACTTTGATCTAGTTCTATTCTTAGCCGAATCTCAATCTTAGGGTGGGCCAACTCGTTGTAAAGCCGAAGGGATCTATCATTAAAGTAAGGTTGTGATAACTCCTTTTCATTTTTGGGATTTATGCCATGGCCGAATGGCCCTATGATTCTTAATGGTGTGTTAAGGCCAATTGTGGGGAGAGGTGCAGCCTAACGCAGGAGATCTTTCAGGATTCTTGTAGCCAACATTTGAAGAAGAGATTCTTCGGGATTTGAGTGATCAAGGTAAGCAAATGTAGTAGTCGGCCAAGGGCCATTTTCATAGATTTATGTATTAAAGCCGATTCTAACAGTGGATAAGCAGGGATTTCGTCAACTCCATAGACAAGTGGTGGTTTTCGGGATTTAGATAATCAAGGTAAGTGGGTTGTGGTATTCGGTCATAGGCCATTTTGTCTATTAGTGATGACCGATTCTGACTATGATTATTTAGGGGCAAATCGACAGAAGTAAGCAGAGGCTTTCGGGATTCTGATCTATTTTGGGTAAGGATGTTAAGTTGTAGTTTCTATTCGTTTAAGATCTCGTATTAATCGGGTTTTGATTAAAGTGTTCGTCGATGGATGCGAGTGCCAGTCAAGGAGAGGAAGGGTAACCCCTATCCCTAAGTTTAAGAAGAGATCAGTCTCTGCAGTGCGGGATTGGCCACCGGGGTGTGGGCCAGCGTCAGAACAGGAGCGTAGGCAGATAGCTGTAGTTTCGGTTAGAGATAGCATTGAGATCGAGAGTGTGGTTCTTCAGGTTATCAGGTGTGTAGTTATCGCACTGTTCTCCTGTTATTTGTGTATGTTGTTGTATATATATGTTTATGATGTGTATAGTAGCCGAAACTAATGGCTGAGGTGGTGGCTACCCATGGGGGCAATCGGTTAACAGGTCAGTGTTTTATGATATTAAAATTACCTATGGTATATGTATGAAATTGTGGTAGCATGTGATGTATACTCATGATATTTTGTCATATATATATATGCATGGGGATTGGGACATAACTATTGAAGGACAGGGTGTACATATTTATGTACGTGGTCTGATGTTAGCCTTGTGCTACATTGGCGCTTGATGTTGGCTATGTGCTTCATCAAGGTGGGGTGTTGGCTATGTGCCACATCGTGGGCGGATGATAGCTGTGTGCATCACCGTGGAATGAGGATGACCTAGAGTCACCTCGTGGATACAGACATGTGGGGTCACTTTGGTGATCGGTGGCTAAGCCACGGCCTTGGGCAGCAGGTCTGCCAAGGAGGTGTGTAGCGGTTGGAGGGCGATTTAGTAATCCCCTGGTGTGTGCGGCAGGTACAGGGGTGTGTAGCGGATGGACACTAGGTTGGGCTGGGCTTCATTTTGCATGATTATGTATGTGGACTGTGTGGATATGGGCCAAGCCCATATTGTGGAGGCATGTGCAATAACTATACACTGAGTCGGTTTGACTCACCCAATTTTTGCCAACAATGCAGGTGATTCATGATTCTTGGACCAGGCTGGAGTGGAGACGAGGTGGCCATGCAGAAGATGTTTTATTTGTTTTATGAAATTTACATTTAAAGTACATTTTGGGAAATTCATTATTGTAATAAGGCCAATTAAAGTATTTTGGGGATTTTATTATATTTAAGTTGGATTGACGAGCAAGTTAATATTTGGGAATGTTATAATTTTAAAAGCAGTTTACACCATAAAAACTTATATTAAAGTTTTAAATCTGAGAATTTGTAACAGCTTAATTTTACTTAGAATTTTAAATTCACAATGTTTTTATAAATGACAGAAAAATTATTATGTTTTCACCCTTATGTCAAAATCTTTCAAACTTTTTCCTCAGTAGCATTCTAAATCTGGCCGGGGTGTTTGGGCCGGGTTTGGGGTGTTACAGCTATAATACATATAATATCAAAGTTTCCATCCTAAACAAGGACATTACTCATCCTATACATGCCTTTATCCAAAATAAACCAAGCTAAAGGAGTACCAATAAGATGATAGTGTGGTTGACTTTGCTGACGATTTCCCGAGCCTATAGCCTGACCAAAATCTATAAATAGAACATTAAACATAAATAGAGTAAGCTTACTAGCTTAGTAAGTCCTAAGCAAATACAAAATAATATTCATTCATTTAAACTTTTAATCATTAACCTCATGGCAAAATTATGAACATATATTAAGTAACTTAGTCATAGCCGAATATCATTAATACCCTTAATCTAAGTTTTGACATTTCTCTACCATGAATGTGTACACCATTAAATCATATATTTATCATAAGTATCTATAACTTCCAAGTCGAATGAAAAATATCTTGCATAACAATCACATTTCATCTTTTGTACATATATGCAAACACATACAAATTCACTTTCCATTAACAATTCCACTTATAACCAATTCATCAAAATGATGTATACCTTAAGCTCAATAACACATAATGAAAATTTTTATTGGATTATCAACTTGATTTCCTAATACTTAACTTAATTAATATCATACTTTCTCACTTCATTCCTTACTACACTAGTAGAATAAAACTTACCAGTTAATGGCACATTGCATTAATTATATGCCTCACCTCGTTTAATTCTCGAATTCTCCATTTATAGCATATCACCGGCATTAAGCCTGCTAGGCATTTAAGCCTAAATTACACACCGGCACGAAGCCTACTAGGCATAAAGCCCGATACAAATCACCGGCACATGGCCTGCTAGGCATTAAGCCCGAAATAGATCACCGGCACAAGGCCTGCTAGGCATTAAGCCCGAAATAGATCACCGGCACAAGGCCTGCTAGGAATTAAGCCCGAAATAGATCACTCCAATTATCCATTCAATACACATCACTTAATGCTAAATCGCAACATCAAATATACTTCATTTTAACTTCACATTTCAAGCTGAACAAGCTTATTCATAATAAAATTAACAATTACATTTCAACTCAACCTTATTCCCACATTCGGCTATCACATATATTCATGCACAAAATTTCTGAATTTCATTAATAACATAGTTAATCCATCAACTTACATTTCTCAGTACAACCATTACCAATGAATCATATACCCGAATCACATTCACATATCATATCAAATGTAGTTATTCATTTTGCATTTACAAAACATATCCAATCTAATGTAAGACCTTTAAAATCGGCTAACACATAAATTCATACTCAAATTTATCAAATAATATCATTAAACATGTTCATAAATAACTCTTTGATATATTTTAACTTAAGGACTTACCTTAGAAGTCGATAGATTCGAAATTTCCAGCTATTCGTTCACCTTAGCCTTTCCTCGATCTAGTTCCTTCTCTTTTTGTTCTCGATCTAATTAAATGTCAAATAAGGTTTGTTCACATTCATTCTATTTATTTGCTCCAAACTCAAAATTATAAATTTTCTACTTTAACCCCAAAATTCTAATTCTTATCATTTACTCCCCAAAGCATTTCACTCAAAAATTCACATAATTTAAATTAAAAAAAAACTTAAGAACCGAATTTTCTCCTTCATTTATTATATCTATACAAAACGTCAAATTGCATTTTTAACACAATAATTAAATACCGTTTACAAGTAAGTCCTTAAGACTCCAAACACTAATTACCAAAATTTTCCACCACATCAAGCCAAAGCCGAATGTTCATAAAACTACTATCATCACATTTCTTTCATTATTCAAGCTACTTAGTTCATCCATGAGTTCCTCTTCTCACCAATTCTTAATTGAGTTAACCTCCATTAAAGATTGTAAAGAAACTTAATAATTTGACATACATATAGCTTATTTAACTTAAAACACTCAAATTCAAGAAAAATCATTTTCATGGCAACTTTCGAAAGGCATATTTATAGCAAAAATTCGGTCATGGGTTAGCTAATTTGTAAGATGACTACCTCAATTTACAAAAATCATCAAGAAATAAACTTGAACACTCACCTAATTAGAACATGAATGGCTAGAAATGGTGAGAATCCTCCCCCTTCCCCTTCCTCAAAGTTTCGGCAAATGAAGAGTAAAAGATGAATACTTTTTCTTCTTCTTTTTTATTATTATTACTCCATTTACTCAAAATTATAACATAAATAAAACACCACTAACTAAAGAAAATTAATATAATAAGTAAACTAATGATTATGCCTTCCACTAACATGAAATGGGAAGAATTGACATGCAAGTCCTCACTTGACCAAAACAATTCAATTTGATCTTCTTAATTCATGCTCACTACTTTTACCACTTTAGCTATTTGATCCTTTTTATTAAATTAAAGACACAAACGATTAAATTTTACTATGAAATTTGCACACACATTAATTCACATATAATAAACACAAAATATAATATTAAAAATATTTCTCGGACTAGGATTTGTGGTCTCGAAACCACTGTTCCGATTAGGGTCAAATTCGGTCTGTTATAGATCTGAGAAAATCGGTTCTTACCTTCACAGGGAAATCGGAAACTCCAAGAAGATCCTGGTTTTATGGAGAAATCGGCACAAGAGGAAAAGAATGGAAAAAGAAAGTGAAGTGAGAGGTTTCAGCTTTTGAAGAAATCAAAAGAAAAGAAATTGCAGAGAATGACGGAGAGTTTCGGCATAGAGAATGAAGAAAAGAATAGTGTTCAAATGCCGGAATTGAAGAGATACCCCCTATTTATAGAGAATTTCGGCACTTACTTATCAAAACCCGAAAGTGCCCTTCCTGATAACTAACAGTTAATCAAATAGTAGGGGAAATTTCGGCACCCCTTTGCCATAAAGAAACCGATTTCTTTCCCCCTCTAGGAGATGGAATTTCGGCCAACTCTGCACTCAGCAGATAGCTCCCATCTTTTCTCCTTTATCTTAATCTATTCATACCTTTAGAATAGGCCTAGATAACACCACCTATCCCTACTATTATCAGCACATTATCCACATTATCCCAATCACTAAATCCCTCCTAAAATTAAGCCTCATTGTCGTCCCCCTCCTTGCTCCTTTTAAGTGTCGAAAATAGCCCAAATACATGGGCTCCATGCGGCCAAAACTTGGGCCCTCTCCATCTACTAGTGACGCCACCCTCTAGCTCCTTTGCAGCGCCACCTAACTTTGGGCCACAAGCCCACTTTGGTATTTTAAACACAGATACCACCTTTTTAAACTCTATAGTGCCCAAACAGAAAATTTAACCAAGGCCTCCGCCCAAACCTGAGCCCAATTCGGACCCCTAACACCCAAATTTACACATTAAACGCATAGGCCCAATAATTCAGGATGTTACAGTTCTACCCCCTTAAAAAATTTCAGCCTCGAAATTACCTGGTCAAAATAGATGCGGGTATTGCTGCCGCATTGCCTCCTCGGGTTCCCAAGTAGCCTCTTCAGAATCGTGATTCCGCCACAGAACCTTAACTAGTGGAACCATTTTCCTTCGCAATACCTTGACATCACGATCCAGAATTTCTACTGGTTCCTCTTCAAAAGATAGGTAAGGTTTTACCTCAATTTCTACCACTGGTACTACATGGGATGGATCCGAACGATATCGTCCCAGCATAGAGACATGGAACACATTGTGAATATGGCTTAACTCTGAAGGTAGCTCTAGCTGATATGCTACTAGTCCTACCGGTATGGTCCGATAAATCTGGGACTCAATTTACCCTTCCGTCCAAACCTCAGTACTTTCTTCCACGGCGACACCTTCAAAAATACCTTGTCACCCACTGCAAACTCTATGTCCTTACGCTTTAAATCAGCATAGGACTTCTGTCTGTCTGACACCTCCTTTAGTCAAGCCCAAATTATCTCAACCTTCTCCTCCGTCTCGGTGACCAAATTCAAACCCAAAATCTGATGTTCCCCCAATTTCGTCCAACAGGTAGGAGTACGACACTTCCACTCGTACAATGCTTCATAAGGTGTCATCTGAATACTAGACTGGTAACTGTTGTTGTACGCAAACTCTGCCAACGGTAAAAACTCCTCCCAACTACCCCTAAAATCCATGACACATCCCCTTAACATGTCCTCTAAGACCTGAATTACCTGTTCAGACTGTCCATCGGTCTGAGCATGGAACGCTGTACTGAAATCCAACTTCGTGCCCAGCGCTTGATGTAACGCCTTCCAAAATTGCTACGTGAACCTAGGGTCCTTATCTGATATGATCAACACTTGTACTCCATGTAACCTTACTACCTCCGCTATGTATAGCTTAGCCAGTTTCTGTAGAGAGTAATCGACACGTACGGGGATGAAGTGAGCAGACTTCGTCAAGCGATCTACAATTACCCAAACCACATCTTTCTTAGTGAGCGTGAGAGGTAGCCCGCTAACAAAGTCCATGGTGATCCTCTCCCACTTCCACTGCGGAATCTTCACCGGTTGCAACAACCCTGACGGTAACTGATGTTCTGCCTTGACCTGCTGGTAGGTCAAACACCTACTCACAAACTCAGTTACCTCACGCTTTAAATCCGGCCACTAGAACTGTTCTCGCAAATCTCGATACATCTTGCTCCCTCCCGGGTGCATAGCGTATGGACTACCATGCGCCTCTTGCAAAATCCTACGCCTCAACTCAGGGTCTTTTGGCATGCAAACTCTCACTTGAAAACATACTAATCCTTCCTCATTCACATTGAATTCCGTTGGCTCATTACTTGAAATCAACTGCAACTTTTCCCTAAGCAATCCATCGGTCTACTGCTTCTCCCTAACTTGACTGACCCAAGATGGTTTCATTTGAAGTTCAGCTAATTGACTTCCATCATCATATAAGCTAAGGTGAGCAAACATTGCTTTCAAGTCAGTGATCACCTTACGGCTTAGAGCATCCGCCACCACATTAGCCTTACTCGGGTGATACTCGATCGAGCAGTCATAATCCTTTAACAACTCGATCCATCTCCTCTGCCTTAGATTCAACTCCTTCTGAGTCAAAAGTTACTTTAAACTCTTATGATCCGTGTAAATGACGGATTTCTCCCCGTACAAATAATGCCACCAAATTTTCAAGGCAAACACCACCGCCGCCAATTCCAGATCATGGGTGGGATAATTTGACTCGTGCGGTCTTAACTGTCGAGATGCATATGCAACAACCTTTCCATCTTGCATCAACACACATCCTAATCCCGTGTGTGAAGCATCACAGTAAATTATGAACTCCTTCCCCGACTCGGGCTGAATCAACACTAGAGCCTCCGTCAAAATCCTCTTTAACTTCTCGAAACTCTCCTGCTGCTTATCAGACCAAACAAACGGAACTCCTTTCCGTAGCAACTTAGTCAACGGTGCTGCAATTAGAGAAAATCCTTCAACAAATCTTCTGTAGTACCCCGCTAGACCAAGGAAACTCCGAATCTCTGCCACCGACTTAGGCAGCTTCTAATCCAAGACCACTTCAATTTTCAGAGGGTCAACTCGAATCCCCTCTGCGAATACCACGTGGCCTAGGAAAGTAACTTCATTCAGCCAAAACTCACACTTACTAAATTTGGCATACAACTGCTTCTTCCTCAGAATCTGCAAAACCATTCGTAGATGAGCATCATGCTCCTCCTCCGACTTTGAATAAACCAAGATATCATCTATAAACACCACGACACACTGATCTAGGTATGGTTGGAACACTCGGTTCATCATGTCCATGAACGCTGCTGGCGCGTTGGTCAATCCAAATGGCATCACCATAAATTCGTAATGACCATAGCGAGTCCTAAAAGCCGTCTTATGAATATCCGCCTCATTGACCTTAAGCTGATGGTACCCTGACCTCAGATCTATCTTCAAAAAGACTGAGGCCCCCTTCAACTGATCGAACAAATCGTCGATCCTCGGCAACGGGTATTTATTCTTAATGGTCAACTTATTCAACTGACGATAGTCAATGCATATACGCATTAATCCATCCTTCTTCTTAAGAAATAACACCGGCGCTCCCCAAGGTGACACACTTGGTCGAATAAACCCTCTATCCAGCAACTCCTGAATCTGTGCTTTCAATTCCACCAACTCCTTCGGTGCCATTCTATATGGAGCAATGGATACTGGCGCTGTTCCCGGAAGAAGATCGATTCCAAAGTCCACTTCACGATCCGGGGGTAATCCCGAAAGCTCTTCTAGGAAAACATCAGGAAATTCCTTCATCGTCCTGACGTCCCCAACAGTTAATTCCTTGGCTTCCAGAGCCCGAACAAACATCAGAACCGCCTCGCACCCTTTCCTTACCATCCTTTCTGCTCTTAAAGCAGACACCACATTTGACAAACCATCTCCCTTTTCTCCTATCACCAGCACTTCGCCACCCTCAGGGGTCTTTAACACCATACGCTTGGCTGTACAATCCAAGTTCGCTTGATACCTCACCAGCCAATCCATGCCTAAAATTAAATCGAATTCCCCGAATGGTAATTCCATCAGATCCGCTAGGAAAGTTATTCCCTGAACTTCTAAAGGTACCTCCCGATAGAGTTTATCCACTACTACAGGTTGTCCTAACGGGCTAATTACAATCATTTCCCTAAGGGTAATCTCAGATTCTAACCTTAAAGTTCCAGATACACTACTAGCTACATACGAATGTGTCGACCTAATGTTAATCAAGGCAGTGTAAGGAAAGCCAAAAATTAAAAACGTACCGGTTAAGACATCCGGTGCGTCAGCCTCCTCTCGACGTCTGGCAGCATAAACTAACCCCGACTGTCTCGCCTCAGTGTTTCCTGCCCCCCTGCCTGGAGGTCCACGATCCCGACCAAAACCATTACCACCTCTGGCTTGACCACGACCTCTCTGTGGCTGCTGACCTCCCCTGCCCGGCTGAGCATTCTCCTGACCTGTGAGCCCCTCACTGCCCCGTTGCTGAGGACAGTTTCTAACTTGGTGGTCCGTAGATCCACGCCTAAAGCACTTCCCACTACCCGCCCAACACTCACCAACATGGAATTTACCATATCGAGCACACTTTTGTGTCTGGTTAGCAGCAGCAGGTCTCTCATTCTGACTCGGTCCATCTGACCTAGGCCTTTTCTGAGTACGCCCAGTTGTTCCCGATTATCCAAAATTTCTCTTACTTCCACTCCTATCTCTATCCCGGTTCAGTTTTTCCGTCCGCCTAACCTCCTCAGCTATCTTAGCTTTTTCCACAAGCACAGCGAATTCCCTTTCCCGCTGTGGGGCTATCAAAACACGCAAATCATTCGTCAGACCATCTTCGAACCGGACACAACGTTCATGTTCCGTGGCCACAATCCCTCGGGCATATCGGCTAAGGCGTAAGAATTCAGCTTCATACGCAGCCACTGACCTACTCCCTTGAACCAGATTCAGAAATGCTCTGCACTGCGCATCCACATAACTCGACCCAATGTACTTACTCTGAAACGCCGTTTTGAAGAGATCCCAGGTGATACGGTTAGCCACTGTACCATCCTTAACCGTAAGCCACCACTGATATGCTTCATCCCGCAGGAGAGATACAACCCCTTTCAACTTCTCCTCCTCCATGAAATCCAGATCATCCATTATGCGTTCCACCGCCTCCAACCAATACTCAGCTGAACTCGGGCTATACCAGAAATTCCACTAAACACTTCTGCCCCATTGGCTCTAAGTCGCTCCGGCACAAATTTTCGGGCTCCTGTGCCCATGCCTACCCCAGCAACCCTCTCTAAAACTCTTAACATTGCCTGAGACACCGCATCATCTCCAGTCGTCTGATCCTAAAATTCGGCCTCCGCACCTGGTGGAACTGGCATCTCATTTCTTGACCCATGGCCAGATCCTACTGGTTCCGACACGGCCATTCTACCCCTACCACGGCCACGCGTAGGACATCCATGACCCCTTGTACTCATTCTACCGATTCGCGTTTATCTGATTAGAAATTTTATGAATTATTAACTTCTTCCACTAATTAACCATGAACAATATTATAAACAGTAGTTTTAAGAGTAGTTCTTTCGAATTCGAAATTATACCTACGGGTTTCAGTCTCAAGTTCGTATCTCCTAGTTCTAGGAACCACATACATTCAGCCATCATACGTCAACATACAAGTAGCATCCAAAAATCCATTATCACAAAAGGGTATTTTCGCCATTTCACTACCCAGGGGTATTTTCGTAGTTTTGCCCTACAGGGTATTTTCCAAAATAGAGTATCTTGGTGATTTTTTTCGAATTAGAGGTACGTGGGTATATATATTTTTTAAAGCAAGGGTATTTTGGAAAACAAGTTTTTTTAAACGAGGGTATGTTGGTAATTTCCTCAAAATGGGGTATCTTGGTTTTTTTTTCAAAATAGAGATATTTTTCTATTTTTTTTGTAAAGCAGAGGTACTTTGGAAAATTTAATTTCGCAAACCGGGTTACTCTTGTGAATCTAGGGGTTTTCGGGTAAATTTGCAAAACATGGGTATTTTATAAAATCACGGTTGTTTTGGAAATTTTCACAAACCAAGGGTATTTTGGAAATTTTGCCAACCGGAGTGTTTCGGTAATTCCACAAGTTTTGGTAGTTTTACAGTTCTGGGGTATTCTGAAATTTTCACAAATCAAGGGTATTTTGGAAATTTTACAAAACTTGGGGGTATTTTGGTTGTGAAATAGGATGGCTGGTCCCTTTCAGGTTTTAATTATAAATTTTGGCCCGTCAACAAATCCTCGTGGCTAAGGTGAACAGTCACTACGCACCAGGTAGGATTCCAGCAAAGAGGAGGTGAGTCACTAGGACTGCTTAAGTACCAAGCTCTTCCTGAATCCAATCCTAGACATGCGTATGCCTGTTGCCACAACCTAACCCAGCAATTTGTTCATGGGTTTGTTTGGATAGATTAAGTCTTATTAATTTAAAAAGTTGTTTAAACTAAGCCTAAAGTCCATCAATACCTAACATACTAGTCTACGTCCATCAAGCCCATCAAGCCCAATCATGCATATCATATCAAAAGTTAGAATACTTACCTGGGTGGATCGGGTGCCGGTAGACTCGAAGGCCGTATCTTCATCAAATTTTCAAAACACTACTAGACCCATTTCACAGCCCAAGTTTTGAACTGGGCTCTAATACCAAAATGTAACACCCCAAACCCAGCCCATACGTTTCGACCAGATCTGGCATGTTACGGGTTTGATGTTGAAAACATAGTTCCTTATTGGTTTTGGAAATCATAAGTTAATTAGACAATAATTGAATAAATGAGTGACATTTGAAAAACAAACCTTGAATTAATATTATTTCATATAAATAAACCTTTGACATAATTTCATAAGTTGCAAATATTAAAAACTACTTAGTTGAATATAAACTATGGGGCCTTATTACATAAATATTCCCAAAACTAAAAACTAAATAAAAGAGAACATTGTATTTTAAACGGAGATATATTTCTTTAAATAAAAGTCCTTATGGCCCCTCGAGTCTGTCTTGGCTCCCATGTCCATGATCTACTGCTCATCTGAAAGAGTGGGAAAAATAAAAGGGTGAGTCGCCAAGACTCAGTGTATAAATCCCGAAACACACAAGTACCTGAGACCCATAAACACATTATGGGCCTCGGCCCATTCATAATGGAAACAAACATAGATACATGCTAAATGAATAATGGTAAATGATAAATGGCCCAACCCATCCTAAAAGTCCATCCTCTACACACCAACCCGTACCAACCATCACACCTCGGGGATTTCTACAATCAACCCACCAACCGCTAAACACCATATCGATAGCCGTACTGCCTATTCCTATTAATCAGGAATCATTTAAACGTGGCTTGGCCACCGATCACTGTGTGACCTAACATTTATATTCGTGGTTTAACCACCGATCACCAAGTGACCTATCATGCTCTTCCCCTTCATTATCATAATCCCACCCCATGCATACACACATGAAAAATTGAAAATCACATACCATCTTTAAGAAAACAGGCTTCCATATATATATCGATACACATAGAGAGATTTCTATGGTTACGTACCTGGCATCCTTTGCCTTATCCCTCTTTTTGGGTTTTATTCGACTGTCTACACAGCCTCTTTCCGGCTTTTTAGCCCATAACACATATAAATTTCAGTTAACTAGTGTGTTAGAGATCTACACACCTGATTACCGTTAGAAAGAGACTCTCTAAGTCGACGCTATCCGTAGCCAACACAACCGCTATCTGCCTAAGGTGTTGTTCAGAAGCCGGTCCACAACCCGGTGGCCAATCCCGTACTGCTAACACTGCTCGCTTCTTAAACTTAGGAATCAAGTTTTCAGATCTAGTCCCCTCCTTTGCCTGATCGACATTTGGTTCCATCAAAAAGGCCTTATTAATCATAACATATGATTAAGATTGTAATTTCGATATCGAATCTAAGGAGAATCTAAGGAGAATCCCTTAACTTGGAATTCCCGAAAAGTGTTATGAGATTCAGAGACTAGTGTTTCCGGCTTTTAGATCTAAGAGATCTACTTCAATTCCTGCCGTCGCCCAAATTAAGAACATGAAAAAGAGTGGAACGTTAGACCGAACCTTAATAGCCACCTGGCCTTGATTCTCAAAGACCGAAAGAGAAAGGAATAGATCTGAGGAAATCGGTTCTTACCTTCACAGGGAAATTGGCAACTCCAAGAAGATCCCGGTTTTATGGAGAAATCGGCACAAGAGGAAAAGAATGGAAAAAGAAAGTGAAGTGAGAGGTTTCGGCTTTTGAAGAAATCAAAAGAAAAGAAATTACAGAGAATGACTGAGAGTTTCGACACAGAGAATGAAGAAAAGAATAGGGTTCAAATGCCGAAATTGAAGAGATACCCCCTATTTATAGAGAATTTTGGCACTTACTTATCAAAACCCGAAAGTGCCCTTCCTGATAACTAACAGTTAATCAAATAGTAGGGGAAATTTCGGCACCCCTTTGCCATAAAGAAACCGATTTCTTTCCCCTTCTAGGAGATGGAATTTTGGCCAACTCTGCACTCAGCAGATAGCTCCTATCTTTTCTCCTTTATCTTAATCTATTCATACCTTTAGAAGAGGCCTAGATAACACCACCTCTCCCTACTATTATCAGCACATTATCCACATTATCCCAATCATTAAATCCCTCCTAAAATTAAGCCTCATTGCCGTCCCCCTCATTGCTCCTTTTAAGTGCCGAAAATGGCCCAAATACATGGGCTCCATGTAGCCAAAACTTGGGCCCTCTCCATCTACTAGTGACGCCACCCTCTAGCTCCTCTGCAGCGCCACCTAACTTTGGGCCACAAGCCCACTTTGGTATTTTAAACACAGATACCACCTTTTTAAACCCTATAGTGCCCAAACAGAAATTTTAACCAAGGCCTCCGCCCAAACCTGAGCCCAATTCGGACCCCTAACACTCAAATTTACACATTAAACGCATAGGCCCAATAATTCAGGATGTTACAAGTTGTCTTTTAAAAAGGGATTGTATTTTAAAATCTTTTCAGATTTTCGACATGGAGACGTTAACCAATCAATTAGGTACCAATTTTGGGCGTTACGAGGGTGTTAACCCTTCCTCGTGCGTAACCGACTCCCAAACCCGTTTTCTAAAATTTCATAGGCTAAAATTATTGTTTTACTAAATTAAAATGTTTTAATGATTAATCTCAATGTGATCCGATCACACCTCGAAAAAAGATTGGTGGTGACTCCATTTTCATTTTTTAAAGTAGACTCCCTTTTATAAAATAAATGGTTTCGACAATGATAATACATTATTGATCAGAATTGTGAATTAAGGAAGTTTAATTTTAATTGTGAGTTGAGGATTTTTCTTGAGGACAAGCAAATGCTTAAGTGTGGGGATATTTGATAAACCATAAAAGTAACACATTTTAATCCCCCATGTAACACCCCAAACCCAGCCTAAACGTTACGACCGGATCTAGTGTGCTACATCAGGTGATGTTTAAAACCATATGGTTGTTTAGAAAATATATTGTTTAAAAATCACGTTTATAAGTTTGAAATTGCATTTCTCCTCACTTATGCCCACAGAGGGTTTTACTTATTTTATTATTCTTTCAAAATGAGCGTTTTGTCTTGTTTAATAAAACTGAGTTGATTACAAAGAATTTGATCTTATCATTTACGAAAACGAGTTATTTGAAAAATAGTTGTTTATTGTTTTGAAAACTTTGTGTTGGTTAAATTTGTATTATTTAAAGAAAATCCAAAATAAAAAGTTAAAATAGTTCTAATGGCCTTATTACAACAAATGTAAAACCCAATAATTAAAGTACAGAAATCAAAATTTAAAATACTTAATTCACCCTTAAAATGTGCGGAGCAAGTGGCCACCTCCGAGTCCCTCGCAGCTCCAAATCCTCTACGACTAGGGATTTCCTGTACGGATAAAGTAAAGGGGTGAGTTACAAGAACTCAGTGTGTAATCCCAGTTACAATCACAATCTAGGCCCAAGCCTATGCAGTATCAGTTTGGGCCTACGGCCCCAAAGTCATGATGATGCAAACAGAGAAAATGCAGCCCAACCCAATCCAACCATCACACCACCCGTACCAGCCCTACACTCCTGTGAGGACCAAGTCAACCTACCCAGCCCTACACACCAAGGATGCAGCCGAGCTGCCAGTATAATGCAATAATGCTGCCAGTAACAGTATTTCTGGCTGAGCCACTAAATCAGTATATCGTGGCAGAGCCATTGAATTAGTATAATGTGGCATAGCCACCAGTACAGTACTTCCTCCAATATATATAAATTTTTATATATTTCATCATCCTAACCCAATGCAAAATGTCATGGCATAATAGTTCAATGAATGCAATAATGTACCAACATAACAGTTTAACAGAATACACACAATCTACCCCTTAAGGGTATAACAGTAATTTTACCCACCAAGGGTATTTCAGTAATTTACCCACCAAGGTTATTTCAGTAATTTACCCACCAAGGGTATTTCTATAATCTATTGTTGCCTTGAGCAACTCGGGACCCTTTCTTGGGTCTCTACAGTGGAATTGGGCTTAAGATCCATTTCCGACCCAAACGGGCCCACACGTTCGTGTGGCCCATTAAACATGATTTCGGCCACAGTTTTGTAGACTTCGCAGTCATATCCGTCATTCGGTGATTTTCTATCAATGTTGCCCATGTGGGCCCTTAAGCCTATTGGGCCCATTTAGCTCGTTTCAACTTGATCAGGCCCATTACAGCCTCAGTTTCGCGAGAGTGCTCGAGACACTCTCCACGACCTACCGCCCTCATAGTAACTCAGTTAATCACTACGAACGCTCGCGCGCTCGAGTGGTCACAGTTGCTGGTTTTCTGGCATTTCGGCTTTTGGCCGAAACATAGATCTAGACATTCTTTCGTTGATGATTGGTGTGAGATTACACACCTGATTACGAGTTGTGCTAACCACCGATTCCAACACCTATAGTGATAATTGAGAAATCAAGTTAATTTCTCTCCTTGATAAACTTAACTTGAAACACTATACCCATTGCTTCTACTTACCAGATATCGCCCCCTCCTTGTTGTGCAAGAGTATTTAGTTTACTGCCCTTGATCACGAAGATGAGTTCCTAAAGAAGATCACAGATTATCAATGTTGTTTCAAGAACACGTAGAAACGGCCTTTCGGCCTCAAGAAACTCAAAAATTAATAAAGAGCAACCAACCATCCCCCATTCGGCCATAGTTATACTTACCAAAGTGCCACAAATTTGGCAGTTGCTCAACAAGGGTTTCGGCTTTCACAAAAAGAACAAACAAGACTCGAGGTGGAGAGGAGTATTCAGATTTGGCCCAAACAAAAAGAGTTAAAAGTTGAGTGTTTCGATTCTTTAATAGAGAAAAAGAACATAAAAAGAAAAGAAACCATTACCTTATAATTAGAGAAGAACCGAATGAAAAGGGAGATTCGACAGACAGAAGAGAACCAAGTTTCTTGCTACTAGATGTTCGGCTAAGGGGAAATAAAATAGAAGTAGAGGTGATTTTCCGGCTTTACGAACAGAGAAGAAACCGATGCCACAAGTGGATAGATGAGTAAGAGAAGTTTCGGCTGTTAGCACGGGATAGAATAAATAGTTTCAACTTGGAGAAGAGAGGAAAGATTCGGCTTATGGAGAAGAAAGAGTAGAAGAAAAGAAATGGCAAGAAGAGAGAAAGAAATGGACGAAATGAGAGAATAGGTGAGTGGGAGAAGATTCGGCTATTAGCAAAGGGTATTAACAACAACTTCAAATTGGAGAAGAAAGGAAGCGAAAGAATCCGGCCAGCAGGAAATCGCAAAGAACAAAATTGACCCGAAATGCTTAAGGGAAGTGCACAAAAACATAAGAAAATGCTAAGGAGAACCTAGAGAAATTTGGCACTCTCATACCCAAGACCGAAATGCTACCCAAAAGCCTCTCTCTAGCTTAAATCCCCACCTAGCACACACTCCCACTCATGCCCAACTCCACTTCTCTCCCCAATCCCATGATCCTCTCATCTTTTTGCTCTACAATTCACTCTCCACCTTCCATTCAAAGTAGTTTTGACCAAGTCTCCATCCATCTTGTAGAGTTCTATCACAACCCTACTTCTTCCATCCTCCAAAACATAAAATAAAAGCTCCCAAGTACAGCTTATGGGATTCAAACCCCATACCTCCTTATATGCCCATCACGCCACTTGCCACCACTACACTAGCTCACTTGTGTTAAAAACCACACATTAATCTGCTTACACCCTGCTTCCCACAGCCCTCTCCACTGAAGACCCAAAAATCAAAATTTTTCCAGGGCTTGGCCTCGACCCCAGGCCTCCCTAGAGCCCCTAAATCCCCTCAAACAACCCGGAAAACAAATACAACATGCAATTAGACAACAAAATCACGAACCCCTAATTTCAGGATGTTACAATTGTACCCCCTTAAAGAAATTTCGGCCTCGAAATTTTACTTGATCAAAAGAGATGAGGATATTGATGTCGTATTGCCTCCTCAGGCTCCCACGTGGCTTCCTTTAAACTGTGATTGCGCCACAACACTTTGACCAACGGAACGGATTTTCTCCTCAGTACTTTAACATCACGATCCAAAATCTGCACCGGTTCCTCTTGAAAAGATAGATCAGGTCTTATCTCAATTTCTTCCACTGGTACTATATGAGAAGGGTCTGAACGGTAACGCCTCAGCATAGAAACTTGGAATACATTATGTATCCAGTTTAACTCAGGGGGTAGTTCAAGCTGATAGGCGACCGGTCCAACCCGTTTCAACACCCGGTAAGGTCCGATGAATATGGGGCTTAACTTGCCCTTCCGTCCAAATCTCATAATCTTCTTCCAAGGTGAGACATTCAAGAAGACAAAATCTCCCACAGGAAACTCTATCTCTCTACGCTTTAAGTCAGCATACGACTTTTGCCTATCAGATGCTTCTTTTAACCGACCCCGTATCAACTTCACTTTTTCTTTCGTTTCAGAAATTAACTCTGGACCCAACAGTCGTCGCTCACCCAATTCTATCCAGCATGTAAGGGTACGACACCTACGACCATATAATGCCTCGTATGGTGCCATCTGAGTGCTGGATTTGTAGCTGTTGTTGTAGGCAAATTCCGCTAAAGGTAAATAATCTTCCCAAGTACCCCTGCAATCGATCACACAACTCCTTAACAAATCTTCCAAAATCTGGATTACTCTCTCTGATTGTCCATCAGTCTGTGGATGAAACGCTGTGCTGAAATCCAACCTTGTACCCAGAGCTTCATGTAACACTTTCCAAAACCGTGATGTGAATCTGGGGTTTATTGTTTGAAAAATAGCTGTTTATTGTTTTGAAAACTTCATGTTCGTTAAATTTGCATTATTTAAAGAAAATCCAAAATAAAAAGTTAAAATAGTTCCAATGGCCTTATTACAACAAATGTAAAACCCAATAATTAAAGTAAAGAAATCAAAATTTAAAATACTTAATTCACCCTTAAAATGTGCGGAACAAGTGGCCAGCTCCGAGTCCCTCGCAGCTCCAATTCCTCTACGGTTGGGGATTTCCTGTACGATTAAAGTGAAGGGGTGAGTTACAAGAACTCAGTGTGTAATCCCAGTTACAATCACAGTCTGGGCCCAAGCCCATGCAGTATCAGTTTGGGCCTACGACCCCAAAGTCATGATGATGCAAACAGAGAAAATGTAGCCCAACCCAATCCAACCATCACACCACTCGTACCAGCCCTACACTCCTGTGGGGACCAAGTCAACCCACCTAGCCCTACACACCAAGAATGCAGCCGAGCTGCCAGTATAATGCAACAATGCTGCTAGTAATAGTATTTCTGGCAGAGCCACTGAATCAGTATAATGTGGCATAGCCACCAGTACAGTACTTCCTCCAATATATATAAATTTATATATATTCATCATCCCAACCCAATGCAAAATGTCATGGCATAAAAGTTCAATGAATGCAATAATGTACCAACACAACAGTTTAACAGAATACACACAATCTACCCCTTAAGGGTATAATAGTAATTTTACCCACCAAGGGAATTTCAGTAATTTACCCACCAAGGGTATTTTAATAATTTACCCACCAAAGGTATTTCAGTAATTTACCCACCAATGGTATTTCTGTAATCTATTGTCGCATCGAGCAACTCGGGACCCTTTCTTGGGTCTCTACAGTGGAATTGGGCCTAAGATCCATTTCCGGCCCAAATAGGCCCACACGTTCGTGTGGCCCATTAAACATGATTTCGGTACCGGTTTTACAGACTTCGCAGTCGAATCCGTCATTCGGTGATTTTCTATCAATGTTGCCCATGTGGGCTCATAAGTCCATGGGCCTATTTAGCCCGTTTCAACTCGATCAGGCCTGTTACAGCCTCAGTTTCGCGAGAGTGCTCGCGACACTCTCCATGACCTACCGCCCTCATAGTAACTCAGTTAATCACTATGAACGCTCGCGCGCTCGAGTGGTCACAGTTGCTGATTTTTCGGTATTTTGGCTTTTGGCTGAAACATAGATCTAGACATGCTTTCGTTGATAATTTGTGTGAGATTACACACCTGATTACGAGTTATGTTAACCACCGATTCCAACACCTATAACGATAATTGTAAAATCAAGTTAGTTTCTCTCCTTGATAAACTTAACTTGAAACACTATACCCATTGCTTCTACTTACCAGAGATCGCCCTCTCCTTGCTGTGCAAGAGTATTTGGTTTACTGCCCTTTATCACGAAGACGAGTTCTTAAAGAAGAGCACAGATTATTAATGTTGTTTCAAGAACACACAGAAACTGGCTTTCGTCCCCAAGGAACTCAAAAATTAATAAAGAGTAACCAACCATCCCCCATTCAGCCATAGATATACTTACCAAAGTGCCACAAATTCGGCAGTTGCTCAACAAGGGTTTCGACTTTCACAAAAAGAACAAACAAGACTCGAGGTGGAGAGGAGTATTCAGATTTGACCTAAATAAAAATATTTAAAAGTTGAGTGTTTCGGTTCTTTAAGAGAGAAAGAGAAGAAGAACATAAAAAGAAAAGAAACCATTACCTTGCAACTAGAGAATAATCGAATGAAAAGGGAGATTCAGCAGACAGAGGAGAACCAAGTTTCCTGCTACTAGATGTTCGGCTAAGGGGAAACAAAATAGAAGTAGAGGTGATTTTCCAGCTTTACGAACAGAGAAAAAGCCGAGGCCACAAGTGGATAGATGAGTAAGAGAAGTTTCGGCTGTTAGCAAGGGATAGAAGAAATAGTTTCAACTTGGAGAAGAGAGAAAAGATTCATCTTATGGAGAAGAAAGAGTAGAAGAAAAAAAAAACGGCAAGAAGAGAGAAAGAAATGGACGAAATGAGAGAATAGGTGAGTAGGAGAAGATTCGACTATTAGCAAATGGTATTAGCAATAACTTCAAATTGGAGAAGAAAGGAAGAGACAGAATTCGACCAGCAGGAAATTGCAAAGAACAAAATTGACCCGAAATGCTTAAGGGAAGTGCAAAAAAACGCAAGAAAATGCTAAGGAGAACCTAGAGAAATTTGGCACTCTCATACCCAAGACCGAAATGCTACCCAAAAGCCTCTCTCTAGCCGAACTCCCCACCTAGTACACACTCCCACTCAAGGCCAACTCCACCTCTCTCCCCAATCCCATGATCCTTGTAACACCCCAAACCCGGCCCAAACACCATGACCGGATCTGGCATGCCACTAAGGAGATTTTAAAAGTTGTTGCAAATTCGGGAAATATTTTTTTCTTGAGTATAGCCTTTTAATCGGGAAAACTAAATGGTTGAATAATTTGTAAAAGATATACATTTTATATTAATGCCTTAGTGAATTAGAAACCGAAATTTGATAGATGCCTTAGCTTAATTAAAACGTAAAGTCCAAATGTTTGATAGTAATAAAAGCCAAAATAAAATCGGAAAATATAAAGCTAATGGCCCATGGCCTTATTACAATGAAATAAAAACCCAACTATACCAAAATATTAAATATAAATAAATAAAATAATGTCTGTGGTAGTATCCAAAATAATCTCATGCATGGCCACCTTGCGTTCCTCTCCAGCCCGGTCCGATGCTTTAAGTGTCTCCTGTAAAATGTTAAATAATAGGGTGAGTCACGAGACTCAGTGTGCAACCCTCATGCACCATTAGATTGGGCCTTAGCCCCACAGAACAGATATCAAAACATTAGATAATAGAAATTATGCAAAGCCCAACCCAATCCTAGGTTTCCATCCGCTACACACCACCCTTACCTGCCATTCACACCATTGGGGATTTCTACAATCAACCCACACCGCTACACACCATCGATGGCAGTCATGTTGTAGTTAGCTGCTCATCGTCAGATCATGGCAATAGCCACTACAACAGATCATGGCAAAAAGCCACTACAACAGATCATGGCAAAAGCCACTACAACAGATCATGGCAAAAGCTACTACAACAGAGCACTTCCCCTTTTATCAATCTCCCAACCCCGTGAAATCACAGAAATCGGCATACATACAAGCATATCATCAGCAGAAACATTCACTTATGAATGACAGAGATCACTAACCTGGTGATTCACTTTTACCCTCCTTGGGTTTTCAACCATTATGCCGGGATTTCGGCATTTAATAGAGTATAAGCAGATTTAATAACACATATTAGCAGACAATCTAAATGGTGTGAGAAGTTACACACCTGATAACACGTACTACTACTCTCTATGTCGATACCCTCACTAATCAGATCTACTGCCCTTTGTCTACAACTTTGCTCAAAAGCCGAAAGAACGCGAAGATAAGGCCTCTCCTATATTCGGCCAAGGGATAGTGTTTTACCCGAATTATACATTTAAATTAACAGATCTCCTCACCTTGAAATCCCGAAAGTAATACGATCCGAGTGCTACTGAACTCTGGCTTAAAAATCTAAACGATTGAATCCTCTTCAAATCCCAGAATACCGCAAATTGAAGAAAACACGAGATTAATCCACCATGTAGCCATTCGGTTATGGTTTCTAAAAGCCGAAACAGATTGAAAGAATAACATATTCGACACTTACCTCTTCAAAATATTTTGGCTACCCCTTGCAGGAAAATTCGGCAAACACCAAAGAAGAGATCTAGGAATTTCGGCTTTTAAGAAAATCCCGAAAAAGTATGAACAAGAGAAGGGGGATTCGTTTTCTGCTTTTAGAAGAACTGAGTGAGGAGTTTCGGTTTCTGGCAGAAAAAGAGAAGAAGAAAAGAAAACAAGAAAGAGGCTTGGAGATTTCGGCTAGGAAGAAAAAGAATGAAGAAGAGAATGAAATAAAAGGTTTCGGCTTCTGGAGAATTCAAAAGAAAAGATTACAGAAAGCAACTAGTGTTTTGGCTTGTAGAAGAGAATGAGAGAAAAGATTGAGAGAATAGGGTTCAAATGCCGGAATTGAAGAGATATCCCCCCCTATTTATAGAAATTTTGGCCATCACCTAGCCTTGCAGATAAATCCTATCTTTTCTCCTTTACCTTAATCCATCCATATCTCTAAAAGAAACCTAGATAGCACCACCTCTTCCTTCTTTTATCAGCACATTATCCACATAATTTAAAACATAAAATCCCCTAAATAATAGCCTTGTTGCCGTCCAACCTACTCCTCCTTATAAGTGTCGAATTTGGCCCAAAAACATGGGCTCCAAATGGCCACAAATTGGGCCTCCCCCTGGCCTATTGACGCCAACTCCCTTCCCTCTTAGTGGCACCATTTTGCCACTGGGCCACAAGCCCATTATGTCATTTAAACTCAGATACCACCTTTTAAACATTATAATGCCCAAGCAAGAATTCACCAAGGCCTTGTCCACATTCTGAGCCCAATTTAGACCCCTAACAGTTAAATTAACACATTAAACATATCCACACACTAAACGCATAGGCCCAAAAATTCAGGATGTTACAATCCTCTCCTCTTTTTGCTCCACAATTCACTCTCCACCTCTCATTCAAAGTTGTTTGACCAAGTCTCCATCCATCTTGTAGAGTTCTATCACAACTCTACTTCTTCCACCCCTCAAAGTATAAAATAAAAGCTCCCAAATGCAGCTTGTAGGATTCAAACCCCATACCTCCTTACATGCCCATCACGCCACTTGCCACCACTACACCAGCTCACTTGTGTTAAAAACCACACATTAATCTACTTACACCCTGCTTCCAACAGCCCTCTCCACTGAAGACCCAAAATTAATTTTTTTCCAGGGCTTTGCCTCGACCCCAGGCCTCCCTATAGCCCCTTAATCCCCTTAAACAACCCGCAAAACAAATACAACATGCAATTATACAACAAAATCATGAACCCCTAATTTTGGGATGTTACACCCCGCTTAGCATGTTTTTGGATGATTATTTATATAAATTGGTGAATTTGATGCTCCCAATCCTTTAAATTTGTATTTCTATACTTAGGTGAGCATAGGGAAGCAAAAGGAGTGGAAAACAGGCCAAAACCGTGCGAAACGGGCCACCTTATGGATTCACACAGCTAAGCTAGAACCACACGGGTAAGGCACATGCCCGTGTGAATCACACGGGCTAGACGCATGCCCGTGTGCCAGCCTGTGTCGATCGCGAGTCACTTAAATTCCCACACGGCCTGCGCATTCTCATACGAGCTGAGCACACGCCTGTGTCCCTACCGCACCCTGCTTTGTTTTTTAGGGTTTCTGAGCGTTCTAAAGTCTATAAATATAAGCCAAAGGAAGACCTGGGGGCACGCAAAGTAGATCGAAGAAATTACTCGAAGGAAGCCATAGAAATCATCTAGAAGGCGGATTCACTCTAAGATTGAAGATGTCCATCAAGTTTTTTAGAAGTTTTTTGGGTTCTTTATGTCTTTTTGTTTTCTTAATTCTATGATGTTTTCCTTTTATGTTATGAACTAAACTCCCTAAATACCTAGGGAGGATGAAACCTAGATGAATCTTATTATTTAATAAATTTGAATTACGTGATAAATACTTGATCTTGTTCTTAGTTATGTGTTCTTAATCCTTGTTTTGATGTTTTCAGGAATATTAATTCAAGTTTAATGTGCTTATTCAGTAGAACAAAAGTCCCTGTTTAAGAGAAGATCCAACATAATTAAGCGGAGTTGATTGCAATCCTAGAAATAGGACGACAGAAATCTATCAGATTAGAGTCAAATCTAATAAGGGAATCTATAGATCGAGTTAATGCGACGATAGGGATTTTAATTAGAAAGAGATTTCAATTAATCAACCTAGAGTCAGTTGTTCTTAGTCTTGAAAGATATATTAACATAATTTAGGGATTTCTACGTATCAAGTCAAGTGAATAAATCATTTAATTCAGAGTCAGAATAATAAGTGAAGTCTAGGTAGACTCTTCCTTGGGTATTGTCTTTATTCATTCGATTATTCTCTTCACTCTCTGTCGCGTTCATAGTCATTTAGTTAGTCAATTAGTTAGTTAATTTTAGATTAAAAATAAAATCCCTTAATTATTAGGCTAGATAATAAAAATATAGTTATTTCTAGTAATTTTAGTCCTTGAAGATACGATATTCTGGACTCACCACAACTATACTATTATTCGATAGGTGTGCTTGCCTTTGTCGAAATATTAGTTAGTTTCGAGCCCATCACGCATGCTGACCCGTTTTATCTTTAAATTCACGCTTTTTGCCCCCAAATTTCTTTTTACCGTCAATTTTGTCCCTACATGAGAAAAAAACCATAAACAACCAAATTAGTAGGATCATACTCAAAATATATATAATTAACACATAAAAGTATGTCATTTTAGAGTATTATCATATTCCCCCTATTTAACCCATGCTTGCCCTCAAATATGGTTCCTATTCCACTATATAATTTAGATTTTACTATGAAAGAAGTATCACTCCAAAGTTTCATAAAAATTAGGCATAATGCATTTGAAAATAACGAGAACCTTTAGCTTGCTTTAAGTAAAACCTAAAAGTACTCCAACTTAAACACACAAAAATTAAATCGACTTGGATTATTTCATGGAAATTAGGTAATTTACTAAACTTACCAATAAACTCTATTTGTTCCACCCTCAATCCCCAAATAAAATTCTTTTTTTTTCTTAGTTTTTTTCTTAAGAATGTCTTAGCCCTTTTTGACGCGAAGAGGGATGACAACCCAAGTACCCCACCCTAGTTACTCAGCCTAACATGCTCCTATTTTATTATTTTTTTATTAAGAATGTTTTAGCCTTTTTAACGCAAAGTGAGATGACAACCCAAGCACCCCACTCCGGTTACTCAGCCCAACACACTCTTAATTTTTTTTGTTTAATTCTGGCTAGTGGAGTTTACGTAACACCACACAACCTTTTTACGCAAAGTAGTATGACAACCCAAGCACCCTACCCCGATTACTCAGTCAATCACGTTTTAAGCTGTGCTCATAACCGCAAAATCATCAGATTTTATTTTATTTTATTTTTTAATGAAACAGAACTTTAATTTTGGAGGACTAGGAAAAACAATCAAGTGTCAAAAATAAGTTTTGGCAATTACCTATCAGTCATGAAAATAAATTTAGCATACATTTGTATTAAGTGTCCTCTTTGCATTTAGACTTAATCAATTTTACTATAAACAAGATAGGATTAACTTCATTAATCATAATTATTTTAGCCTAATAGAAATAAAATAGTGGAGATGAAATCAATAATAGTGGAGATGAAATCAATAATAGTGGAGATGAAATCAATATAGTAAAATCATAACTAACTTAGTTGACAAGAATCATGCTCGCAGGTCAAACAATGTAACACCCCTAACTCGTATCCGTCGCCGGACTAGGGTTGCGAGGCATTACCAAACCAAGTACAATCCAGAACAAACATTCATTTCTTTACATGCTTTATATATTAACACATCAATACACTTATCCATTTTTTTAAAAAAAAAATCGAACCTTAACAATCCTATATTCATATCAAAACAAATATTTCGTAAGCTAATTATCAAACACAAACAACTACACAAAATGGCCAAGTAAAGATTTTAAACATTATAGTGATATGCGCATTTAACATTATTATATATGAATCATTTCCAAACTCCAATAACAATTTAAAACATACTCAAGCTGCATATCAAAAATCATATTTAGACATCATTAGTTCAACTGTACAAGAGCTTTCAATTTGGTCATCAAATAGCCTTAACATTCGTACTAAGTTTCTCCATTCAATAATAATAAGCAAATCATACTATTTCATTTGCCGAATATCACATATATCATGTATAAATATCATTCAATCTAACATTCAAGAAACTAAATAAAATTCGAACCTACTTAACCAACTATTCAAGCATAATATATGTATATACTTACACAAACCGAATTAAAATAGCCAAATATAATCATGCATTATAGAATTTTAACTCCTATTCTAGCAAGTGACCAAAACAAATACACACATACATGGCATAAACCTTACTTAACTAATATATCACATACTGTAACTTAAACATGAATCCATCATTTACTTCATTGCCTAAACTAAATATTACATCATGCTTACCATTATTCATTACTAAAACATATATCCATACACCATAAATATATATACCATGAATTAAACTCATCAACATGAACTATTTTATAAGTCATTCATGTCATAACCAGTTAAAACATATAACCAAATACAAGCATATATACATCATGAAATATACTCCCATAATAAGTTAATACTATAACCAAATTCACAAAAGTCTTAAGTATCAAGATTTAGCCATTTTCGCATGGCATAATATATATACAAAACCCAAAACAATCCTTTCAAAATATAACCCAGCCTATACATGCCATAGTTCCAAAAGTTTAACTTATAAAATACCAAAGTTAGTCGATAGTGTGATAGACTTTGACGATGATCCCCGAGCTCGTAACTATACTTCAAAATCTATAAAATAATACAAATAAACTCACACAGTAAGCTATCATAGCTTAGTAAGTTATAAGCAATTTCACAACAACAATGCATTATATCATTGTATTAATAAAATCAAATTAATATAATCACTACCAAGGTTTATAACCATAACTATAATTTATATCACCTTTTGAAAACTTTCGCTTTTCATAGCCCAAAGGTCAAACATCCAAGCCTTCAATAATAGATTTCACATGCATATTTTACTTATCGAAGTTATACTTGCAATTCAAACTCATATAAATCACATATTCAAGATCAAAACTAATCACATGAACTCCTTATACAACATTCCACATGGTAGAATTTCATTATATAATTCATATAGCAATCAATGAGATTTTGTAAGCATTTCCCCATATCGACCTATATCAATCGAACTATATATTTAATAATACATTCCATCCAAACCAAATTGTCACACATACTTGATTTCAAATAATAACATCTCATAATATCAACTTCCCAGATTCAATTCAAAATATAAAAATTAATCGCACACTTAGTGCACTTTATCCGATTTCGCACACTTAGTGCTCGAAAATTTGATTCGCACACTTAGTGCATAACAACCGATTTCGCACATTTAGTGCTCGATATTTAACAAAATTCACACACTTAGTGCCAAATGACCGATTTCGCACACTTAGTGCTCGGTGTCAAAATTTCTCATTAGTGCATCTCTCAAACTTATTCCTCATTCATACATATACACATAAACTTATAATCAACCATATATATATATATATATATATATATAAATTTCAAATCAACTCATTCATCTCACAATTCCTTATCATATTCGACAATATTCATTACATATATATATATATATATATACCTCCATTCAAATTACTTACATCATTATAAATAAATTTCAATTCAACTCAACTGCTTAAAAATGTACCTCGAGTATCGACGGACTATATTTTCCGACTATTCGACTAACTTCGCCTTTCCCCGATCCAATCTCGATCCTTTTTATTCTTGATCTAAATCAATTTCAAATTTAGCTCATTCAAACATATTTTCATTCAATTTAATCCAAAAACACATAAATGGGTAAATTACTATTTTACCCCTGACATTTTCAATTTTTACAATTTAGTCCCTATTGCACAAAACACAAAATACTCAAAATTTCAAGGTACCCATGTTTGGCCGAATTTCCATAGTGTTCATATAAGCCCATATATTTCATTTATTTCACATTTTGACCCCTTAATTTACAAATTTCACAATTTAATCCTATTTAGACATTTCTATCAAAAATGCCTTAATTAAACTTAACAATCTAACAACCTATATTAATTTTCCATCACTAAACACCAATTTCATCAAGCAATCAACAATGGCAATTCATGAATACATCATCAAATTCAAAAATTCCAACCTGGGCTAGCTAGTATTCAAAGCAACGATCTCAAAAACGTAAAAATTATCAAAAACTGAACTCAAATCACTTACCTATTTGAGCTTGTAAGAGCCGAATATTACAAAGCTTCTTCTCTCTATTCTTTTCTCTTAGTTTCAGCCAAGAACCATGAAAAAGATGAGCACTTTCATCTTTTTATCAAATATATTATTTTTATCATATTAAATTATAACATAATAATATAAAATATAATAAACAATTCAAACTACTATTATATGCATACCAACCGTCCACTATGTTCATTTTATGGCCAAATTGCTACTTTAAACCTCCAATTTATAATGACATCATCAATTCGGCACTATCTCATTTAACCCTCAAATTTTCATTTAACGCGATTAAGCCCTTTTTCACAATTAAGCACCAAAACGATCAAATTTTAATACAAAAATTTCACACACACAAATTCACACAAAATGAACATAGAAAATAATATTAAAATATTTTTCCAACTAGGATTCGTGGTCCAGAAACCACCGTTCCAATTAGAGTCAAAATCGGGTTGTTACAACTCTCCCCCTTAAGGATTTTCGTCCTCGAAAATCTTACCGGTGAATAAGTTTGGGTATCGTTATTTCATCAAAGCCTCAAGTTCCCAAGTTGCTTCCTTGATTCCAGGCTTAAGCCAAAGCACTTGTACTAACGCTATTTTCTTATTACGCAACTCTTTCACTTCACAAGCCAGGATACGGATCGGTTCTTCCTCATAGGTTAAATTAGACTGTATATCAACCTCTGATGGACTAATCACATGAGAGGGGTCAGATCTGTACCGTCGGAGCATCGAAACATGAAAAACATTATGGATCTTTTCTAGTTCAGGAGGCAATAATGATCTATACGCAACCGGCCCATCCATTCCAAAACCTCATATGGTCTAATGAATCTCGGACTCAATTTCCCCTTGCGACCAAATCGAAGTATTTTCTTCCACGGTGAGACTTTCAAAAACACACGGTCAACAATCTGAAACTCTATATCTTTACGTTTCAAGTCCACATATGATTTCTGATGATCTGACGCAGCTTTCAAACTTTCTCGGATCACTTTTACTTTCTTTTTGGTTTCTTTAACCAAATCAACCCCGTATATCTTGTTTTCATTGAGCTCGGTCCAATACAAAGGTGTACGACATTTACGACCGTACAAAGCTTCATAAGCTGCCATTTTGATACTCGATTGAAAGCTATTATTGTACACAAATTAAACCAAAGGCAAGTACAATTCCCATGTACCCTCAAACTCAGAACACAACATCTCAACATATCCTTAAGTATTTGAATAATTCTCTCGGATTGACCATCCGTCTGGGGGTGAAAAGCTATACTAAAATGCAATTTAGTACCTAATGCATCTTGCAGTTTCTTCCAAAACCGCGATGTAAACCTCAGATCTCTATCCAAAACAATAGAAATAGGTACCCCGTGCAATCGTACAATTTGAGAAATGTGCAATTCGGCTAGCTTATCGAGCGAGTAATCTGTACGGACCGAAATAAAGTGAGCCGACTTCGTCAATCTATCAAAAATAACCCAGATCGCATCTTTCTTGCTCGGTGTCAACGGTAAACCAGATATGAAATCCATCGTAACTCGATCCCATTTCCATTCAGGTATCATATTCAGCTGAAGTAATCCAGATGGCACTTGATGCTCGGTTTTTACTTGCTGACATATCAAACATTTTGACACGAAATCTGAAATATCTCATTTCATACCGTGCCACCAGTAGTACTGTTTCAAATCATTATACATCTTCGTGCTACTCGGATGAACAGATAATCTAATATTATGAGCTTTATTACAAATCATCTGAATCAACTCAGGATCCTTTGGCACACGTATTCGGTTTCTGAACTGCAAACACCCCTCAGCATCAACCTAAAATTTTGAGTCAACATTCGAACCACAGTAATTCCTTTTTGCCGTCAAATTATCATCAACCCTTTGAGCTTCGCAATTTGTTGAACAAATAACGGTATTGCTTTCAATTCTGCTATAATTGCACCATCGTCAGTCATAGCCATATCTGCATTCATCACAAGTAAAGCAAACAGCGATTTTCGACTTAAAGCATCAACAACCACATTAGCCTTTCCCAGGTGATAATCAATCACAAGCTCGTAGTCTTTTAATAATTCCAACCATCGTCGTTGTCTCAGATTTAGATCCTTCTGAGTCATTAAGTACTTTAGACTTTTATGATCGGAATAGACATGGCATTTTTCACCAAACATATAGTGGCGCCATATCTTCAGAGCAAAAACTATAGCGGTTAATTCGAGATCGTGTGTCAGATAACTCTTTTCATACAGCTTTAACTGTCTCGAGGCGTAGGCTACAACCTTACCTTCTTGCATCAAAACACAACCCAAACCATTCAAGGATCCATAATTGAAGATAACGAACTCTTTACCCGACTCTAGCTGAGCAAGCACTGGAGCTTCAGTCAACAAAGTTTTCAGCCGATCAAAACTCTTCTGGCACTCCTCTGTCCACTCGAATTTAACATCTTTTTGAAGTAGCTTTGTCATCAGAGTTACAATCATCGAGAAACCTTTCACGAAGTGTCTATAATAACTGGCAAGTCCCAAAAAGCTCCAAACTTTAGTAATATTCCCCGGGGGTCTCGAATCAAGTATAGCCGAAATCTTACTCGGATCAACTCGAATACCTGATGCTGAAACAACATGTCCCAAGAAGCTAACTTCGCGTAACCAAAACTTGTATTTACTAAATTTTGCGTACAACTACTTATCACGCAAAATCTGTAGCACAAGTCTCAAATGTTCGGCATGCTCGGACTCATCACGCGAATAGATCAGAATGTCATCAAAAAACACAACCACGAACCGATCCAAATACTGTCTGAATACCAGATTCATCAAATCCATGAAAATGGCAGGGGCATTAGTGAGTCCGAACGGCATCACCAAAAACTCGTAATGGTCGTATCTCATTCGGAAAGCAGTCTTAGGCACATCAGAGTCTCTAACTCTCAACTGATAATAGCACGATCTTAAATCGATCTTCGAAATACTAAGGCTCCTTTTAACTGATCGAATAGATCATCAATGCGCGGCAACGGGTATTTATTCTTTATGGTCACTTTATTGAGTTGTCGGTAGTCGATGCACATTCTCAAAGTTCCATCTTTCTTCTTCACGAATAACATTGGCGCACCCCAGGGAGAGAAACTTGGTCGAGCAAAACCTCTATCCGTCAACTCTTGCAACTGCGCTTTCAATTCTTTTAATTCAATCGGTGCCATTCTATATGGAGCTATCGAAATCGGAGTCATCCCTGGCACTAACTCAATACCAAACTTACCTCCCGAACAGGTGGTAAACCAGATAATTCTTTCGAAAACACATCCAGTTACTCACATACAACAGGTACAGATTCAATCTTCTTTCCGGTCACTTTATTATCAATCACATAAGCAAAGTAAGCTTCACAACCCTTTCTCATATGCTTCTGAGCCAACATCGAAGATATACTGCTGGTAGCCCATTTAAATTAGTAGACTCAATTCGAATTATCTCATTATTCTGGCACCGCAGATCAATAGTCTTTCATTTGTAATTCACTACGGCATCGTGCACGGTTAACCAATCCATACCAAGGATGATATCAAACTCATCAAACGATAGTAACATCAAGTCAGCCAAAAAACATGAATCTCGAATCATCAAAGTGCAATTTTTGCACACCTTATCAACTAGCACACACCGGCCTAGGGGGTTCGAAACCCGAATCACAAATTTAGTAGACTCAACAAATAAAGTCTTACTGAATACTAACATTTCACACACATAGGAATGAGTCGAACCGGGATCAATCAAAGCAATTACACTAGTATTAAAGAGAGTAAATATACCAGTGATAACATCGGGAGATGAAGCCTCCTCACAAGCACGAATGGCATAGGCTCTAGCAGGCACATGTGCCCCTGATCGAATAGTTGTATCTGAAGTCCCTCTCTGAGTTCCACTCCTACCTCCCACATTTCGGGGTGGACTACCTCTAACTGTAGCACCGCTCGGTCTCGCACTCTGAACATTATCCTTTTCAGCTAGCTCCGGGCAATACCTAATGAAATGATCTTGCGAACCACACTTGTAGCAAGCTCGGTTGTTAAACTTGCCCCAGCATTCACCAAAACGTCGCTTACCACACTACTGACACTCGGGTTTATTTGGTCGAGTATTGCCAACACTAGCAATCGAGGTGGCTCGTGAACTCACTGGTGGTCGCTCTCGTATGGAAATCCCAGCATTAGTCTTAGATCGGCTACTATCATTTCAGAACTTATTTGATGCCATTTGAGAAGTTTTACTTGCTGATCTCTTGCGAAAATTTCTAATTTCGAACTCATCTTTTCTTTTCTCTTTTCCGAGCTCTTCGGCCTTGCAAGGCCGCTCGACAAGTACTACGAATTCTTTTATTTCAAGTATGCTGACAAGCAATTTTATGTCTTCATTCAGTCCTTCCTTGAATCTTTTACACATAGCATCCTCGGTTGCAACACATTCTCGGGCATAACGGCTGAGTTTCACAAACTCACGCTCATAATCAGATACGGTCATATGACCCTATTTTAACTCGAGAAATTCTTTGCATTTCTGATCAATGAACCACTGACTGATATACTTTTTGCGAAACTCGTTCTGAAAGAAATCCCAAGTGATCCGTTCCTTCGGAACAACCGAAACCAAAGTGTTCCACCAATAGTAGGCAGAATCCCGTAATAAAGATATAGCACATTTCAAACACTCTTCGGGCGTACAAGATAGTTCATCGAAGACACGAATAGTATTATCAATCCAAAAGTCAGCCCGCTCAGCATCATCAGTAGCTATGGCCCTAAACTCTTTGGCTCTATATTTTCTGATTTTATCAACAAACGGCTTATTTAATCTCTCAGGATTAACGATCGAGGGTACCACAGGTATTACAGGTGGATTATTAGGGTTCGCGGGTTGTTGAACAGCCAGATTTGTCCAGATATACTGATTAAACCAATCATTCATTATGCTATAGAAGGTTTGCTTAGCCCCCTCATCTTGGTTACTCGTAGCTGGTCGAGATTCAACTGGTGCGGTCCCTTGCACGGGAGCAGGCGCCACACTCTCGACATCCCCAGCCACAGCTTGCTTGGGATTTGGATCCATTTACTATACGAAACAAGAAAGAATATATTTTATTTTCCGAAGTCATCACACTATCACGGTAAAAATTATGGCATGTATAGCTAGACTCACACGCGCTATGTTAGTCTGAGAACCGACTAAACCGTAGCTCTGATACCAATCAAATGTAACACCCCTAACCCGTATCCGTCGCCAGACTAGGGTTACGAGGCATTACCAAACCAAGTACAATCCAGAACAAACATTCATTTCTTTACATGCTTTATATATTAACACATCAATACACTTATCCATTTTTTTTTTTAAAAAAAGTCGAACCTTAACAATCCTTTATTCATATCAAAACAAATATTTCGTAAGCTAATTATCAAACACAAACAACTACACAAAATGGTCAAGTAAAGATTTTATACATTATAGTGATATGCGCATTTAACATTATTATATATGAATCATTTCCAAACTCCAATAACAATTTAAAACGTACTCAAGTTGCATATCAAAAATCATATTTAGACATCATTAGTTCAACCGTACAAAAGCTTTCAATTTGGTCATCAAATAGCCTTAACATTCGTACTAAGTTTCTCCATTCAATAATAATAAGCAAATCATACTATTTCATTTTCCGAATATCACATATATCATGTCTAAACATCATTCAATCTAACATTCAAGAAACTAAATAAAATTCGAACCTAAATAACCAACTATTCAAGCATAATATATGCATATACTTACTTACACAAACCGAATTAAAATAGCCAAAAATAATCATGCATTATAAAATTTTAATTTCTATTCTAGGAAGTGACCAAATCAAATACATACATATATGGCATAAACCTTACTTAACTAATATATCACATACTGTAATGCCCTGAAATTGGGCCTAAGAGAATTGGGCCTATTGGGCCCAGAGCGTAGAAGCATTTTAAAATTTTTGGGAATATGAGAATGGTGTTATTTCATGTTGGACCTGTTAGGAAGGTGATTTTGGAAGGTTACGGGGTTTCTATGAAGTCTCGGGTTCAAGTTAGGCCATAGGAAAATTTTTGGTTTTCAGCTCTTTAAGGGAGAAGGCTAGCAGAAGCTGGACTTAAGGAAAATTGTTGGTGTTTTGCTAACACAAAAAGAGTTGTGGTGTGGTGGCAAGGTGGCACCACTTAGGGAGCAAGGGAGTGACGCCACAGGGAGGCAAGGGATCCAAGGTTCTAGTATTGGTACTTGCTTTTCTTTTAGATTATTTTCTTTTAAATGGAATTAGACTTTAGCCTGAAAATGGGCTCATGCATTTATGCTTAAATATATGAAATAGCATGCTTGAGTATGTTGTGAATGTGTATAATGGAATTTGTGAACTCTAGAAAATAGGAGGAAGCTTTAGAAAATATTAAGTTTTAAGTCTAAAATAGGAAGCTAAGCAAGGTGGCCTTAAGAAAATTTATAGGTGAAACATGACATGAAATTGGGCTTGGAAGAATGGCTACAAGGCGCCATTTAAGGGCCTAGCAAGTGACGCCACATACATGTGCAAATGGTCTTGAGTTCGAGTCGCGTGGGAAGCAACAATTTGAGGTTTTTAATTTTGCTGGATGACATCAAAAGAGGGCAGCAAGGGACGGCACTAAGGCTAAATTTTAGGAGCTTTTATCCTTTTATTTTTTTTGAGATAAAGGGTGATAATTGATGGATTAATTTTATTAATCTAAAAAGGTGATAAGAGATAAAGTAGGAGATCAACCAGGGAGTTGATAGAGTTGACCGAATATGGGGCATTAGAGGATGGAATTTTTGGCTTTGGTATAGTAGGAAGGGGGTGCCGAATTCATTCTTTTTCTCATCTTTTTTTTTGTGTGCCGAAAAACCCAAAGGAACATAATTGTGCTCGTTTTCTTTTTCTCCTTTTCTGCTACTCTCTTCCATAAGCCGAAACTTCTCAAGTTACATTCTCTTCTTCTTTCTCTTCAGAGGCCAAATATCTCCCTCCCAAAACTCATCTTAGCTGAATCTCTCTAAGCTCATATCCCTCTCTTTTCAATCTTGTTGAAGCCGAATACACAAGTGACCATAGCCGACAATTTTCCAAGTCTCAAGGCCGAACCTTTGTGTTGTCAAGATATAGGAGCTGTCGATTTCTCCAAGTAAGGGTAAGAGCAAGTTCGATTTTTATTTCTTTTAGACCTGTCGAAACAAGGCATTAACCTCATTATTGTTGTGACCGAAACCTTGAAGGATCTCTCGGGATTTAGCCATAGTCGACTATAAGGAGGAGATTCTCAGGATTCCAACACCCAAGGTAAGTCATGTGGAAATCGGCCAAGGGCCATTTATTAAGATTTAAATGTGAGAATTGGATCTAACACCTGCCATGGTGATTTCGACAGATACCCAACCAAATAGTACTTTTCAGGATTTGAAAATCACAAGGTAAGTGCTTAAGACATTCGGCCAAGGCCTATTTTAGTGTTTGGATCTATTCTTTATTATCTTAAAAGCCGAAAACTAACCTATGAAGAGATCTAGTGTTTGGCCGAATACAAGAAGGAACCTAGCAAGGATTTCAGGATTTGATTAATAGAGAAATCGGCACCAAGGTAAGTTTTGGGTTACGATAATCCTAGTGGGATTTGGTGTTATGGCCGAATGGTCTTCATTAAATTTCTAAAGTGATGGCCGAATGTAGGGACTAAGGATCCAAGGCTTTAGATCGGATTTTCGGGATTTGGATTGAAAGCATTAAGTTAATCAGGTGTGTACCCCACACTATTTCTTAATAAGATTTATGGCTATGTTTAATATATATGTGTTATTAAGAATGTGAAAAATATGGCTAAGGTACCATACAATGGTACAAAGTACTCAGGTACGTTTTCCAACTCCTACTAGGATTATGATTTGATCTAATATGCCATATATGTGAATATGATAAGAATGTGAAATAAGGCATTATACTGCATGATATGTATGACATGGGGCATTTGGGTGGTTATGAAAGGGGAAGTGAATGTGGTGACTATTGTCATGATATATGAATGTGGTGACTTCGGTCACATTATCTGAATATGGTGACTTCGGTCACATTATCTGAATGTGGTGTCTCATGACACAAAATATTATCCGGTGGCTATGCCACGAAATTATAAGGGCGATGAGCACGTCGACTGCAACGACTGCCTTCGATGGTGTGTAGCGGATGGAGGGTTGACTTAGTAGTCCCCATGGTGTGCAGGTTGGTACGGGTGATGTGTAGCGGTTGGTAACTAGGCTTGGGCTTGGGAATGCATCATTAATTGTATATTTTGATATGAATGTGTATGACTTGATATGCCTGAATCTATGTGGACTTAGTGTTTGTGTACACATTGAGTCTGTTTGACTCACCCCGTTGTGGGAACATTTTTCAGGTGATGATCAGTAATGGACCGGGTCAGTAGGAGCTTAAAGGTGGCCATGCTCAGCAAGGGATTTTATGATTTGAACTTTTGATTTTTATTCAAGTACTTTAAATTATTTGGGTTTGTTTTGATGTAATAAGGCCTTAGTATGATTTGTTTCGCATGCATTTTTAATTATTTTACTATGTTACGGAATTTTATCAAATTAACGTTTAAGTATTTTATTTAAAAATAAACCCTAAATGTTTTGACGCTTAAATTCATATGATTTCTAATTAAAGATAAAATCTAAAAAGAAATTCAGCATATCTTCTAACTTAACGTTTTGAAACTTAACAATGAGATTTTATAAAACTTATATTTCAAAAATAATTTGGTTTCCAACTTGAGCCCAACCCAATTCGAATTTTCTCACAAAATCACTTAAAGTTTTTCAAAGTGCAAACGAATTTGAACCGGTTTTTCTTAAGGAACATACCAAATCTAGTCGAGGCTCGTGGGCCGGGTTTGGGGTGTTTCAGTTTGGTATCAGAGCCCAGTTTTAAACTCTCGGCCTTGGGTTTAAGGCCCAAAACATTTTCAAAATTAAGCCCAGAAGAATTTTGTGAAAACTTTTGAGAAATAAGCAGGTTTTCTGGCATGGCACCTAAGTCTCCGACCCGAAGTCCACCAGGTAAGTACCCCTATCTCTTGTGTGATTTATATTATGATGTGTAGAAGGGTAGAAATGGAATGGAACGTAGAATAGTATGATAGGTACTTGAACCCTAGGACTAGTTACCCCAACAATTACATAAGACTTAAATGCCTAATAAAACAAACCTGTGACTAAGTCGCCGAGTTAGGGTGTGGCAACCATTGTGCGCATGTCTAGGATTGGTATTCGGTGGGAGCTTGGTATTTAAGCAGTCCGCGTGACTCACCTCCTCTCCACTCGAATCCTACCTGGTGCGTAGCTACGGTTCACCCCAACCAAGAGAACTTATTCACGGGCTAAACCCCTAACTAAAACCCGAAAGGGACTAGCCGTATTTTCATAAAAAGCCCTAGTTTTAAAACTCTTAAAATTACCCTTTTAATTTGTAAAAACTATTTTACAAAATTTTTCTGAAATATTACTGATTTACAAAATTACTAAAATACCCCTAGTGGTAAAAATTACTAAAATGCCCTTGGTTTCCAAAATGACCATATTACCCCGATTTCAATAACATTCTCTGATTTTGCCAAAATATTCAAAAACTTCAGCGTTACAAAGCATTAAGGTACCCCGATTTGAAAATTTACGAAATTACCCCTGCTTTACAAAATTACCAAAATGACCCCCGATTCCTAAAATTTCTGCAACAACACCGATTTGGAAAACAAATTTGCAAAAAGAACCCCAAGTTTTGAAATACCTCTGATTATAGAGATTTTTCCAAATTGACCCCGATTTAAGTACCAAAATACCCCTGTAGGACAAATGACGAAAATGCCCCTGGGGTAGGAATAGACAAAAATGTACGAAAAGTGAATGTGTGTGGAAGATATTATGGAATGGATGTGCTTTTCTGTGAATTAGGATAGGAAACTTGAAATTTTCAATGATCGAAAGAACCCCTATTAAACTCTTTTCATAAAACTCTTCGCGAATAATCAGTGGAATAAAAGCTAATTTATAAAATTTCTTAACCAGATTAAAGCGCAATCGCTAGAAATGAGTTCTAGAGGACGTGGTCGCAATGTACGAGGACGTGGTAGAGGTAGAATGGCCGTGTCGGAACCTGTTAGATCGGGTCAAGGGTCTGACAATGAGGTACCACCACCAGCTGTTGGTGTTGAGCAGCAAGCTCAGACGGGAGACGATGCTGTATCACAGGCTGTGCTGCGAGTTCTTGAAATGGTGGCTGGCGCATGTGGAAATATGGGAGCTCGAAAATCTGTACCCGAGCGACTCCGAGCCAATGGGGCTGAAATGTTTCGTGGAGTATCTGGTGTGGCACCCAGTACAGTTGAATATTGGTTGGAAGCAACGGAACGGATTATGGATGAGTTGGATTTGACCCCTGAGGAGAAACTGAAAGGAATAGTGGCGCTGCTACGCGACGAAGCGTATCAGTGGTGGCTCACAGTTCGGGATGGTGCCACAGCTGAGGATCTTACTTGGGAATATGTCAAGGCGGCATATCAAAAGAAGTATGTTGGAACCAGATATACTGATGCGCAGAGGAAGGCTTTTCTGGGGCTGGTTCAAGGGAACAAGTCCGTAGCAGAGTACGAAGCTGAATTTCTGAGGTTGAGCCGGTATGCTCGAGTAGTAGTGGCTACGGAACATGAGCGATGTGTCCAGTTTGAGGATAGACTAAGGGATGATCTGAGATTGTTAGTCGCTCCACATCAAGAGCGGGAGTTTTCTGCGTTAGTAGAGAAAGCTAAGATAGCGGAAGGAATTAAGGACTCTGTAAGGCAGTACTCTGATCGGAATAAGCAGAAAAGAGGATTTGGGCCATCAGGGTCAGCTGGGAATGTTCAGAAGAGGCCTAGAGTTGATGGGCCGCGAGGTCAGCAAGCTGGTACTGGAGGGAAATATCGTACTTGTGATCAGTGTGGGAAGAAACACTTTGGGGAATGTTGGAAGAAGACAGAAGGATGCTTCGAGTGTGGGTCAAAGGACCATATGATTAAGGATTGTCCTATGAGGTAAGATGGGAATAGACCAGTAGCTCAGAATATTAATCAGGCTGGTAGAGGTGGACAGCAGCCTCAGCGAGGTCGTGGTCCGAATGGCCGAGGTAATGGTGCTGGAAGAGGATGTGGAACACCTGGCAGAGGTGCTAATAATACTGAGGCAAGGCAACCAGGCTTGGTATATGCAGTTCGCCATAGGGAAGATGGAGACGCGCCAGACGTCATAACCGGTACGTTCCTTATTTATGGCAAGCCTTATTTTGCTCTGATTGATGTGGGCTCGACCCATTCGTATGTTGCATGTAGAGTAGTTGAGACTCTATGCATAGCCTCTGAACTTTCTGATAGGGAGATGACTGTAGTAAGCCCACTAGGTCAAACTGTAGTGGTGAATAAGATCTTTCAGAAAGTGCCTCTAGAAATTCAAGGAGTAGTATTTTTTGCTGACTTAATGGAGCTTCCTTTCAGAGAATTCGATCTTATTCTTGGAATGGACTGGCTAGTAGAGCATTGAGCCATACTGGATTGTGCGGCTAAGCGAATGGAGTTGAGGACTCCAGAGGATAAGGAAGTTGTTATGATCGGAGAAAAAAGAAACTACTTGTCAAACGTAGTTTCTGCTTTAAAAGCGGTTAAGATGGTCCGAAAAGGGTGCAAGGCATTCTTGGCCTTTGTTAGTGCGTTGGATGGAAAAGAAGGAGGAGTTGGTGGAGTTAGAACTGTAAAGGACTTCGAAGATATGTTTCCGGAGGAATTACCTGGAATACCCCCGGATAGAGAAGTGGAGTTTGGAATTGATCTGCTGCCTGGTACAACTCCTGTGTCAATCGCTCCATACAGAATGGCACCAAAGGAGTTGGTTGAGCTCAAGGCTCAAATTCAAGAGTTGCTTGATCGTGGGTTTATCCGACCCAGTGTGTCTCCATGGGGAGCACCGATCTTGTTCGTGAAGAAGAAGGACGGAACTATGCGCATGTGCATAGATTATCGTCAGTTGAACAAGCTGACTATCAAGAACAAGTATCCTTTGCCGAGGATTGACGACTTGTTCGATCAGCTTAAGGGAGCAGCGGTATTTTCAAAAATAGATCTAAGGTCTAGATATCATCAGCTTAAGGTGAAGGAAGTGGATATCCATAAGACAGCTTTTCGGACAAGATATGGGCATTTCGAGTTCGTTGTAATGCCGTTTGGGTTGACGAACGCCCCAGCTGCGTTCATGGATATGATGAACCGGGTTTTTCAACCATACTTGGATCGGTTCATCGTTGTGTTCATCGACGACATTTTGGTGTATTCTAAGTCTGAGGAGGAACATGATGAGCATCTCCGGATTGTGTTGCAAGTGTTGTGGGGGAAGAAGCTCTATGCTAAATTCAGCAAGTGTGAATTTTGGCTTAGGGAAGTTGCATTCTTAGGACATGTAGTGTCTGCAGAAGGAATAAGGGTGGATCCTAGGAAGATTGAGGCAGTGTTAGATTGGAAACCACCTAGGTCTGTGGCTGAGGTTCGTAGTTTCTTGGGATTGGCAGGCTACTACAGAAGGTTCGTGGAAGGATTTTCATCGATAGCCGCGCCTTTAACAAAGTTGTTGAGGAAGGAACTGCCTTTTGTATGGACAGAAAAGCAACAAGAGAGCTTTGAGAAGCTTAAGAGGGTCTTGACTGAAGCTCCGGTATTGATTCAGCCAGAGGCAGGAAAGGATTTTGTGGTGTATTGTGACGCTTCTCATACAGGATTGGGATGCGTATTGATGCAAGATGGGAAAGTAGTCTGTAACACCCTGGTTTTAGGGGTTGGATTTCTGGTGCTTAGCTCGGGTGTTGGCACACTTCAGTGTGTGTTTGGGTTAGTTTTAGGGGTCCTGAGAACCCTAGGTGGTGGTAGGTTGCCTTAGAAAATTTTTAGTTATAGGGGCTAAAAAGGGGAGCTTGGATAGAGGGGGCCTTAAGAGAATTTTTGGTGGAAATATGGCACAAAGATAGGCTTGGCAAAGTGGTAGGAAGGCGCCACTTTAGAGCTTGGAAGGTGACGCCATTTGCAGGGGGGAAGGGGCTCAGGTTCGATTCGCAAGGGTAGCATTTGGGGCCTTGTTTTTGCGTCAAGGAGGATAGAAGCTGGGCGGTTTTTGGATGCTTGAAAGGTGGAGAAGACTTGGTCATCTTTTTTTTTAAATTTGGCTAGGTAAAAGTTTGACTCATTCAAACTTTTAAAATGGATGGAAGGGAGGTGTTTTAGGAGAGATTTTAGGATTTTTTTTTTTGGGGGGGGTTGGAGCTTGGCCTTTTAGTATAAATAGGGGGGGAAGTGCTCATTATTCATTCACCATTTGCCTTCTCTCCCTTGCCGAATTTTGTTCCCCATTTCCTTGGTTGCTGAAACCTTTTTCTCCAAAGCTTGTTATTCTTCTTCTCTCACATTTTTTCCAAGTGGCCGAACCCTTCACTCTCCCTATTTCCCTTCCTTTTCACTTCAAAACCGAAAGTACACCCCACACCTTTCTTTCCCCTCTCTTTGGCCGAAACCACTGTTCTCTACCCCTTGATTTAATAGCCGAATCTACATCCATCACCCCTTTGCCGAATTTCTTTCTCTCAACTTGATAGCACTTGGGCTGAATGTTAGCTTAGATCTCTTCGGGTTCTGTGGCTGAGATACTCTGAGGTTTTAGTGGTTAGCCAAGCCTCCGTTTGTAGCAGTCGGTTTGATCAAGTGGAGGTAAGGTTATTTTTTAAGATTAAGTACTTAAGTGGTGTTTTGGGGGTTAACCTGTTTACCTGATTAAGCTTTTTGATGGAGGCCACAACCAGTCAGAGTGGGCAAGGGAAGTTCTCTATTCCGAAGTTCAAGAAAAGAGCGGTTTCAGCAGTTCAGGATTAGCCACCGGGGTGTGGGCCAGCGGCAAGAGATAGCTATAGGCAGATAGCGGTAGTTTTGCTAGTTGATAGCGTCGGGATCGAGGGTTTAGAGCTCTAGGTTATAAGGTGTGTAGTTAAACCATTGTTTCCGGGATTTGAGTATATCTGCTTATGTTGTATGATGCTAATAAGTGCAGTTAAATGTGAAAATGGTACCCTTAAGGGGTATGAAGATGATCAGGTTAGTAGCAAAGTTTGTAAATATGATCACTGATTTTATTATGTGAGTATGCCTATGATTGTGTTTAATATGTACATGCACCACCTTATCATCATTTTATGTTACATGTGCATGGGCGGGTTTGAAAAGAAGGTACGGGTGTACTTCGAGTACGTGGTTGATGTCAGCTTTGTGCTACATCGTGGATTGGCGCTGACTGAGGTCGCGTTGTGGATCTTTGCGATTTAGTTCGCATGGTTACCTTGATTGATATCGGCTTATGCCATATCGTGGCTTGATGGATTGCTATGTGCTCCATCGTGGTTTGATGTTAGCTATACGCTACATCGTGGATGGCATTGGTTGCCTTTTTGGAGGGAAAAGGAGAGGGTGACTCGATAGTCCCCTGGTGTGTGGTAGGCTGGATAAGGGGGTGTGTAGCGGATGGGCCCTAGGTTTGGGTGGGTTTCATGATTGCATTATTCCGTTTATGAAATAATATGAAAATGGGCCAAGCCCAATGAATAGGTATGTTTTGGGAACATACGTGGACATGGGCCAAACCCAGTGATCAGTGGACTAATGTGAAAAGGGCCTAGCCCAGTAGTTGTTATAATTTGAAGGTGGGCCAAGCCCAGATTGTGGTAATGTCTAATAATTATACTTGCATGTTGCATTTGATAATTGGGATGTTATGTGGTTAGCATGTGGGTGGATTTCGATGGTTTGGTTACACACTGAGTCTGTATGACTCACCCAACTTTTTAAGCATCGCAGGTGACACGTCGATCGGACCGGGTTGGAGTGGACACATGGTGGCCCATGCAGAAGAAGAGATTAAATGTTTTAGGCTTACTTTAAGTATTTGGGTTTAAATAGAATATGTAATAAAGGCCTTTTGACTCTTATTTATTTTTGTTATTATTTTATTAGTATTTATTATGATTTGAAGAATTTGAAACACTTTGTGAAGATGATTATATTTTTCCAACCTACTTATTCAATTTGGCTTGTATATACTAAACTTTTAGAATGAGTATATTTTAATAACAAAGTTTTGAACATAAGTTTAAATAAACATGGATTTTTCAAAAGTTAGCAAGTTTTACTAAATTTTTCTAAGTTAAATAGATTTTCCACCGACTTTTCCGCACTAACATAACCAGATTCGGTCGTAGTGAATGGGCCGGGTTTGGGGATGTTACAGTTTGGTATCAGAGCCAAGTTCAAAACTCGGGTTTGAGGGTTTTTGGGCCCGAAACAGTTTTCAAAATGGACTTTTTGAAAAAAATGGGCTTTTATAAAAAGGTTTTCAGGATATTTTGGCATGGCACCTGTACCTCCGACCCGAAGTCCACCAGGTAAGTACTTCGAACTTTGGAAGTGATTTGTTATTATGAACTGTTATGGGCTTAGTTGGGCTCGTAGTTTAGAATATTAAGGCTATTGGACCCTAGGATTAGTCTACTCAAACACTTGCATAAAACTTAAAGCTCTTAAACAAACCTGTGAAGTAAGTCGCCGAGTTAAGGTGTGGTAACCACTGTACGCATGTCTAGGAGTGGTATTCAGTAAGAGCTTGGTATTTAAGCAGTCCTAGCGACTCACCTCCTCTTTACTCGAATCCTACCTGGTGCGTAGCTACGGTTCACCTTAACCAAGAGGATTTGTTCACAGGCTGAACTAATTATTAAAACCCGAAAGGGAATTAGCCTTGCTGTTTTCTAAATTCCCTGTTTTTAAATTTTCAAATTTACCCCTCTGGTTTGTGAAACCTTAAATCTGATTTTGAAGGACGTTTTTCTTTCGATTTACAAAATTACCAAAATGCCCTTAGTGGCAAAATTACCAAAATGCCCCAGTATTGCAAAATTACTGTACTACCCTCAAATTTTGATAAAATGCTCTTTACCTTGCAAAATACTAAAATCCGAGTTTTCAAAATATTAGGATACTCTGACTTGTGGAAATTTACGAAAATACCCCTGGTTGACAAAATTACCGAAATGCCCTTGGTTTCTAAATTTTCAAATTTCTCTCAACTTCTACTGAAATATTCCTACTTTACTAAATTCTATTTTGTAAAATGTGGTGATATCTCGATTTTGAGAATTTACGAAAATGCCCATGATTTCCAAAATTACGAAAATGACCCTACTTTCTGAAATTTTTGTAACACACTTCGTTTGAGAAACAAAATTTTCAAGATGACTCTTGAAATTTGCAAATTTTGAAAAATCTCTAAGTTGGAAAAACTATTTTCAAAATTGACCCTGAGTTATTACCGAAATATCTCTTTAGGAAAAATGACGAAATTACCCCTGGGTAGGAAAAGGAAACTTGATTGCTCGAAAGAACTACTCTCGGAACCTTCATTGCATAAAATTGCTCGTGGATAAAACAGTGAAACAATAATTTCTAATCCATAAAACTTTCTAAACAGATTAAATCGAAGCGCTAGAGATGAGTTCTAGGGGACGCGGTAGAGGTAGAATGACAGCTTCGGAACCAGTAGGGTCTGGCTATGGGTTAGAAAGCGAAGTGCCGCCAGCGGTGGATGTAGAGGAACAAGATCCGATAAGTGAAGAGGACGCAGTGTCGCAGGCTATGTTACGCGTGCTTCAGCAAGTGGCAAGAGCTAGTAGGGGAAATGGAGCTCGGAAGTCAGTGTCCGAGAGACTTAGGTCGAACGGGGCTGAAGTTTTTAGAGGAGTGTCGGGAACGGCTCCGAACATAGCAGAGTATTGGCTAGAAGGAGTCGAGAGAATTATGGACGACTTGGATTGTGCCCCAGAGGAAAAGTTGAAAGGTGCTGTTTCGCTACTTCGGGACGAGGCTTATCGATGGTGGCTCACTGTCAAACAAGGTGTACCGGCAGATCGATTGGATTGGGATTACTTTAAGGAAAAGTTTGAAGGAAAATACGTTGGAGCAAGCTACTTAGATGCGCAAAGGAAGGCGTTTCTAAATCTGGTGCAAGGAAATAAGTCGATAGCGGAATACGAAGCAGAATTTGTACGGCTAAGTCAGTATGCTAAGGGAATTGTGGCCACTGACTATGAGAGGTGCGCCCGGTTTGAAGACGGATTGCGAGATGAACTTCGAGTGCTGATCGCTCCGCAGAGGGAAAGAGACTTCGCGGTGCTAGTGGAGAAAGCTCGTATAGCCGAAGAAGTTAAGAGGACGGTAAGGGAAAACCGAGGAAAGAATAGGAACGAGAATAAGAGAAGTGTTGGATGGTCAGCATCGTTTGGAGATGCTCAGAAAAGACCAAGAGTTGGGAATACGGTACATACACCCGTGCCAGTTGCTGAGAATCGGAATTGTCTCTGTGCTCGATGTGGAAGACCTCACACAGGAAAGTGTTGGGGGAATAGTAAAACATGCTTTCGGTGCGGATCTAAGGCACATCTGGTTAAGAACTGTCCTCGATCAACGAGGGGTCATGGTTCAAGCCATGGAGGGAATGGTTCCAGTCAGAATCAACCAAGGAGGTGATATCGGGTAAGCTCCTCTGCTTTGGTGCATACTTTAATTGCTTTGCTTGCTTGTGGGAATAGCTCTTTTCTGAGTTGCTTTGAATTTTGAGTGCGAACTTAGAGGCTATGATTGGGAAGTATGTTAGCTCTTTAAGATCAGAGTGCGCAGCCATAGCGTAGCGGGAGGAATTGGACTGTTAGTTTAGACAAGTAATTTCGGGGACGAAATTATTTTAAGGAGGGTAGAATTGTAACACCCTGGTTTTAGGGGTTGGATTTCTGGTGCTTAGCTCGGGTGTTGGCACACTTCAGTGTGTGTTTGGGTTAGTTTTAGGGGTCCTGAGAACCCTAGGTGGTGGTAGGTTGCCTTAGAAAATTTTTAGTTATAGGGGCTAAAAAGGGGAGCTTGGATAGAGGGGGCCTTAAGAGAATTTTTGGTGGAAATATGGCACAAAGATAGGCTTGGCAAAGTGGTAGGAAGGCGCCATTTTAGAGCTTGGAAGGTGACGCCATTTGCAGGGGGGAAGGGGCTCAGGTTCGATTCGCAAGGGTAGCATTTGGGGCCTTGTTTTTGCGTCAAGGAGGATAGAAGCTGGGCGGTTTTTGGATGCTTGAAAGGTGGAGAAGACTTGGTCATTTTTTTTTTTAAATTTGGCTAGGTAAAAGTTTGACTCATTCAAACTTTTAAAATGGATGGAAGGGAGGTGTTTTAGGAGAGATTTTAGGATTTTTTTTTTTTGGGGGGTTGGAGCTTGGCCTTTTAGTATAAATAGGGGGGGAAGTGCTCATTATTCATTCACCATTTGCCTTCTCTCCCTTGCCGAATTTTGTTCCCCATTTCCTTGGTTGCTGAAACCTTTTTCTCCAAAGCTTGTTATTCTTCTTCTCTCACATTTTTTCCAAGTGGCCGAACCCTTCACTCTCCTTATTTCCCTTCCTTTTCACTTCAAAACCGAAAGTACACCCCACACCTTTCTTTCCCCTCTCTTTGGCCGAAACCACTGTTCTCTACCCCTTGATTTAATAGCCGAATCTACATCCATCACCCCTTTGCCGAATTTCTTTCTCTCAACTTGATAGCACTTGGGCCGAATGTTAGCTTAGATCTCTTCGGGTTCTGTGGCTGAGATACTCTGAGGTTTTAGTGGTTAGCCAAGCCTCCGTTTGTAGCAGTCGGTTTGATCAAGTGGAGGTAAGGTTATTTTTTAAGATTAAATACTTAAGTGGTGTTTTGGGGGTTAACCTGTTTACCTGATTAAGCTTTTTGATGGAGGCCACAACCAGTCAGAGTGGGCAAGGGAAGTTCTCTATTCCGAAGTTCAAGAAAAGAGCGGTTTCAGCAGTTCGGGATTAGCCACCGGGGTGTGGGCCAGCGGCAAGAGATAGCTATAGGCAGATAGCGGTAGTTTCGCTAGTTGATAGCGTCGGGATCGAGGGTTTAGAGCTCCAGGTTATAAGGTGTGTAGTTAAACCATTGTTTCCGGGATTTGAGTATATCTGCTTATGTTGTATGATGCTAATAAGTGCAGTTAAATGTGAAAATGGTACCCTTAAGGGGTATGAAGATGATCAGGTTAGTAGCAAAGTTTGTAAATATGATCACTGATTTTATTATGTGAGTAAGCCTATGATTGTGTTTAATATGTACATGCACCACCTTATCATCATTTTATGTTACATGTGCATGGGCGGGTTTGAAAAGAAGGTACGGGTGTACTTTGAGTACGTGGTTGATGTCAGCTTTGTGCTACATCGTGGATTGGCGCTGACTGAGGTCGCGTTGTGGATCTTTGCGATTTAGTTCGCGTGGTTACCTTGATTGATATCGGCTTATGCCATATCGTGGCTTGATGGATTGCTATGTGCTCCATCGTGGTTTGATGTTAGCTATACGCTACATCGTGGATGGCATTGGTTGCCTTTTTGGAGGGAAAAGGAGAGGGTGACTCGATAGTCCCCTGGTGTGTGGTAGGCTGGATAAGGGGGTGTGTAGCGGATGGGCCCTAGGTTTGGGTGGGTTTCATGATTGCATTATTCCGTTTATGAAATAATATGAAAATGGGCCAAGCCCAATGAATAGGTATGTTTTGGGAACATACGTGGACATGGGCCAAACCCAGTGATCAGTGGACTAATGTGAAAAGGGCCTAGCCCAGTAGTTGTTATAATTTGAAGGTGGGCCAAGCCCAGATTGTGGTAATATCTAATAATTATACTTGCATGTTGCATTTGATAATTGGGATGTTATGTGGTTAGCATGTGGGTGGATTTCGATGGTTTGGTTACACACTGAGTCTGTATGACTCACCCAACTTTTTAAGCATCGCAGGTGACACGTCGATCGGACCGGGTTGGAGTGGACACATGGTGGCCCATGCAGAAGAAGAGATTAAATGTTTTAGGCTTACTTTAAGTATTTGGGTTTAAATAGAATATGTAATAAAGGCCTTTTGACTCTTATTTATTTTTGTTATTATTTTATTAGTATTTATTATGATTTGAAGAATTTGAAACACTTTGTGAAGATGATTATATTTTTCCAACCTACTTATTCAATTTGGCTTGTATATACTAAACTTTTAGAATGAGTATATTTTAATAACAAAGTTTTGAACATAAGTTTAAATAAACATGGATTTTTCAAAAGTTAGCAAGTTTTACTAAATTTTTCTAAGTTAAATAGATTTTCCACCGACTTTTCCGCACTAACATAACCAGATTCGGTCGTAGTGAATGGGCCGGGTTTGGGGATGTTACATAGTCGCTTATGCGTCTCGGAAATTAAGGCCACATGAGGTTAACTACCCAACTCATGATTTGGAATTGGCGGCAGTGGTCTTTGCTCTTAAGGTGTGGAGGCACTATCTCTATGGAGAAAAGTCAGTGATCTACATAGACCACAAGAGTCTTAAGTATTTGTTGACTCAGAAGGAGTTAAACCTGAGACAGCGAAGGTGGGTTGAATTACTAAAGGACTATGATTGTTCGATAGAGTATCATCCGGGCAAGGCGAATGTAGTGGCGGATGCCCTAAGTCGAAAAGTTGTGTCAAATCTAAGAGCGATGTTCGCACATCTAAGTTTGTATGATGATGGAAGTCTGCTGGAAGAGCTGCAGGTTAAGCCGACATGGTTGAAAGAAGTGAAGGAGGGACAACTGGTTGATGATGAGTTAAGTGCTAAGCTACAGCAAGTACAGAATGGAGAGCTGGAGGATTATGGCATTGGTGACGAGGGAGTATTGTGTTTCAAGGGTAAGGTCTGTATGCCTAAGGATCAGGAATTAAGACAGAGAATTCTTCAAGAATCGCATAGTAGCCCTTATGCTATGCATCCTGGAGGAAGTAAGTTGTATAGGGATTTAAGGGAACAGTTTTGGTGGCCTGGACTTAAGAAGGAAGTTACAGAATTTATTGGCAAGTGCCTAACGTGTCAGCAAGTTAAGGCTGAACACCAAGTTCCGTCAGGATTACTTCAGCCAATAATGATTCTGTAGTGGAAGTGGGAGCGAATCACCATGGACTTCGTTAGTGGGTTTCCCCTTACACCTACTAAGAAGGACTCGGTATGGGTGATAGTGGATCGGTTGACAAAGTCTGCGCATTTCATTCCAGTGCGGGTCGACTATTCTCTGCAGAAGTTGGCGAAACTGTATGTGGCAGAGATTGTAAGGTTGCATGGAGTGCCGGTGTCAATCATTTCATATAGGGACCCAAGGTTTACCTCTCGGTTTTGGAAAGCGCTACATCAGGCTTTAGGTACTAAATTGGATTTCACTACGGCTTTCCATCCACAGTCAAACGGGCAATCTGAACGAGTAATCCAAGTGTTGGAGGATATGCTGAGAGGATGTGTGATAGACTTCGGAGGAAGTTGGGAAGAATACTTGCCTTTAGCTGAGTTTGCCTACAACAACAGCTATCAAGCCAGTATTCGGACGACACCGTACGAAGCGTTGTATGGACAGAAGTGTCGCACTCCTACGTGTTGGACGGAATTAGGAGAACATCGAGTTTTGGGTCCAGAGTTAGTGATAGAATCCGAGGAAAAGGTTGAGATAATTCGGGCACGGTTGAAGGAAGCATCTGATAGACAGAAATCTTACGCGGATCTCAAATGAAAAGAGATAGAATTTGATGTGGGAGATCAGGTGTTTCTCAAAGTTTCGCCTTGGAAGAAGGTGATGAGATTTGGTCGGAAAGGGAAGCTAAGTCCAAGGTTTATAGGGCCTTATAAGGTTTTAAAGCGAATTGGACCAGTGGCATATCAGTTGGAGTTGCCACCGGAGCTGAAGCAGATGCACGACGTATTCCATGTGTCCATGCTACGTCGATATCGATCGGATCCATCTCATGTGGTTCCGGTTGAAGAGGTAGAGCTAAGGCCAGATTTATCCTACGAAGAAGAGCCGATTCAGATTCTAGAACGAGATGTGAAAGTGTTGCGGAGGAAGTCAGTTCCTCTAGTCAAAGTATCATGGCGAAATCATGGATCGGAAGAAGCGTCGTGGGAGCCAGAAGAAGCAATGCGACAGCAATACCCTCACTTATTTCAGCCAGGTAATTTCGAGGAGGAAATTATTTTTTTAAGGGGGTAGAACTGTAATATCCTGAAAATGGGCTTATGCATTTATGCTTAAATATATTAAATAGCATGCTTGAGTATGTTGTGAATGTGTATAATGGAATTTGTGAACTCTAGAAAATAGGAGGAAGCTTTAGAAAATATTAAGTTTTAAGTCTAAAATAGGAAGCTAAGCAAGGTGGCCTTAAGAAAATTTATAGGTGAAACATGACATGAAATTGGGCTTGGAAGAATGGCTACAAGGCGCCATTTAAGGGCCTAGCAAGTGACGCCACATACATGTGCAAATGGTCTTGAGTTCGAGTCGCGTGGGAAGCAACAATTTGAGGTTTTTAATTTTGCTGGACGACGTCAAAAGAGGGCAGCAAGGGACGGCACTAAGGCTAAATTTTAGGAGCTTTTATCCTTTTATTTTTTTTGAGATAAAGGGTGATAATTGATGGATTAATTTTATTAATCTAAAAAGGTGATAAGAGATAAAGTAGGAGATCAACCAGGGAGTTGATAGAGTTGGCCGAATATGGGGCATTAGAGGATGGAATTTTCGGCTTTGGTATAGTAGGAAGGGGGGTGCCGAATTCATTCTTTTTCTCATCTTTTTTTTTTGTGTGTCGAAAAACCCAAAGGAACCTAATTGTGCTCGTTTTCTTTTTCTCCTTTTCTGCTACTCTCTTCCATAAGCCGAAACTTCTCAAGTTACATCCTCTTCTTCTTTCTCTTCAGAGGCCAAATATCTCCCTCCCAAAACTCATCTTAGCCGAATCTCCCTAAGCTCATATCCCTCTCTTTTCAATCTTGTTGAAGCCGAATACACAAGTGACCATAGCCGACAATTCTCCAAGTCTCAAGGCCGAACCTTTGTGTTGTCAAGATATAGGAGCTGTCGATTTCTCCAAGTAAGGGTAAGAGCAAGTTCAATTTTTATTTCTTTTAGACCTGCCTAAACAAGGCATTAACCTCATCATTGTTGTGACCGAAACCTTGAAGGATCTCTCGGGATTTAGCCATAGTCGACTATAAGGAGGAGATTCTCGGGATTCCAACACCCAAGGTAAGTCATGTGGAAATCGGCCAAGGGCCATTTATTAAGATTTAAATGTGAGAATTGGGTCTAACACCTGCCATGGTGATTTCGACAGATACCCAACCAAATAGTACTTTTCAGGATTTGAAAATCACAAGGTAAATGCTTAAGACATTCGGCCAAGGCCTATTTTAGTGTTTGGATCTATTCTTTATTATCTTAAAAGCTGAAAACTAACCTATGAAGAGATCTAGTGTTTGGCCGAATACAAGAAGGAACCTAGCAAGGATTTCAGGATTTGATTAATAGAGAAATCGGCACCAAGGTAAGTTTTGGGTTACGATAATCCTAGTGGGATTTGGTGTTATGGCCGAATGGTCTTCATTAAATTTCTAAAGTGATGGCCGAATGTAGGGACTAAGGATCCAAGGCTTTAGATCGGATTTTCAGGATTTGGATTGAAAGCATTAAGTTAATCAGGTGTGTACCCCACACTATTTCTTAATAAGATTTATGGCTATGTTTAATATATATATGTTATTAAGAATGTGAAAAATATGGGTAAGGTACCATACAATGGTACAAAGTAATCAGGTACATTTTCCTACTCCTACTAGGATTATGATTTGATCTAATATGCCATATATGTGAATATGATAAGAATGTGAAATAAGGCATTATACTGCATGATATGTATGACATGGGGCATTTGGGTGGTTATGAAAGGGGAAGTGAATGTGGTGACTATTGTCACGATATATGAATGTGGTGACTTCAGTCACATTATCTGAATGTGGTGACTTCGGTCACATTATCTGAATGTGGTGCCTCATGACACAAAATATTATCCGGTGGCTATGCCACGAAATTATAAGGGCGATGAGCACGTCGACTGCAACGACTGCCTTCGATGGTGTGTAGCGGATGGAGGGTTGACTTAGTAGTCCCCATGGTGTACAGGTTGGTACGGGTGATGTGTAGCGGTTGGTAACTAGGCTTGGGCATGGAAATGCATCATTAATTGTATATTTTGATATGAATGTGTATGACTTGATATGCCTGAATCTATGTGGACTTAGTGTTTGTGTACACATTGAGTCTGTTTGACTCACCCCGTTGTGGGAACATTTTTCAGGTGATGATCAGTAATGGACCGGGTCGGTAGGAGCTTAAAGGTGGCCATGCTCAGCAAGGGATTTTATGATTTGAACATTTTATTTTTATTCAAGTACTTTAAATTATTTGGGTTTGTTTTGATGTAATAAGGCCTTAGTATGATTTGTTTCGCATGCATGTTTAATTATTTTACTATGTTACGGAATTTTATCAAATTAACGTTTAAGTATTTTATTTAAAAATAAACCCTAAATGTTTTGACGCTTAAATTCATATGATTTCTAATTAAAGATAAAATCTAAAAAGAAATTCGGCATATCTTCTAACTTAACATTTTGAAACTTAATAATGAGATTTTATAAAACTTATATTTCAAAAATAATTTGGTTTCCAACTTGAGCCCAACCCAATTCGAATTTTCCCACAAAATCACTTAAAGTTTTTCAAAGTGCAAACGAATTTGAACCGGTTTTTCTTAAGGAACATACCAAATCTGGTCGAGGCTCGTGGGCCAGGTATGGGGTGTTTCATGTAGGTTTAACTTTTGTTGTGCATGTTGTAAGATACAAATGGCCACACAGTGGAGCAGTGGTGGCGTTAGTATGATAGCAAGATGGGAGAGGGTTCGAATCACACATGCAGCATATGGGAGTTTTATTTTGTGCTCAAAGAGGGGAAGAGGTGGAGTTGGAGTGGAACTCTACTTGGTGAAGATTTGAATTGGTCAAATCTGTTTGAACGAATGATGGAGATTGAATGGTGGAGCAAAAAGGGGAGAAAATCGTGGGATTTGGGGGAATGAGAGAGTTGGATGTGAGTGGGGGTGTGAGAGGGAGAAATTCGGCTGAGTAGGGGTCTAAGAGAGCATTTTCGGTCTTTTGGGTGTGAGGGTGAAAACTGAAAGTTGTCTTAGCTTTTGAAAGGGCCGAATTCATTTTGGTGTTTCTGTGAGTGTTACTTCTGCATCATTTTGGGTTTCTTTGCTTCTCTGACTTCCGCCAATTTCTGTGCTTTCATTATTTTTCCCTACACTTCTCTTTTTGTTAAAACGATCACTCATCTTCTTTCCCTAAGCCATATCAACGCACCCTTCTTCTTTACCTTCATCATCTTGCCGATTTCTTCCTCTTCCAAAACCCGAATTCCCACCATCTTTTCTCACGTTCATCGTCGGTTCGTGGTGTTACTTTTCGTGACCAAAAACCTCCCCTTTCCATTAGGCTTAACCTTGGTTGAGGCTGAATTTATTTATTCTTATCTTGCTCAAATCATTCGGGTGACATTTAGTAAGGGCCGAAATTCTTTGGGGGATCAATTACCGAACCCTTCCTCATCGGGTACTATTGATCTTAGTGATTTTCTTTTCTCTTCTCGGTATTGAGTTAACTAGGTTGGTGAAGGCCGTATTTACTTCTCCTGATCTTATGTGCGTTTTAATCTTTTCTTTTCTCTCTAGTTAAACGTCGTCTCTGAGAGCAGTGTGTGGTTAAACTCCTCTTGTTCTAAGGATCTGCTGTTGCCGAATTTAAGGGTAAGTAGTGCTAGTTAATGTTCAATTCTCCCTGATGCCGAATATTGGTAGATGCTAACACCCCTTGTGCATCAATCAATATAGGGTTTGTTCACTTTAGCCAAGGACGAAGCAAAGCCGGTTAATAGATACTCGGTTGGACGGAAACACGATTCGCGGTAAGTGAACCAAGTGGAGTAGTAATTCGGGTTACGAAATCTTTTAAGAAGTTAAGACTAACTTTCGATTATGGTTATTCTAAGGGCAAGCGAGGAGTAGTACTTTCGACAGTCTAGATCAGGTGTGCAATCTCACACCCACTTTGATGATTGCATGTGGTGTTCTGTGAACCGGCCAAAAGCCGAAAAGCCGGAAAGCCGACAACTGTGACCACTCGAGCATGCGAGCGCTCGTAGTGGTAAATCGAGATACGAATCGTGAGGTTAAGTCATGAAGTGTGTCACGAACACTCTCGCGATACTGAGGTTGTAACGGGTCTAACCGGGCCGAAACGGGCCAAATGGGCCTAACGGGCTATCCGACCCACTTGGGCAAAATTGTTAGAAAAATTGCCGAATGATAACTCCGAATGCCAAATCTGCAAATCTGAGACCTAAATCGTGCGAAATGGGCCACATGAGCGTGTAGGCCCTATTGGGTCTAAGATGGATTTTAGGCCCATTAACTCTGTAGTGGCTTAAAAAGAGTGTTGTGTCGCTTGAGGCGACAGTAGGCCTTCAGAGAGGCCGTTGAGTGTGAAAATTACCAAAATACCCTTGGAGGGTAAATTACCGAAATACCACTAGGTTGTGAAATTACCAAAATACCCTTGGAGGGTAAATTATCGAAATACCCATAGGTTGCGAAGTTACCAAAATACCCTTGGAGGGAAAATTACTGAAATACCCCTGGGTTGCGAATTTCCTAAAATACCCTCGATGGGTAAAATTACTAAAATACCCCCAAAGGGGTGAAAATGACCGATATACCCTTGATTGTGGTTGAATATAGTGTGTATGGCTAATTTACACTTTTATACGTTGATACATTGCATTTTATCATGTTGCATGGGGCGGGTTAATGACTGAAGAGAAGTGTAGCCTGGTGGCTCTGCCACAAACTGTTTTAGTGGCTATGCCACATATTTACATACTATTACTCTGGTGGCTCAGCCACAAATATTGTGATTAGCAGCTTGGCTGCAACATCGGTGTGATTGGTGGGGTGGGTTGACTTGATCCCCACAGGTGACAATTGGTTGGTACGGGGGTGCGATTGGTTGGATTGGGTTGGGTTGCATTACATTACCTTACATTTCATTGTTTGCATTATCATGATAAAAGGGTCTAGACCCAGTTTGATGTCATATGGGCTAGGGCCCAGTCAGTGACCATTTAGGGGATTACACATTGAGTTCTCGTAACTCAGCCCTCTACTTTAACCTTGCAGGTGATCACCAGCGTTAGAGGATTTGGAGCGACGAATGACTCTGTGGTGGCCATACACCGGGAATATTTCTCGTGACTTAGTAAATTTTCATTTCTGCTTTACTTTAAAATTATTTTATTTTGGGTTAATATTGTTGTAATAAGGCCGCTGGTTTAATTTCTTTTAAGTTATTGATAACCGCTAAATTTATAAATACGTAGTTTTCTTAAAACGACATTACCTGCTTTCAAAATATCATACCCTCATAATTCACTGAATCCATTTTACGTAAAAATGAAGTTTTTCGAAGATAGTGATAATGACATCAATAACAACAATAATGTTTTACGTGAGAACTATAAAAACAAAATCTGAGTTTCATAAATAAAAAAAAGAAGCTGGAAATTTCAAAAAGATTACGAACTTTTAAACGAACGCGTAGTTTTCAATTTACCCTTCTATGTGACATGCTAGATCCAGTCATAACATCTAGGTCGGGTTTGGGGTGTTACACATACTATAACTTAAACATGAATCCATCATTTACTTCATTGCCTAAACCGAATATTACACCATGCTTACCATTATTCATTACCAAAACATATATCCATACACCATAAATATATATACCATGAATTAAACTCATCAACATGAACTAAGTTATAAGTCATTCATGTCATAACCAGTTAAAACACATAACCAAATACAAGCATATATACATCATGAAATATACTCCCATAATAAGTTAATACTATAACCAAATTCACAAAAGTCCTAAGTATCAAGATTTAGCCATTTTCGCATGGCATAATATATATACAAAACCCAAAACAATCCTTTCAAAATATAACCCAGCCTATACATGCCATAGTTCCAAAAGTTTAACTTATAAAATACCAAAGTTAGTCGATAGTGTGATAGACTTTGACGATGATCCCCGAGCTCGTAACTATACTTCAAAATCTATAAAATAATACAAATAAACTCATACAGTAAGCTATCATAGCTTAGTAAGTTATAAGCAATTTCACAACAACAATGCATTATCTCATTGTATTAATAAAATCAAATTAATATGATCACTACCAAGGTTTATAACCATAACTATAATTTATATCACCTTTTGAAAACTTTCGCTTTTCATATCCCAAAGGCCGAACATCCAAGCCTTCAATAATAGATTTCACATGCATATTTTACTTACCGAAGTTATACTTGCATTTCAAACTCATATAAATCACATATTCAAGATCAAAACTAATCAAATGGACTCCTTAAACAACATTCCACATGGCCGAATTACATTATATAATTCATATAGCAATCAATGAGATTTTGTAAGCATTTCCCCATATCGACCTATATCAATCGAACTATATATTTAATAAATACATTCCATCCAAACCAAATTGTCACACATACTTGATTTATAATAACATCTCATAATATCAACTTCCCAGATTCAATTCAAAATATAAAAATTAATCGCACACTTAGTGCTCTTTATCCGATTTCGCACACTCAATGCTCGGAAATTCGATTCGCACACTTAGTGCATAACAACCGATTTCGCACACTTAATGCTCGGTATTTAACAAAATTCGCACACTTAGTGCTCGGTGTCGAAATTTCTCATTAGGGCATCTCTCAAACTTATTCATCATTCATACATATACACATAAACTTATAATCAACCATATATATATATATATATATATATATATATCAACTCATTCATCTCACAATTCCTTATCACATTCGGCAATATTCATTACATATATATATATATATATATACCTCCATTTAAATTACTTACATCATTATAAATAAATTTCAATTCAACTCAATTGCTTAAAAACTTACCTCGAGTATCGACGGACTATATTTTCTGACTATTCGACTAACTTCGCCTTTCCCTGATCCAATCCCGATCCTTTTTGTTCTTGATCTAAATCAATTTCAAATTTAGCTCATTCAAACATATTTTCATTCAATTTAATCCAAAAACACATAAATGGGTAAATTACTATTTTACCCCTAACATTTTCAATTTTTACAATTTAGTCCCTATTGCACAAAACAAAAAATACTCAAAATTTCAAGGTACCCATGTTTGGCTGAATTTCCATAGTGTTCATATAAGCCCATATATTTCATTTATTTCACATTTTGACCCCTCAATTTACAAATTTCACAATTTAATCCTATTTAGACATTTCTATAAAAAATGCCTTAATTAAACTTAACAATCTAACAACCTATATTTATTTTCCATCACTAAACACCAATTTCATCAAACAATCAACAATGGCAATTCATGAATACATCATCAAATTCGAAAATTCCAACTTGGGCTAGCTAGTATTCAAAGCAACGATATCAAAAACATAAAAATTATCAAAGACTGAACTCAAATCACTTACCTATTTAAGCTTGTAAGAGCCGAATGTTACAAAGCTTCTTCTCTCTATTCTTTTCTCTTAGTTTCGGCCAAGAACCATGAAAAAGATGAGCACTTTCATCTTTTTATCAAATATATTAATTTTATCATATTAAATTATAACATAATAATATAAAATATAATAAACAATTCAAACTACTATTACATGCATACCAACCGTCCACTATGTTCATTTTATGGCCAAATTACTACTTTAAACCTCCAATTTATAAAGACATCATCAATTCGACACTATCTCATTTAACCCTCAAATTTTCATTTTACGCGATTAAGCCCTTTTTCACAATTAAGAACCAAAACGATCAAATTTTAATACAAAATTTCACACACACCAATTCACACATAATGAACATAGAAAATAATATTAAAATATTTTTCCAAGTCGGACTCGTGGTCCCAAAATCATCGTTCCTATTAGGGTCAAAATTGGGCTGTTACAAAACAATGGGTAATTATTAGTCAAAATCTTGGGCATTAGAAGGGCAGGATATACTAAAATAAATAAATGTGGGCAAAAACAAGCACAAGGCAGCAGTAATAGGAACACAACAGAAGAAACAATAAATAAAACAGTAGAAATAATGAGCAATGTCTCCCCCTACTTAAATCACATTGCCCTCAATGTGAAAAAATAATATTAACAAATATGATGAAAAAGAAAGGGTTTAGAACACTCCTCATGTCATTTTCGTTATTGTTTTCGCCACCCATTTCAAAATTTAATTTTCCATTTCCTCGATTCTCCTAGATATAAGAAGAGAGATAAATTTTATTAACATGCAAGAAAATAAAATTAAAAAAAGTAAAATATATAACAAAATAAAAATAAATTGGGTTGCCTCCCAATAAACGCTTATTTAATGTCATGAGCTTGACGACCTAACTAGTATTGGGGCTGTTCTAGTTGAATTTCTCCAATTGTATGGGCTTGAAAATTCTCCTTTTTTACCATATCCAATATATTTGGGTTCAATCATTTTTGCGCCTCTTGTTTTGGTTTCGTATTTTCCTCCAAGAAAATCTTATGTGTGCATGTTAAGGGGTTAATCCCTTTTAAGTCAGCAATGGTTTCATCATTCTCCAAAAATGTGCACTTGAGATGCTCGGGAAGTGGTTTTAATTCCAAATCTGGTGTCTGCACAACAAAAGGTAGAAGTTTAGTGTTCAAATGAGCCGATAATTCATTAACAGATTCTGAATCAAAATTATCATCAAACAATGTTTCAAGATTATCTTCATAAGGTGACTCAAAAGTTTCTTCTACTAATGAGTCAATTATGTCTACACAGTTTACATTCAAGATTTCACTCGGGTGACTAATAGCGTCGTAAACATTAAACTTCACGATCTCCCTGTCAAACTCCATTGTGAGGGTTCCACTACACACGTCAATCTTAGTACTTGCGGTACTAAGGAAAGGAGGCCCCAACAAGATGTCCAAAGACCAAGGAGCATTATCCTCTTCCATTTTTACAACATAAAAGTCCGCAATAAAGATAAGTCTGTTGACTTTCACTAATACGTCTTCAAGGACTCCTTCGGGATGCACAATAGATCCGTCTTCTAATTGAATGATAACACCTGTTTTCATCAAAAAAACCCACATTAAGTGATTCATAAATGGAAAAAGGCATTACAATTTTGGAGGCCCTTAAATCACACATAGCTTTTTAATTCCTAAGTGGCCTATTTTGCATGGTATTGCAAACATGCCTCTGTCTTTACATTTCACCGGCATCCTCCACTGCAACACCGCAGATACATTTTCACCAACACGTACTCTTTCATTTCCAATTAATTTTCTCTTGTTGGTGCAAAGCTCCTTAAGAAATTTAGCATATCGCGAAATTTGTTTGATGGCATCCAACAACGGTATGTTGATCTCAACATTTCTAAATGTTTTGAGGATCTCTTTTTTCTCTTTACCTTTCCGATATTGGTTCAACTGTCCTGGAAACGAAGGTTGAATTGTGGGCAATAAAGGTTTCTTTAGAATCTGTTCACCGTTCTCCTACTTTTTTTGGGCAGAATCTTGATTAAGATTCCTACCAGAATTCAATTCCGATTCTTTTCCACTTCATAACGTCACTCCATTTGTGCTTTGTCTTAGGTTAGGTTCCGTTTGTGATGGCAACTTTCCCTATGAGTTGATTTTGTCAATTAATGTGGTCAGTTCTTTTATAGATGTCTCTGTTTTCTGTTGAAATTCCTCTGTTCTCTTTCGAAAATCAACAGTTTTCCATTGTATTTACTATTAGAAATCAAGCACATTAGCTGCTAATTTATTTACCATGGTTTTTAAGGATGTACCTGAATCTTGTGTTTGTTGTGGAAACCGATTTTGGAATGGCTGGTTATACTGCCCCATAACTCAAGTTAGGATGGTCTTTCCATTCTGGGTTATATGTACTTGCGTAAGGGTCATATTGCCTTTGGGGCGATCTAGGAAAGTTCCCCACAGTATCCAAATGAGTCATAGTATCGTTACACAAACTAGGGCATGCATTAGTTGTAAGTCGGGGTGTTGCAAAATTCTGCACAGTCGGGCTGGTCCTTTTTTTACTGCAGAAAGAGAATTCATGATATTAGTAAGTTTTTCAAATTTATCTTCTAAATTTGAAATAGTTAGCTAGTGAACCCTTCTAGTGGGTTCAGGATTGGTATGGAATTACTGAGTATTTACAGCCATCGTGGATATCAAGTCTCTTGCCTGTTGGGGGTCATGTTGACCAACGCTTTTCCACTGATGGCATCTATCATGTTCATTTCCATAGGCTTCAAGCCCTCATAGAAGTATTGGATAAGAGATTGTTATGTTATCCCATATTGTGCGTAACTTGCACACAACTTCTTAAATTGCTCCCAATAGTCGTAAAGAGACTCCACTTCCTTTTGCCTTATCCCAACAATCTCCCTCCTTAATTCAGCTGCGCATGATGCTGGAAAAAATCTATTGAAAAACAAATGGGAAAGATCAACCCATGTTGTGATAAATCCAGGAGGGAAATAAAATAACCATTTCCTAGCAGAGTCTGCTAAGGGAAAAGGGAAAGCATGTAATTTGATTTGATCCTCAGTTACGCCCTAAGGTTTCATACTAAGACAAACCATATGAAACTCTTTTAAATGTTTGTATGGATTTTCATTTTGTAATCCACGAAAAGTCGGCAGTAACTGGATTAATCCTGACTTAAGTTCAAAATTAGTATCCATAGCAGGATACGCAATGCATAACAGTTGTTGTTCGGCAGGAGCTTCAGCCATTTGCCGAATTGTTTGAGCCATAGGTTGTTGTGCTGGATTCAGGTTTACGTTACGTAAAATTTCCCGAAGCAAATCTGGTCATAAGAAAAAAAACAAGATTAGTACGTTACCAGTCCCCGGCAACGATGCCAAAATTTGATATGTCGTTGAAAGCACCAAATATAACCTATCCCTAAGAAATAATTAAAAGAATAGTATAAGGGAAGTAGGGTTAAATCCTCAAGGATTGGATCGCTACAACTTTTTGTTCCTCGAAATCCTGGGCACAGTCGCGCCTAAGAAAAACGTCTGACCTGGGAAAAAACTAAAAAAAAAATAGAATTAAAAATATGGATGAGTTGAAATTGAATAAATTGAAATTGCAATTGTAAAAAGAAATAGAGTTGAGGGAAGGGGATTTTTGGTTTAAGGGATTCCAGCCTCCTGTTATCTCGATCCTCCTTGGATTCAATCATAGGCTTTTAGATGATCCTTCTCATGACTGAATAAGCTAGTTATAGTGGAAGATGTGTATCACCACCAACTCCACTTAGGTTTTAGCCTTACAATTTAGAAAAACTTGGCTCTATCCAACTGTCACTTTTATGGGACCGTCTCACACTAGATCATCATTTCTCAATGGCGAATGCCACGCCATTTTGTCTCTTGGGCTCAACAACCACTGACCAGCAAGTTAGCGAACCAACTGTACAACCTTCCCAAAACATACAAAGTGGCTCCTTTGCACAAGATGAAAATATTACTTTTGGAAGGACATGGACGGAAGCATCAGTTCCATAATGTGGAGAAATGATGAATACTCATTGAGAAGGGTTAAGTGCGGGTTCTAAGCCTTATGAACTCTTTTGGAGGAGCCTTGATAACCTTTGGCTAGATGAGTTTAGTTACCCATGCTTTCGAGAAAAAAAACACAAGTGTGATGGAATGAAATTTTATTGGAAAGGAAAAGAACAAAAAGGTTAGAGCCTTAGGGGGAAGTAGTTTTTTACAGAAGTAATGAGTGCATATTCATGTCACTTTGTCGCATATTTATAGTACATAAAAAATCTAGTTTGTTCCTATTTAAACTCTAGAAGATAATAAAAGATATAATTTGAAATTAAATCTAAACAATATCATAATAATACTAATAATAATCTTAAAAATAAAATTCAAATTTAAATAGTCTTATGTTCATAAATCTCTTTTTTAAATTTTTACCCCAAGTTTTTCACACTTTGTATTTTCGGCACCACTTCTTCCCTATTTTGCATGCTGACCCATTTTGTCTTTAAATTCATGCTTTTTACCCTCAAATTTCCTTTTCCCGTCAATTTAGTCTCAACAAGATAAAAAAACCATAAACAACCCGAAGTCGAGGAAGTCAATTGAGGAAGAGAACCCGAAATGTCTAAGGAAAAATGCCCCAAAAATGCAAAAGTGCTAAGAAGAAAATGCTAAGACCCGAAATGACAAGAAGAGAAAAAGAAAGCACACAAAGGTACACACAAAAGGTTTCGATTTTGCCACCCCCACCAATACCGAATTTGCTACCCAAAACTAACCTCTAGCCTAAATTCTCATTCCCCCATACACTCCACATTCGGCCAAACACTCCCACACTCCCTTATCCCCTGATTTTCTCCTCTTTTTACTCCACCATTCACTCTCCACCTCTCATTCAAACCGATTGACCAAGTCTCCCTCCATCTTGTAGAGTTCTAATCCAACACCACCTCTTCTCCCCCAAAGCATAAAATAAAAACTCCCCATATGTTGGTTGTGGGATTCGAACCCCACCCCACCTTGCTTCCAAGTTGACACCACCACCACTCCACCATGTGGCCATTTGTGTTAGCAAAACACCAACAAATTCCCCTAAGCCTTGCTTCCAACAGTCCTCTGCCCTAAAGTGCCCAAAACCCAAATTTTTCCAAGGTTTGGCCTTGACCCCGGGCCTCCCTAGAGCCCTTAACACCCTTAAGTAACCCGCAGAGCAAGCATAACATGCAATTACACAGATATGAAAAACCCCTAATTTTTGGGATGTTACAATTCTACCCCCTTAAAGAAATTTTGGCCTCGAAATTTTACCTGATCAAAAGAGATGGGGTAATTGATGACGCATTGCCTCCTCAGGCTCTCACGTGGCTTCCTCTGAATTGTGATTATGCCACAATACTTTGACCAACGGTATAGATTTCCTTCTCAACACCTTAACATCACAATCCAAGATCTGCACCGGTTCTTCTTCAAAAGACAGATCAGGTCTTATCTCAATTTCTTCCACCGGCACTATATGAGAAGGATCTGACCGATAGCGCCTCAGCATAGAAACATGGAATGCGTTATGTATCTGGTGTAACTCAGGAGGTAAATCAAGTTGATAGGCGATTGGTCCAACACGTTTCGACACCCGATAAGGTCCAATGAATCTGGGACTTCACTTGCCCTTCCGCCCAAATCTCAGAATCTTCTTCCAAGGTGAGACCTTCAAGAAAACATAATCTCCCATCGAGTACTCGATTTCCTTACGTTTAAGATCCGCATACGACTTCTGTCTATCAGAAGCTTCTTTTAACTGACTCCGAATCAACTTCACTTTTTCCTCAGTTTCAGAATTCAACTCTAAACCCAACAACCGTCGCTCACCCAATTCTATCCAACAAGTAGTGGTACGACACCTACGACCATATAATGCCTCGTATGGTGCCATCTGAATGTTGGATTGGTAGTTGTTGTTATACGCAAATTCCGCTAAGGGTAAATAATCCTTCTAACTGCCTCTGAAGTCAATCACACAGCTCCTTAACATGTCTTCCAAAATCTGGATTACCCTCTCCGACTGACCATCAGTCTATGGATGAAACGTTGTGCTGAAGTCTAATCTTGTACCCAAAGCTTCATGTAACGCCTTCCAGAACCGAGATGTGAATCTACGGTCCCTGTCTGAGATGATAGACATTGGTACCCCATGCAACCTCATAATTTCTGCCACGTACAACTAGGCCAATTTCTGCAACGAGTAGTCAGTGCGAACTGGAATGAAGTGCACGGACTTAGTCGACCGATCAACAATTACCCATACTGAATCTTTCTTAGTAGGCGTCAGGGGTAGCCCACTAACGAAATCCATTGTTATCCTCTCACATTTCCAGAGTGGAATCTTTACAGGTTGTAGCAGTCCCGAAGGGAGCTGATGCTCGACCTTCACTTGCTGGCATGTCAAACACTTACTTACGAAATCAGTTACCTCACGCTTAAGTCCCGGCCACCAATACTGTTCACGCAAATCTTGATATAATTTGTTCCCATCGGGATGCATAGCGTATGGGCTACTATGCGCTTCCCGTAGAATCATCTGTCTTAACTCAGAATCCCTCGGTACACAGACTCTTCCACGAAAACACAATACCCCTTCACTATTCAATTCAAAATCTACCGTCTCTCCCTTCTCTAGCTGTTGAAAACGAGAACTCAACGACTCATCCAGCATATGTTTCTCCTTAATCTGACTAATCCATGTTGGTTTTACTTGTAGTTCTTCCAATAAATTACCATCCTCGAATAGACTAAGCCGAGCGAACATTGCTCTCAAGTCAGATACCACCTTACGACTCAGCGCATCCGCTACCATGTTGGCTTTCCCCAGATGATACTCAATCGAGCAATCGTAATCCTTCAGCAACTCTATCCATCTCCGTTGTTTGAGATTCAACTCCTTTTGGGTAAGGAGATACTTCAGACTCTTATGGTCGGTGTCGATAATCGACTTTTCCCCATACAAGTAGTGTCTCCATATCTTTAGTGCGAACACTACTGTAGCTAGTTCCAAGTCATGAGTAGGGTAGTTCAGCTCGTGCGGCCTAAGTTGACAAGATGCATACGCCACCACCTTCTCTTCCTGCATTAGCACACATCCCAAACCCGTGTGCGACGTATCACAATAGACAACAAATTCTTTCCCAGCCTCTGGTTGAATTAATATCGGTGCTTCAGTCAAAATCTTCTTCAGTTTCTCAAAACTCTCTTGCTGCTTATCCGTCCATACAAACAGTACCACCTTACGCAGCAATATAGTTAAAGGTGCGACAACCAAAGAAAACCCCTCAACGAACCACCTGTAGTACCCAGCTAAACCCAGAAAACTTCAGATCTCTGACACTGACTCCAGTGGCTTCCAATCCAATACAGTTTCAACCTTCTAAGGATCAACCCTGATCCCCTCGGCAGACACAACATGCCCTAAAAATGTCACTTCCTTCAGCCAAAACTCGCACTTACTGAATTTGGCGTAAAGTTGCTTTTCCCTTAATATCCGCAGAACAACCCGAATATGTGAATCATGCTCCTCCTCAGTTCTTGAATACACCAAAATGTCATCTATGAATACCACCACGAACTGGTCTAGATAGGGTTGGAAGACCCAGTTCATCATATCTATGAAAGCAGCTGGTGTATTCGTTAATCCAAACGGCATGACCAGAAACTCGTAATGCCCATAACGAGTTCGAAATGCAGTCTTGTGTATATCTACCTCCTTGACCTTCAGCTGATGATATCTCAATCTTAAGTTTATTTTCGAGAAGACCGAAACTCCTCGCAGCTGATCGAACAGATTGTCAATTCTAGGCAGCGGGTACTTGTTCTTAATCGTTAACTTGTTCAACTGGCGATAGTCAATACACATACGCATTGACCCATCCTTCTTCTTCATGAATAGAACCGGCGCTCCCCACGGTGATACACTTGGTTTGATAAATCCTTGATCCAATAGCTCTTGGATCTGAGCCTTTAGTTCTACCAGCTCTTTCGGTGCCATCCTATAAGGGGCGATAGACACCGGAGCCATTCCCAGTAACAGCTCAATACTGAACTCAACCTCACGATTTGGGGGCAACCCCGGAAGCTCTTCAGAAAATACATCAAGAAATTCCTTTACAATCCTGACATCTCCAACAGACAACTCCTTATCATCAGATGTGCTGACAAAAGCTAGAAACGCCTCGTACCCCTTTCGAACCAATTTCTTGGCTCTTAACGCGGAGATTACATTGGTCAGATGTCCCTTCTCTCTCCTATCACCATCACTTCCTCGTCCTCTGACGTCTTTAATATCATACGCTTAGCAGCGCAATCTAAGTTCGCAGGTTCTTCCCCAACCAGTCCATGCCAAGAATGAGGTCAAATTCGCCAAACGGCAGTTCCATCAAATCTGCCGGGAAGACAACCCCTTGAACCTCTAAAGGCACATCTCTAAATAGCTTATTCACTATGACAGACTGCCCTAGAGGACTAATCATTGATATTTCTTTTTCGTCAAGTTTGAATTGTATATCCAATGTTCCAGACACATTATAAGCAACATACGAATGCGTTGACCCAACATTAATTAAAGCAAAACATGGTACACCATAAATAAAGAATGTACCAGTTATGACGTCAGGTGCGTCACCCTCCTCTCGACGCTGAGCAGCATAAACCAACCCTAGCTGTTTTGCATCTGTATTACCAGCACCTCTGCCTGGTGCTCCACGACCTTGCCGAAATCTATTTCCCCCTCGGGCTGGGCCACGACCTCTCGGTGGCTGCTGACCACCTCTATCTGGCTGAACATATCCCTGTCTCACAACTGGCGTCGGACCCGGTTTCAATGTACAGTCCTTAATTTTGTGGTCTCTTGACCCACACCTGAAGCAGGCCCTAACTTTCTTCCAACATTCACCCTGATGAAACAACCCGCACACTTCGCAAGGCTGCGGTCTACCAGCAGTAAATGGAACTCTAATTCAGACTGGCCCATCAAATCTAGGCCTCTTTTGAAATCTATCTAAAAAACTAGAAGGCCTAAAATCTCTCTTATTCTTACCCCTTTCCTTGTCACGGTTCTAATGCTCAGAGCGTTTCACCTCCTCAACAATCTTGGCCTTCTCCACCAAAGCAGCAAAATCCCTCTCTCTGTAGGGCTATCAGTGCCCGCAACTCATCTCGCAACCCATCTTCAAACCGCACACAGCGCTCATAATCGATCGAAACTATTCTCGAGCATACCGGCTCAGACGCAAAAATTCTGCCTCATATTCTGCTACATATTTATTCCCCTGAACCAGATTCAAGAATTCTTTTCTTTGGGCGTCCACAAAACTAGCCCCGACATATTTCCCCTAGAAAGCCGTTTTAAAGAAATCTCAGGTTAATCGATCTGCTTGTGTGCCTTCCCTCACAGTGAGCCACCATTGGTATGCCTCATCTCTCAGTAAGGATACTGCCCCTTTCAACTTTTGCTCCATCGAGCAATCCAAGTCATCCATGATCCGCTCCACTGCCTCCAACCAATATTCCACCACAATCAAGGCTACACCAGAGATGCCCCTAAAAACTTCGACCCCGTAGACCCCCGAGCTGCCGACCCAGTACTTGCTCCAGCAACCTGTTCTAAGACTGACAGCATTGCTTGGGAGAGAGCATCGTCCCCTCCTATTCGATCATAAGACCCCGCTTCGGTCACTGGTGATGCAGGTGCTTCTATTTCAGGAATTTGTCCCGATGCTGAGGACCCAGCCCTAGTACCTCGACCTCTACCACGGCCACGTCTACCTCTTCCACGACCTCTTGTACTCATCTCGATGTAACACGTTAATCTATTTAAGAGTTTTATGAATCAGTTTATAGTTCCCATGATTATTAACAAGTGTTTTATGGAAAACAGTTATAAGAGTTGTTTTCGTTGATCGAATTTCCTACTGTTTCAGTCTCTACAGTCTCAGTTTCTATAGCTAAAGTTTCAGCGTACTACCACTACCTCTAATAGTTTCTTACTACAGTTTTTTCATCGTAAAATCTAGTTTAAAGTAGGAAAACTTACAGATTCGGTGCCGGAGACTCAGTGTACCATACTTCCAGTAACATTATACATTTTCTAAACCACATTTTAAACTGTTTTGAAAAAAAATTTAAACCCATTCCACAGTCGAGTTTTGCAACCTGGCTCTGATACCATAAAATGTAACACCCCAAACTCGGCTTAGACGTTATGGTCGAATCTAGCATGTCACATTAAAAGGTAGTTGAAAAACTAAGCGATCGTTTAAAATGTTGCTTCTGTTTGTGAAACTTCGGCTTTCGTTGTTTGTTGTAAAAACGTGATTTGTGTACTATCTATTTTTATAAAGTTGTTATTATTTTGAAAAATATTTTTCTGTTGTGAAAATTGAACGTGAATAGTTACGGAAACATGCTATTTTGAAAAAATATTATTAATATTTTAAGAAAACCCCGTTTTTAAATGCTTAGCAGCTTACTAAATGACGAAATAAAAGTTTAAAAAGTAAAATAAGACCAATGGCCTTATTACAAAACAATAACCCGAAAATTAAATAATCTTAAAAAAATAAAAACCAAATTTACTGAGTTTCGTGAAGAACAACTCCGACGTATGGCCACCACCGAGTTCTTCGCAGCTCCCAAATCCATTATCACTGGGGATTACCTGCAACGTTATGGGAAAAAGGGGTGGGTTACAAGAACTCAGTGTGTAATCCCATTTTCAGTCACAGTCATAGTCTCAGTCTGGGCCTAAGCCCCATACAGTATCAATTTGTTCTACGACCCCAAAGTCATGGTAATGTAAATAGAGAATGCAGCCCACCCCAACCCAACCCTACACTCCACCCGTACCAGCCCTACACTCTACGTGGGGACCAAGTCAACCCACCCAACCCTACACTCCAAGATTGCAGCCGAGCTGCCAGTATAAACGCAGCAAAGCTGCTAGTAACAGTATATGTGGCTGAGCCACTAAAATCAATATAACGTGGCATAGCCACCAGTACAGTACTTCCTCCATCAATATAACCCAACCCAATGCAACATGTCATGGCATAATATCTCAGTGAATGCAATAATGTATCATCATGGCAATTAATTAAATTATACACAAACATACCAAATCTGCCCCTAAAGGTATAACAGTAAATTTACCCACTGAGGGTATTTTAATAATTTACCCACTAAGGGTATTTCAGTAATTTACCCACCAAGGGTATTTCAGTCATTTACCCATTAATGGTATTTCAGTAATTTAGTCGTCTAACTGCCTTTTCGGAGGCCTATTGTCGTCTCGAGCGACATGGGACCCCTTTTTGGGTCTCTACGGTACAATTGAGCTAAAAATCCATTTTAGGCCCAAATGGGCCCACACGCTCGTGTGGCCCATTACGCATGGTTTCGGTCTCAATTTTGTAGTTTTCACAACCACATCTATCATTCAGTCATTTCCCATCAATTTTGCCCATGTGGGTCTGTTAGCCCATTGGGCCCGTTTAGCCCGTTTTGGCTCGATCAGGCCCGTTACAGCCTCAATTTTGCGAGAGTGCTCGTGGCACTCTCGAAGATCTATGACCATCATTCGTGGCTCGATTTACCCCTACAATCGTTCGCATGCTCGAGTGGTCGCAGTCGCCAGCTTTTCGGCTTTTCGGCTTTTGGCTGTTTCTTAGAACATCCCATGCATTCATCGAGGTGGGTGTGACATTACACACCTGTTATGAGCGTAGATTGAAACTCTCGAGATCACGCACCTATGAAAACAATACCCTCCAGACCATTAGACTTAACCTTAATAAGACATCCATTAAATTGAAATCGACAACTCACTCCACACCACTTACCAATAACCAAGAGATCCACTGCAAAGGAAAAGTCTTTAGAAAAGTGTTTAGTCGACCCTCTGGTTAAGCACGTCGATACCCTAGCAGTGTTGGTACAAAAACAGATGTTAGCAACACCTCACTCATGATCATAATAGAATTCAAGACTACCTTTCGGCTTGAGAAAAACTAACATAATTAAGAAAAGGATTCGGCCAACCCCTTAATCAACCCTAACCACAGTTACCAACCAAAACTAAAATTCGGAAATTGACCGGTCGAAGGAACGTACACTCACAAACCCTACTAGACACGACTTGTACCATAAAGAGAAAACACAGTCAAATGTTTTGGCTTTAACCTTACAATGAGAAGGGAAAAAATATAAGGGAAAAGAGGATGATACCTTCGACCTGACAAAAACGGAATGGAGAGGCAAGATTCGGCAGCAATAAGTAATAACAGTGAATTAATAAAGAAACGATTCGGCACCTAGCAGCCAAATAAAAGAATCAGCTTCGGCTATGGAGTTAAAGCGAAATGAAAAATCCAATGACTAGAAGGAAAAGAAAAACCAATTGGAGACTAGGAGAAAAGAGGTAGAGATTTCAGTTATGGAGAATTACAAGAGAAAAAGATGAGATGAGAATGGGAAAGAATAGATGAAAGAAGATGGAAGAATGAAGCTGAAAAAGATTCGGCACAAGTCAATTGAGGAAGAGAACCCGAAATGTCTAAGGAGAAATGCCCCAAAAATGCAAAAGTGCTAAGAAAAAAATGCTAAGACCCGAAATGACACGAAGAGAAAAAGAAAGCACACAAAGGTACACACAAAAGGTTTCAGTTTTGCCACCCCCACCAATACCGAATTTGCTACCCAAAACTAACCCCTAGTCGTAATTCTCATTCCCCCACACACTCCACATTCGGCCAAACACTCCCACACTCCCTTATCCCCTGGTTCTCTCCTCTTTTTGCTCCACCATTCACTCTCCACCTCTCATTCAAACCGATTCCACCTCTTCTCCCTTGGAACGGTGGAAATGTGCAAGTGTACACAATCGTAACAAGTAATAAAGTGACAAGTAAATGTCGAGTTATCGTACCCACAGGGACTGTAAAAGTATAATTTATGAAAATGGTTTCAAACACTTTGGTGATGGAAAAATAATTGGTTTTGAGAAATCTTTAAAAACTAAAAGAAAAACAAAGTAAAAATAAAATAAAACAAAGTTCTAATGCACGATTTCAAAAACTGATTTTAATCAAGATGACATAATTGTGTTGGTTTAATCACATTTCTTACCTTAGAATTATTAAACTTGTGTTTATACTTGTTAAAACATGGCAACTCTATAATTTGCTAACTTATGAACATATTTACAAGTCAAAATTCCATTCATCTCTTATACATATTTCTATGCCAATTCGACCGATTAAACAGACTTCTAAAAGTAAACATGTTATTGCACATACATACTTATTAAATTAAACAATCTCTCGCATATTCCTATGTCGATGCAAACGATGAATTCAACCTAACCAGCATATAAAAGATCATGTGAAGTAACAAAGTATTTTTACCTTGAAACAATTTAATCACAAAAATCCTGCAAGTTATGCAAGGCATACATATCGTCAAATATAATGCTAATTTAATCTTCAGCTACCTTAGAAGAGTTAAACATGCACAGATTAAGTATTGTGTCCATTAATTACAATTTCAATGCGTTTAAATAATTAACTCATTAGCTATCTAAACAATTATAATGCCAGATAACTTAAACATAATTTTACTTAATCAAATATTTCACTGAGGCCTTAAACAACATAAACACAATTTTAATAATCTAAGAGGGCGAAATGAAATCAAACCAACACGAATTAAATTCAAGCTAAATTGATTAAATTAAACATTTCAAAAGCATGAATATTCATAAGCATGTTTGTCAAAACAACAACAAATAATTTAAAGAGATAGGAAACAAGAAACAAATCTGGTGGCTCTCCGTGGCTTGTCTGATTGATCCCTTCTTCGTTCTTCGTTGTCCTTGGCTATCAAGGGGCTTATGAACACTTCAATTGCTGCTTCAAATTGCTGGAAAACACCTCTTTTCCAAGAGGGGAAATCGGCACAAGAACACCCAAAAAGGGAAAAGGGAAAATGGGGAATTGAGAGAAAATGAGAGAGAAGAATGTGAAGGCTTGAGGTGTGTTTTGAATGAGCAGCTAGGGGCTGTATTTATAGGTGTTAGGGGGTGCTAAAAATAGAAAAAATCAGTAGCAAAGGAGTCCCACTTGGCCGGCCATCCCATGTGGCAAAGTTGATGGATTCAACTTTGCTAAAATTAGCATGGGCAAATCTTTAAAGCCATGAATTTTGGAGGGGTTTGAATGGGATTTTGAGAAGTCTTCAAGGGCTTCTTTGCAACTCAATTAATCAGCTAACAAGCTGATTTGGACCAGCCTATGGACGGTTTGGGCTACCCAACTCTTTGCTTGGTTCGGTTCAACCGGTTTGGTTCAGCTGATGCGGTTCAACTGGGCCTTTTTCATAATTAATTAAGATTAATTTATTTAACTCAAATTAAATTCGGAATAAATTAAAATTAATTATATTATGATTATATATTCATAATTGGACTGCCTTGGGCTGGAAATTAATTCACCTTGATATTCCAAATTGCTTCTCGGTTTTATTCTTCGAGTAGTGTCTGCCAAGCTGATTTTCGCCCTTTGTGCGAATCTGTCAAAAATAGTCAAAATAAATCAAAATTTACTATAAAATTAATTAAAATTCATCATGTTCATATTTTTATCATAATTTAATTATTTTATAATATTTAATTATTTTCCGACAAGAATTTACTCGAAACCACATGAATTTGAGTCAAAAAGGGCATGAAAAAGTATATAAATTTTCGTGTTTCCACACCCCCAAACTTAATTCATTGCTCGTCCCGAGTAATGCACAAATTTGATAAGAATTTTCTCGAAAACACCTTTGAAAAACTTCCTTCAGAACAATTTTTCTTCAAAATTATGATGTTGGCATACTCATGCTCAAGAACAAGAAATTTGATAGTTATGCTACTTAAGCATTCATATCATTCAAATTACTCTCAACAATTATTATACTAGCAAAATTAGACTAAATGTTTCTTAATAAAGACATGTTACTCGCTACCAATTTGATTTTAATTCCTTATTCAAAAAGTAAACTGCAATCATTAAGCTTACTAATGTCTTCATATGTTGAACAGAGCAATTTCTCTCCACTAATGTAGGTAACATTGGAATTTTGAATCAATAGGTCTTTAATAAGGTTGTAACGTGGCTGGGCTTAGGGGTAGATAAAAGATAGATAAATTTTTGGCTTAAAAACCCTAGACTCAGCTTATCTTCAAACCTTTGGAAATTTCACCCTTGATACCCAACTTGTGCTCTTTTGATCACTTATTTTATTTTGAGTACATGTTTGTTTTTTTAAAACAAGCTCAAACTCGAGCACTTGCTTCATGTACTACAATTTTCGAGCATTTGATACTTCTTTTCAACTCCCCCAAACTTATTTTCAAACGATCTTCTGAATAGTACTGAGTCTAGTGTTTGGGATAATTTTAGAAGTAATGAAGAGAAAATTGATGGCTAGATATCGCATAGGTCCAAATAAAATTAGGCCATATAGTCTCAAAATTGGGTTTCAAAAGATAATTTAATTAGGGTCGGCTTGAAAGGCTCAAACGGTCCAAACAATAGTTGCCTAAATAATTTTCAACATTCCATGTTTCCTAGGATTTCACCTCAAGAAATTACTAAGTCAATTCTAAAGACTTAAGCTTTCATGCATGCCTAATTTTTTCGTAGGGAACTAAAAATTTTATGGTACGAACTTGCATGCTTTATTAAAAATACACTTATATCATTATTAAGCTAACATAGTAAATTATTGAAATAATAGAACTTTATTAATACTGAAGTACAGCATACTTAACAAAATTTCAAATTATTGAACAAAAATATGTCCTAATCATAACTAAAAGAAAATTTTATTCTGAATGGAATCAATTCTTTTCGGTCCCCCTACTTAAAGTGAACAATGTCCTCATTGTTTAAAGTGAATAGATACTATACACCAGGTAGGAAAATTAGAAAAGAGGAGGTGAGTCAAAATTGACTGCTTAAGTACCAGGCACTTTCTAAAATCCAATCCTAGACATGTATATATCTATTGCCACACTTTAGCCTTTGAGACTTGTTCAGATTTTATTCATGCTTCCTATCTCTTATTTTATTGTGCAAAAATAAAAATTCCTAATTAACCTAATCCTAAAATACTTAAGAAAGAAATAAACGAAAGTTGAAGTCCTCCCCTTTTTTATTTGTTCGTCGATCCTTCCGAATTCGACTTATCTTTTGCTCCATTAGTATTGCCTTTGCATGAATCGCTTTGCTCCTTCTTTAAACATTGATGGCTCGATATCAGGTTCAGCTTCTGGTTCCATTGATTCTGCCTCATGAGGGACTTCAGTTGATTGCTCTAGCGGGATTTCTGTGGGTTCATCTTCTGCTTCTTCGGGATCCTCGCTTTCTTCAATTCGTTGCTGAAGAACAGACTCTCCAGCCACTCGGTAGAGGTCCTAATCGGTGATTGTGCCTTGACTATACTCTGTCTTCTTTACGTCCGCAAGGAGTTTTGCTTTTAAGCACAGAATTGTGATCGTAAAGGGGAAATAGGTAGGGCCAGAACGTCTAACGACACAATTTCGCATCTCTCTCAGGATGATTTTGCCCACATCAATGGTCTTTCCAGTTAGAATCGGGTATAATAGGACCATTCGCTCTAATGAAATTGTAGTCCCATATGGACTAAGCATAAGGCTGAAATGAATGAAATAGAACCATACCTTCGCAAGTGGTGTCAAATACTCTCTTCGACACGTGTGGATCCCTTGCTTTGACACAGTCCACTTAGAACCTGGCACTGTGAGTTCCTCGAGGATTTCTTGTAGATTTTCAGGCTTAATATTGCTCAACAGAGAGGAATATTCGTCGTTGTCGAAATCAGGTAATTCAAAGAACTTATTAATAGCATTAGAGTTTATGGGTACCTTAATTCCACAGACTGGAACTTCGGTCAATTCACTTGAAGTTAAGTTCGCGTAGAATTCACGAACTAGTTCTTCATCCACACTTGGTCTCTTTTCACAAAACAATTCCCAATTGAGTGCTTCAGCAACTTGAGAATACATGCCATAAAGTCTCTGTAGTTGCTTTCCTTCAATGTGAAGCCTTTCTCTGGATGCATCTGTTGATTTTTGAAGATACTTTCATATCTTACTTTAGCTTCTTCACAGTGAAACTTGCTTTGTGTTTTGTCGATTTGAGCGGAGGCACGAGTTCTCTTGCGAGTATAATTAACCAGAATATCAGATGAAAAGAATAAAAATTAGCTTCTTAAAAATTTAATAACAATTACTAAAATTCCAATTAATTAAAAAATTAAGTAATTAAATAAAAATTAAATTTAAGAAAGAAAATTATTCTTACCACCTTCCTTGTAGAATTTAAGAACTCTTAAAATAAATAAAAACTAATGAATAAAAAGGGAAAATTTAAAGGAGGGTTGGCTTAGGTTGGGGGAAGAGAGATGTGCGCATAGGCGCACAAGGCAGCAAACAGGTGCCGCGCAAGAGAGCTGCAGCAGGTGTCGCGCGGGCAGGTGGTGCGCAAGGCAGGCCACGGCAATGGTGCACACAAGTGGGCTGCTGGAGAAGCAGCAGGCGTGCGGGTCTTGGCCTGGGCAGGAGTTAGCGTTGGCGTGTGCTGGAGCTAGAGCTGCTGCTACTGGCTGAATGGAGACTTAAGGACTAGGGGCTTGCGGCATTTGGTGTTTTGATGGATGGGAAGTTGAGTGATGAGTGAATGGTGTGCATCAATGGTGCAATTTATAGATGGAGGAGTATAAATTGGAATAGAACTCTTAGAATAATTAAAGCATTAAAAATAAGAGTCCCCTTCTAATTTTACTCATGATAAACAACAATTAATAATTAAATGAACACATATAAATTATCAATTGCTATTTAATTATTAAGATAAATATGAAATAAAATTAAATCTAATCCTAAGCTAAGTTCATAACAGTTAATATATAAAATATAATAAATATAATTATATATTAAAGTTTATCAATAATTTATAAATATGAAATTAAATAAAAATGTTTATTTTAGATGCCTTTTAAAAATATTTACAAAAGGAGGCACCTAGTTTTTATTATTTACGGAAATAGCACCCAACTTTTGAAAATAATTCAATTAAGTCTTTAGACCTAATGAAAATTTGAAATTGAGTTGCAATTTAAGGCTTGGGTCAAAATTGACCTTTTTATTTGAAAAACTAAAAATTTATTTTGTCATTTAGGGGCTAATTCCTTGGAAAATTATGCAAAAATCAATTCCCAGGAAAGATTGGAGGGGTCACAAGCGGTCCCGCTTAAGTTCCAATCTTCTAGACAGAATTTATTTGAGCATAATAAATCCAAAAATATTCCCTAAATAATTTATTGAAAGCAATAAAAACTAAGGGTTAGATAAACTGAACAAGATTTTATCCCGTTCAGGGGTTCCTCCGTAATAATGTTTCAAATGCTGAGCATTGACTTGAAAATTACCTCTCTTACCTTGGAGTTCAATAACTCCGTATGGATAGACGCGATGAATTGTAAATGGACCGGACCAACGTGACTTCAACTTACCAGGAAAGAACTTTAATCTGGAATTAAATAATAAGACTTGCTGACCTGCTTCAAATTCTCGAACTCGGATATGCTTGTCATGCCATTTCTTGAGTCTTTCTTTGAGTAATTTGGCATTTTCATATGAGAACATTCGAAATTCCTCTAGCTCGTTGAGTTGGAGCATTCATTTATCTTTAGCAAGCTTGAGATCCAAATTCAGTTGTTGAAGAGCCCAGTAAGCTCTATGCTCTAACTCCAGAGGTAGATGACATGCTTTCCCAAAGACCAACCTGTAGGGTGACATTCCTAAGGGTGTCTTGTATGCTGTTCTGTAAGCCCATAAAGCATCATCTAGTCTCTTAGACCAATCTCGTCGGTTCGGACAAACTACCTTCTCAAGTATGCCTTTGATCTCCTTATTTGCTAGCTCAGCTTGTCCATTTGTCTGTGGATGGTAAGCTGTAGCAACCTTGTGTTTCACTCCATGTTTGTCTAGCAACCATTTTAACCACTTGTTCACAAAGTGGGTCCTTTCATCGCTGATAATGGCTCTTGGGGTTCCGAACCTTGTGAATATGTGTTTCTGTAAGAACTTCATCACAACCTTGGCATCGTTCATCGAATAAGCTTCAGCTTCGACCCATTTGGACACATAATCTACTGCTATCAATATGTACTTGTGACCAAAAGATGGAGGAAAAGGACCAAGAAAGTCAATACCCCAAACATCGAACAATTCTACCTCAATGATATTTGTTCGAGGCATCTCATTTCTATTGGTGACATTTCCAACCCTCTAACATCGATCACAGCTCTTTACGTAAGCGTATGCATCCTTGAATAGTGTTGGCCAAAAGAATCCGTCTTACAATACTTTGGCTGCTATACGAGTACCTCTAAAGTGTCCCCCACTCGGAGCTGAATGACAGTGGTATAAGATCTTCAGTATTTCATCTTCTGCCACACATCTCCTAATCATCTGATCTGCACACTTTTTAAACAGATATGGCTCTTCCCAGAAATAGTACTTCACATCGTGAAGAAACTTTTTCTTTGCTGATATGTTTTATCAATCGGCATCAAACCACAAGTTAAATAGTTAGCAAAATCAGCAAACTAAGGGATATTATGGACATGATTTACCTTCAGTATATGTTCATCTGGAAATGTCTCATGGATCGGTAAAAGTGGAGAATTTCCCTCTTGCGGCTCCAATCTGGATAAGTGATCTGCTACTTGGTTTTCTACTCCTCTTCGATCTTGAATTTCTAGATCAAACTCTTGAAGTAAAAGCACCCACCAGATCAATCTCGGCTTAGCATCTTTCTTGGCTAATAAGTACTTAATTGCGGAATGGTCCGTATAGACAATCACTTCGGTACCTACAAGATAAGATCGAAACTTGTCGAAAGCAAACACAATAGCAAGTAACTCTTTTTCTGTTACCGTATAGTTTAATTGAGCTCCGGTTAGAGTTCTACTTGCGTAGTAGATGGGATGAAACACTTTGTTCCTTCGCTGGCCCATGACAGCTCCAATGGCGAAGTCACTTGCGTCACACATCAATATGAATGGTGAATCCCAGTCTGGCGTGACGATTATGGGTGCCGTGACTAATCGATTGTTCATATTATCGAAGGCTTTTAAGCATTCTTCATCAAACTTGAATATCGAGTCTTTCTCCAATAGCTTGCATAAGGGTTTAGCCACTTTGGAGAAGTCCTTGATAAATCTTCGATAAAAACCGGCGTGACCCAAAAAGCTCCTAACACCTTTTACAAATGTTGGAGGTGGGAGTTTCTCAATAACATCTACTTTTGCTTTGTCCACCTCGATCCCATGTCTCGTTATTCGATGACCTAGAACAATTCCTTCTCGTACCATAAAATGGCATTTTTCCTAGTTGAGTACGAGATTCGTGTCTTCATATCGCCTCAGTACCTTAGCTAGATTGGCTAAGCAATCATCGTAAGTATCTCCAAATACTGAGAAATCGTCCATGAAAACTTCCAAATACTTCTCAACCATGTCAGTGAAAATAGACATCATACATCTTTGAAATGTAGCCGGTGCATTACATAAACCAAATGGCATGCGTCTAAATGCAAATGTATCGTACGGGCAGGTGAATGTCGTTTTGTGTTGATCTTTCGGTGCTACTGTAATCTGATTATACCTTGAGTATCCATCGAGAAAACAGTAGTAGTCTCGTCCTGCGAGTCTATCCAGCATCTGGTCCAAAAACTGCAGAGGAAAGTGATCTTTCCTAGTCACCTTGTTCAGCTTCCGGTAATCGATGTAGATTCTCCATCCCGTAATTGTTCTCATTGGTATCAACTCGTTGTTCTCGTTCTCCACAATCGTGATACCTCCTTTCTTCGGCACGCACTGGACTGGACTTACCCATGAACTGTCTAAGATAGGGTAAATTATACCCGCATCCAACCACTTGATAATTTCCTTTTTCACAACATCTTTCATGATTGGGTTCAGTCTCCGTTGTCCATCAATTGTTCCTCTCTCGCCATCTTCTAATATAATCTTGTGCATGCATACGGATGGGCTAATACTGCGAATATCGGCTATGGTCCATCCGATAGCCTTCTTGAATTGTTTCAACACTATGATAAGTTTCTCTTCTTGTTCAGTAGTTAATTCTGCTGAAACAATCACAGGCAGAGTAGAGGCGTTACCTAAATAAACATATTTCAAGTGTGACGGTAATACCTTGAGTTCTAACTTAGGTGGCTCCTCGATTGATGGTTTTGGCTACATGTAATCTCTTTTCTCTAATTCCAAAGATTCAAAATGGGATAGCGGATTAAATCCCTTTTGATTAGCTTCTAGTAAAGCTGAGTATTCGTCCTCCTCTTCCTCATTTGGGGGATCCAATGTCAAAATTTTTTCCAATGGGTCATCGACACAGTTAAGTTCCTTCTCTACTATTAATTCCTCTAAATCGGCTACTGTAGAACAATCATCCATTGTGTCAGGGAATCGCATTGATTTAAAAACATTAAATGTTACCTGATCATCCTGAACACGCATAGTCAGCTCGCCCTTTTGCACATCAATAAGTGTCCTTCCAGTTGCTAAGAATGGTCTTCCTAGGATGATTGGCACTTCTTTGTCTGCTTCAAAGTCTAGAATTAGAAAGTCAGCAGGAAAGATAAACTTATCTACACGTACCAATACGTCCTCGATTTTTCCTTCTGGATGTGCTAAGGATCGATCTGCTAGTTGAAGTGTAACCGTAGTTGGTCTAACTTCTCCTATCCCCAACTTCCTAAATATTGACATAGGCATCAAGTTGATACTCGCACCTAAGTCACATAATGCTTTACCACAATATGTTGATCCAATATTGCACGGTATGGTGAAACATCCAGGATCCTTCAATTTTGGGGGTAGTTTGTTCTGAAGATATGCACTGCATTCCTTTGTCAGGGCTACCATCTCAAATTCTCCAAGTCTTCGTTTCTTTGACAAGATATCCTTCATGAACTTAACATAGTTCGGCATTTGCTCAAGTGCTTCGACCAACGGGATGTTGATGTGAAGTTGCTTGAGTACGTCAAGAAATTTCTTGAATTGAATCTCCTGCTTCGGCTTCTGAAGTCTTTGAGGGTAAGGAGGTGGTGGTTTCATTACTGGAACTGGTTCTGGTTGATTAGCCTTTGGCGGTAATTCTGCATCTAATGACGTTGTTGGTTGATCAGAATTAACTGGTCCTGAGTTTCTTTGTCGAATTCTGTCGATCTCAGTTCTGGTGAAACTGGGGTTTCAACACTTGGTTTAACTTCTGAGTCTTGAACATCAGCTTGTTCCTTTTCAACTTCGACAGCGTTGGGCTCTACTATCCTTCTGCTCCTCAATTGCAACACTTTGCAATGTTCCTTCCCCAGATTTCTTGGATTTTCTGTGTCACTAGGTAAAGCACCTTGTGGTCGGTTCCTAAGTTCAGTTGCAAGCTAGCCCACTTGGTTCTCCAAATTCTTTAATTTAGCTGCTTGGCTCTGGATTAAAGCATCATTCTTTGCTAGATATGTCTTTAGCAAACTTTCTAGGCTATTGGATGCTTCAACTTGAACTGGTTTCTGAACTTGTTACGGAAAATTAGGCGGCTGGGTCGGTCTGGATTGGGTGTAAGTGGTACTGGTTCCAGCCCCTTGGTTACTCCAGGAAAAATTCGGGTGGTTCCTCCATGATGGGTTATAAAAGTTCGATTGTAGCCCTTGCCTTCCTTGGTTTTGGTTCTGATTACCCATGTAGTACACAGATTCTGGGTTCGACGGACATTCTCCAAACAAATGTCCCTCCCCACAATAGACACAGGCTATATTCTCAAATTGATTAGGCGGTCGTGCTGCAAAACTATTAGACCCATTAGTAGTAAGGTTTTTAAGCATTGAGGATATTGATGATACCTGATATGCGAGTGAAGTAAGAGTGTCTACTTCATGAATTCCAGCGACTCGTCTTCCTGACGCTGCTCGACTGGTTGGCCATTGATAGTTGTTGCTGGCAATCCTCTCGATAATTTCATAAGCCTCGTTATAAGACTTAGAAAGGAGAGCACCATTAGCAGAGGCGTCCACTACCATCATTGTGTGGGCGTTGAGACCATTATAGAATGTCTCAAGTTGAATGCAATGAGGGATTCCATGATGAGGGCATTTTTGTAATAACTCTTTAAATCTTTCCCATGCCTCATACAAGGACTCATCATCCATTTGGTGGAAAGCAGTAATCTCGTTCCTCAGCTCGACATTTTTGCTAGGCGGAAAATACTTCATGAGGAATCTCTCGGCTAACTCTTGCCATGTAGAAATGGAGTTCAGTGGCAATGAATTCAACCAGGCACGAGCTCTGTCCCTTAGCGAATATGGGAACAACTTCAATTGCAAGGCATCTTCGGAAACTCCGGCTAACTTGAAAGAATCGCTCACTTCCATAAATATTCTTAAGTGAAGATGAGGATCTTCAGTAGGCATTCCGCTGAATTGGCCCACTGTCTGAAGCATCTAGAACATGACTGGCTTCAACTCGAATTGTTGTGCCTCGATTTCGGGTCTCCTAATACCCGGATTAAGATCATTAAATACTAGCACGGCATATTGTCTTAAGGCCCTATCCCTATCATCAGCAATAATGATAGGATTTTGAGCAGGGTTTGCTCCGTTTCCTTGGTTCATATTCTCGAAATTCATTCCTTCGGTCCTTCTCTGGTTTGCTTGTCTTCTTCGTTGACAAAAGGTTCGTTCTATTTCAGGGTCAGAGAGTAAATCAATAATCTGGTCAATACTCATAAACACCTGAAATATTCACAGAAAAATTGAGTAAGTAAAAATACGTAAAATAAATAAACCAAAATGTAAAACAAATTCACAAATAATGACTTGGAAAAAAGTCCCCGGCAACGGCGCCAAAAACTTGGAACGGTGGAAATGAGCAAGTGTACACAATCGTAACAAGTAATAAAGTGACAAGTAAATGTCGAGTTATCGTACCCACAGGGACTGTAAAAGTATAATTTATGAAAATGGTTTCAAACACTTTGGTGATGGAAAAATAATTGGTTTTGAGAAATCTTTAAAAACTAAAAGAAAAACAAAGTAAAAATAAAATAAAACAAAGTTCTAATGCACGATTTCAAAAACTGATTTTAATCAAGATGACATAATTGTGTTGGTTTAATCACATTTCTTACCTTAGAATTATTAAACTTGTGTTTATACTTGTTAAAACATGGCAACTCGATAATTTGCTAACTTATGAACATATTTACAAGTCGAAAATCCATTCATCTCTTGTACATATTTCTATGCCAATTCGACCGATTAAACAGACTTCTAAAAGTAAACATGTTATTGCACATACATACTTATTAAATTAAACAATCTCTCACATATTCCTATGTCGATGCAAACGATAAATTCAACCCAACCAGCATATAAAAGATCATGTGAAGTAACAAAGTATTTTTACCTTGAAACAATTTAATCACAAAAATCCTGCAAGTTATACAAGGCATACATATCGTCAAATATAATGCTAATTTAATCTTCAGCTACCTTAGAAGAGTTAAACATGCACAGATTAAGTATTGTGTCCATTAATTACAATTTCAATGCGTTTAAATAATTAACTCATTAGCTATCTAAACAATTATAATGTCAGATAACTTAAACATAATTTTACTTAATCAAACATTTCACTGAGGCCTTTAACAGCATAAACACAATTTTAATAATCTAAGAGGGCGAAATGAAATCAAACCAACACGAATTAAATTCAAGCTAAATTGATTAAATTAAAAATTTCAAAAGCATGAATATTCATAAGCATGTTTGTCAAAACAACAACAAATAATTTAAAGAGATAGGAAACAAGAAACAAATCCGGTGGCTCTCCGTGGCTTGTCTGATTGATCCCTTCTTTGTTCTTTGTTGTCCTCGGCTATCAAGGGGCTTATGAATACTTCAATTGCTGCTTCAAATGGCTGGAAAACACCTCTTTTCCAAGAGGGGAAATCGGCACAAGAACACCCAAAAAGGGAAAAGGGAAAATGGGGAATTGAGAGAAAATGAGAGAGAAGAATGTGAAGGCTTGAGGTGTGTTTTGAATGAGCAGCTAGGGGCTGTATTTATAGGGGTTAGGGGCTGCTAAAAATAGCAAAAATCAGCAGCAAAGGAGTCCCACTTGGCCGGCCATCCCATGTGGCAAAGTTGATGGATTCAACTTTGCTAAAATTAGCATGGGCAAATCTTTAAAGCCATGAATTTTGGAGGGTTTTGAATGGGATTTTGAGAAGTCTCCAAGGGCTTCTTTGCAACTCAATTAATCAGCTAACAAGCTGATTTGGACTAGCCTATGGACGGTTTGGGCTACCCAACTCTTTTCTTGGTTCGGTTCAACCGATTTGGTTCAGCTGATGCGGTTCAACTGGGCCTTTTTCATAATTAATTAAAATTAATTTATTTAACTCAAATTAAATTGGGAATAAATTAAAATTAATTATATTATGATTAAATATTCATAATTGGACCGCCTTGGGCTGGAAATTAATTTGCCTTGATATTCCAAATTGCTTCTCGGTTTTGTTCTTCGAGCAGTGTCTGCCGAGCTGATTTTCGCCCTTTGTGCGAATCTGTCAAAAATAGTCAAAATAAATCAAAATTTACTATAAAATTAATTAAAATTCATCATGTTCATATTTTTAGCATCATTTAATTATTTTATAATATTTAATTATTTTTCGACAAGAATTTACTCAAAACCACATGAATTTGAGTCAAAAAGGGCATGAAAAAGTATATAAATTTTTGTGTTTCCATCCCTCCAAAGCATAAAATAAAAACTCCCTATATGCTGGTTGTGGGATTCGAACCCCACCCCACCTTGCTTCCAAGTTGACACCACCACCACTCCACCATGTGGCCACTTGTGTTAGCAAAACACCAACAAATTCCCTTAAGCCTTACTTCCAATAGTCCTCTCCCCTAAAGTGCCCAAAACCCAAATTTTTCCAAGGTTTGGCCTTGACCCCAGGCCTCCCTAGAGCCCCTAAACACCCTCAAATATCCCGCAGAGCAAGCATAACATGCAATTACACAGTTATGACAAACCCCTACTCTTTGGGATGTTACAAAGATGGAGGGCTCTTGATAAATCATAATTTACACATATTTTAACCCCATGCTTGGCTTAATTTTGGATGATTTTCCATTGAATTTGATGAATTCGATGCTCCTAATCTCTTAGTTTGACATTTTATACTCTGGGGAGTTTAGGGAATCGAAAAGAACGAGAAACTGGCCAAAAAGGGACAAAATGGGCCTGGACCTGAAATCACACGGCCCGGACTATCGACCATGGGTAGATCACACTGCTGTGTATGGCGAGCAAAATCGACCACGGCCGAAGGAGTCCACCACGGGCGTGTCCCTGCCGAAACCAGGATGAATTCTATTCGAAATAGGATACTTGTGGGCCAAGTAAGGCATCTTAAAGCCTATATAAACACCCTAGAGGGCAACCTAAGGGGGGACGCCAACTAGAAGGCAGAAAATACGCCAAGACAGCCGTCGGGAACATCTTAGGAGAAGGATCTCCATCAAGACTGAAGATCTCCCATCAAGTTCTTTAAAAGTTTTTTTTTTTGGGTTTTCTTACGTTTTGTTGTTCTTCCTATTTTAAGATGTTTCCCTCTTTCGGTATGAACTAAATCCCTTAAATACCTAAGGGGATGAAACATAAGCCGAATCTTATTATTATTTATTTATAAGATAAATACTTGTTCTTATTCTTAATTGTGAGTGTTTATTCTTGTTTTGATAATTCAGGTTATTGATTCAAAGTCGAATGTGCTTATTCAGTGGAGCAAAAGTCCCTATTTAAGAGTAGATCAACACAATTAAGCGGAGTTAATTGAAACCCTAGAAATAGGGCGACGAAAATCTGTCGGATTAGAGTCAAATCTAATAAGGGGATCCATAGATCGAGTTAATGCGACAATAGGGGTTTTAATTAGAAAGAGATTTCAATTAATCAACCTAGAGTTAGTTGTTTTTAGTCTTGAAAGAGATATTCACATAAATCAGGGATTTCTATGGATTAAGTCAAGTGAATAAATCATATGAATCGAAAGTAATAAGTGAAGTCTAGGTGGATTTTTCCTTAGGTATTACCTATCTCATAAAGTTGTCTAAAAGTATTTTCCCAATTCACTCTCTGTCACGTTCATAGTCATTTAGTTAGTTAAATTAGTTAGTTAATTTTAGATTAAAAATGAATCCCCTTAATTATTAGGCTAGATAATAAAAAGATAGTTATTACTAGTAATTTTAGTCCTTGAGGATACGATATTCTGGACTCACCACAACTATACTACTGTTCGATAGGTGCGCTTGCCTTTGTCGAAATAATAGTTAGTTTCGAGCCCATCAAGTTTTTGGCACCGTTGCTGGGGACTAAGATATTAGGAACACTAATTTTTTATTACTTTAGCCATTTTATTTATTTGCAATTTATTTTATTTTAACTTTACTAACTTTTTCTTTTCTTTATTTCTGGCAAGAACGTTTAGTTTATGACTAGACGGAACCCATCAGGACCATACTTTTTTACAGTGAAATTGAAAGTATAGTTCGTAGAAACCGAAGAGTAATAAGGCGAAGCCTACAAAACATAGAAGAAGAGCAAGAAGAGGAAACCAATACTACCAAAGAGATGACTGATAATAATTCGCTACCTCCTGTGGTTGATGCAAATCTGGTGAATCAAAATCCTGCTCCTCGTACTATGTATGATTATGCTAATCCTAATTTAACAGGAATTGAATCAAGTATTGTTAGACCTGCTATTGCTGCAAATAATTTTTGATTGAAACCTAACACTATACAGATGATTCAGCAGTTTGTTCAATTTGATGGTTTGCAGGATAAGGATCCAAACAATCACTTGGCAAATTTTCTGGAATTATGCGATACGTTCAAAATTAATGGCGTTTCTGATAATGCCATCCAACTTTGGTTGTTTCCCTTCTCATTGAGAAACAAAGCTAAATAGTGGTTGAACTCGTTACCACGAGGATCAATCTCTACATGGGACCAAATGACCGAAAAATTTTTGCTTAAATATTTTCCGCCGGCTAATATGACTAAGTTGAAGAATCATAGTTCTTCTTTTGTGCAGGTGGATCTAGAAACACTCTATGATGCATGGGAGAGATATAAGAATTTACTAAGAAGATGCCCTCACCATGGGTTACCTTTGTGGTTACAGGTTCAAACTTTTTACAATGGTGTGAACCCCTCAACTAGGCAGTTGATTGATTCAGCCACCGGTGGAACCCTAAATAACAAGACCCCTGAAGCGGCTTATGAGTTTATAGAGGAGATGGCACTGAATAACTATTAGTGGCAAGTTATGAGGACAAAGCCAACAAAAGCCGCAAGTGTTTTCAACCTCGACGCAGTGACCATGCTATCAAACCAGGTAGAACTTTTAAGTAAAAACATTGATAGTTTGTGTGGTTCTTCGCAGGTACACCCAGAGATGCAGTGCAATACAAATGGAGGAGAGACGAACAATACAGAGTACCCACCCTACAACCCTAGCATAAAAAGCGAACAGATGAACTATATGGGTAATAATTCTAGATCTCAAAATAATCCTTATAGTAACACTTACAATCCAGGTTGGAGGAACCACCCAAATTTTTCATGGGATGGCCAAGGAATCAGAGACAACAGCCCCCTCCAGGCTTTCAACAGCAACCCTACTCACAAGAGAAAAAGCCGAACCTTGAGGAGATACTAACAAAATTTATCACGGTGTTAGAAACCCGTTTCCAAAACACCAAATCAGCACTCAAAAATCAGCAAGCTTCGATTCAAGGGCTCGAGAACCAATTAGAACAACTTGCTAAGCCCATATCAGAACGGCCACAAGGTAGCTTGCCAAGCAACACTAAAACTAACCTAAAGGAGCAACTTCATGCCATTAATAACCACGATAGTGAAGGGTTAGATGAACCAAAATTGAGGCAAGAGAATGTTGTAGAGGAAGGTAAGGTTGAGGTAAGCCATGATAAACCAAAACTGGTAAGTACAAAATACCAACCTCATGTGCCATATCCCAATGCGACAAAGATAGACCGCACAGATTAACAATTCGATAAATTTCTTAAACTCTTAAAAAAATTACATCCTAACTTACCGTTTATTGAAGCTCTTTCGCAGATGCCCAATTCAAAACAATTTTTAAAAGAGCTTTTGACAAGCAAACGGAAGTTAGACGAGGCGTCGCATGAGGAGCTAAATGTAGCGTGTTCAGCAATCTTACAAAATAGACTACCACAAAAGTTAAAAGATCCAGGGAGTTTTGCGATTCCTTGCTTAATTGGTAGTTTATCTGTTAATAATGCTTTAGCAGATTTAGGGGCAAGCATAAATGTTATGCCTTATAAAATGTTTAAACAGCTAGGTCTTGGGAAACCCAAACAAATTAGGATAAGCATTCAATTGGCTAATAAAACTATTAGAGTTCCTAGGGGTATAATCGAAGATGTACTAGTAAAAATTGATAACTTCATATTCCCAGTAGACTTCGTTGTGTTAGACATGGATGAGGACAATAATGTTCCTTTAATTTTAGGAAGACCCTTTTTAGCAACTACTAAAACTAAAATTGATGTTGGTACAGGTGAACTCACACTTCGTGTAGGTGACGAAATGATCACTATTCAAGCTCTTAACACGGCTAGGAAAACGAGTAATGAAGGTGAGAACATAAATTCTATTAATGACCATTCGGTTCAACCTTCTTTTCAGGAAGCACCACGAAATTACACAACTGAGCCATATCCTAGACCTCTGCCAACAAAGAAATAGCTTATGAGGAGCGAAGGCTTCAGATTGATGAACTAGACGAGTGGAAGACACATGTCAAGGAGAAACCAAGAAAACACGATGAACCAAAGCAAATCCATGACAAGCTTAAGGATAGGCCAAACCAATTTAAAATAAGAGATCAAGTATTGTTGGATAAAACAGACCCTCGAATCGCCACTTCAGACCTTAATACAAACGAAGAGATCTCTTTTAAGGTACTCAATGTCTTCCCATACGGAACAATCGAGGTAACTAATCCTAAGTTCAGCACTTTTAAGGTAAACAGTACTCGTCTCAAACTATATATTGATAATAGAACTTATAGCAGGAATGAGGAGTTTCTACTCCTCAAACCACCATGATTATGCGAATGAGAGGTAAGTCTAGCTTAAGACTTTAAACGAGCGCTTTTCGGGAGGCAACCCGAGCACTAACTTCACTAATGTCATATTTTCGATTTTTAGCACCTAACTAAAAACTAACCAAATTAATGAAGCGCAGGTTTCCCTACCACACGACCTTCCACACGGGCGTGGCCGTGGCCGTGTGAACACCACGAAGAGGCACATCGGCGTGGCAGAAACCGTACAAACCAAGGACGAAGAATCCCCAAAACACGGGTAGCGATAAAATGCCACGGCCGTGCGATACGCCCGTGGTCGACACTCAGAAAGTCACACGGGTGTGAGACACGCCGGTGTCCCTAGGCCGTGGTCGACACTGATTAATCAACATGGGCGTGGAAACCTCTACACCGGCATGGGAAAAACGAACAAAGTACCACATGGTCGTGCGATACGTCCGTGTGACCCAACACGCCCATGGCACACGGGCGTGGGCCACGACTATATACCCTGATTTATATTTAAAACCCCCCTTCTTCTCACTTTCTCCCCAAATTTTTCTTCTCCCAAACCTTAAGCACCACACCCCTTTCTTTTTCTATTATCTTTCGCCTTTCATTTTCCTTTTCCCCTTTCCCTCATTCTTTCTTTACACCACCAACCCCATGTTGAAGAAGCGAAAGAACCCTAGCACAATCTCCCCGTGTGAGACCGATCTACATAAGTTCATGACGGCCGCTTCATTAACTCGACAAAACAAGGACGTTTGAGTCCATTTAGTTTTTCTTTTTCTTTTATTTTCATTTTTAAATTCTGTCCTTTTATCTTTCTTGTTTTTAATTTATATTATTATATTTTGATTTCTCTAATTTAGGTTCAAAGGGTTATTAACGAACGGCCACACCTCCACCGGAGTATCCACCTCCACCTTCATCTATGCCTAACTTACCGTTTCTTTTCTTTGACTCCATCCAAAATTCAGGAAGTTCACTTCTCCCCCTATCTTATGATTTTATATATTGTCGATATCTATCTTTGTACATTGAGGACAATGTACATCTTAAGTGTGGGGAGGTGTCAACAATACTGAATTATATCTTGTTCTTAAGTAACTTTCTCATATTTACTATTAGAATGAAACTTCTATTGATTTATGATTTTCATTGATATGTTTCGGATTAAGTCATAGATAATTGTGCATTAATGGTTTAAACTTTAAGACATTAGAGAATCAAGCATGATAAGTCTATTTTCAGAATTAAAAATTTTATTAGGTTGTTTCCCTAATCTTAAATATTACTTTGAAGTTTGAAATTTACAAGGTTGACATCAAAAACCATAATTTCTGTGAGATTTTGAGCCTTTTAGAGCATATATTTTTCTTGCTTACTTTATTGATTATGAGTGTGTCAATATTGATTTGTTATTCTAGAACTTGCTTCGATTATACATGTCGAGACCACACTTTTGATTTGATATACTGAGATGATAAAGGCACCTAGGTTTTAACCCATTTACTCCATAAAAAGCCTATCCTCATAATTAACCTCTAGTGAACCCTTTTTAGCCTAATAAATCGTTTCTTGACTCACCTATTAATATTAACCTAAAACCAAATTTTTAAATTCCCCTAATCTTTTGACGTCCCTTATGTTGAGATTTGATTTGAGTAGTTGCCTAACTATGTTCTCTATTTCAGTTGTTAAAGTTCTTTCTTTTCATTGTATGTTCTTATTCTTAAAAATAAAAATAAAAAATTGAAGATTTATTCATTATTAGTGATTATGAGCTTAAAATTTTAATTTCACATCTTTAGAAGAAGCTCGTTTTATTAGTGATAAGTTAAATTGATGTAATTATTAATTATTAGTTCATTGTTTCTAGTTAGGTAATTTATCAATTCAATCTCGAGTCTAACCTCTTAATTCAGCCTATATCTACACCTTTAACCCAAGCCCTATTACAACCCTTTTAAGACCTTTTGATTTGTGTATCATCTCATTTTATAGTGGTGGAGATTTAATTTTCATGCAAGCTTATGGGATTAACTTTTCATGTTTGACTTTCGAGTACTTAATTTGAACCTTAAACACCATGAGTGATTTGAGTGAATCTTTAGTGAGGATGCCAATTTTTGTCGATTTTGAATCAAGGGTAATTATTTAAGTAAGGGGAAACACATATGTTTTTGTGCTATAAAAATTTATGACTTAGATTGTTTGAATATTTAGGACTCTTTTAGTTAAATTATCAATGTATGAATTATCTATGAATTATGATGAAACATTATTAATAAGAATTATGAATTAAGGAAGTTAATTTTAATTGTGAGTTGAGGATTTTTCTTGAGTACAAGCAAAGGCTTAAGTGTGGGGGGTATTTGATAAACCATAATTTACACATATTTTAACCCCATGCTTGGCTTAATTTTGGATGATTTTCCATTGAATTTGATGAATTCGATGCTCCTAATCTCTTAATTTCACGTTTTATACTCAGGGGAGCTTAGGGAGTCGAAAAGAACGAGAAACGGGCCAAAAGGGGACAAAATGGGCCTACATCAGAAATCACACGGCCTGGACTATCGACCACGGGTAGATCACACGGCCGTGTGTAGCGAGCAGAATCGACCACGGCCGAAGGAGTCCACCACGGGCGTGTCCCTGCCGAAACCAGGATGAATTCTATTCGTAATAGGATACTTGTGGGCCAAGTAAGGCATCTCAAAGCCTATATAAACACCATAGAGGGCAACCTAAGGGGGGACGCCGAGTAGAAGGCAAAAAATACTCCAAGACAGCCGTCAAGAATAGCTTAGGAGAAGGATCTCCATCAAGACTGAAGATCTCCCATCAAGTTCTTTAGAAGTTTTTTTGGGTTTTCTTACATTTTGTTATTTTTCCTATTTTAAGATGTTTCCCTCTTTCGATATGAACTAAATCCCTTAAGTACCTAAGGGGATGAAACCTAAGACGAATCTTATTATTATTATTTGATTTATAAGATAAATACTTATTCTTATTCTTAATTGTGAGTGTTTATTCTTGTTTTGATAATTCAGGTTATTGATTCAAAGTCTAATGTGCTTATTCAGTGGAGCAAAAGTCCCTGTTCAAGAGTAGATCAACACAATTAAGCGGAGTTGATTGCAACCCTAGAAATAGGGCGACTAAAATCTACCGGATTAGAGTCAAATCTAATAAGGGGATCTATAGATCGAGTTAATGCGACAATAGGGGTTTTAATTAGAAAGAGATTTCAATTAATCAACCTAGAGTTAGTTGTTTTTAGTCTTGAAAGAGATATTAACATAAATCAGGGATTTCTACGGATTAAGTCAAGTGAATAAATCATATGAATCGAAAGTAATAAGTGAAGTCTAGGTGGATTCTTCCTTAGGTATTGTCTATCTCATAAAGCTGTCTAAAAGTATTTTCCCAATTCACTCTCTGTCACGTTCATAGTCATTTAATTAGTTAAATTAGTTAGTTAATTTTAGATTAAAAATAAATCCCCTTAATTATTAGGTTAGATAATAAAAAGATAGTTATTACTAGTAATTTTAGTCCTTGAGGATACGATATTCTGGACTGACCACAACTATACTACTGTTCGATATGTGCGCTTGCCTTTGTCAAAATAATAGTTAGTTTCGAGCCCATCAGCTCTACTGGAACTTTTTGAAATTCTGTGACTAATTAGTAAATATTTAGGATTTCATTCTGGTTTAGTTAGAATAAAACCGGTTGGTTCCTTAATGGGAGACACAATAATTTCCCTGAGTGGTTTATTGGGACTTTGATGACCGTGCGGGTAGGATTATATATATAAGGGAAAAGCCTTATTCGGAAGAAAATATACTTCCCAATTCTGTTTATATTTTCTTCTTATATGCATCATCTTCTTCAATTGCTCCGAAGAAGAAAGAGAGAGAGCAAGAGAGTTAGGGAAAACGCTGCATGGGGCAGAGATCGTGAGGTTGTGGTCTAGAAGTAGAGAATCCAGTAAACTAGTAAGCTCCTAAGCCTCTCTGTGCCCATATTTAGATGGAAGAGAAGTAAGGATCCCTAAAAAGTTCTTGTATAATAATTGATTCCAGGTTTAAGATTTGAATACCTTCAATTTAACCTATATATGGTTGTCATGCTTAGCTGCCTGGACGATGAAGGCTCCGGTGAGTGGGTAAAAGCTAAGTTGACGAAGATGAAAGAGTTGAGGTGAGTTTTTACACTTTACCTTTGGGTGATTGATGAAAATGTGTTGCTTGAATGATTTGTTTTATGACTATTTTGGGTTGTTTGAATCCGTGTTGTGTGTAAAAATGGTGACTGAACATGCTGTGGATGCATAATCTAGAACAATGTATGTGAATATTTATAAGTATGATCATTGAATGTTAAGTGGATATTTCATGGTGTTGAATAAGTGGTGTACTTTGTGTTATGTAGCAAGTACCTTGTTTTCATGAAATGTACGAGTATTTTGAATGCGAAGCACGGAGGTATTTACTTTGACGAGTAGATGAAGATAAATTGGCATAGTAGAGGAATGCACAAACTAAAATGGGGATCTAAGGGAGTTTGGGTGGCAACGTGGAAGGTATCGACTGGCTTGCTAGAGCAACACCGTGACTATGACCTATCGACTTTATGGAGCGACACCACAACAATAGTTATTTTTTGGCTTGCTGGAGCGACACCGTGACCACAGTTAATCGATTCTATGGAGCAACACCGCGATGGCAGTTATTAGGTCCTTTGGGGCAACAACTGAGAAGAGGTTTAGTGACTTATTGGAATCAGGAGCCCGTCAGGACATTAAACATGGGGTATACTATGTAATAACATAGCTAGGCTATGGCAACAAATGAAGTCCACCAGGACATTAAACATAGGGTATGCTGTATAAGACCATAGCTAAACTATGGCAACAAAAGAATTCCGCCAAACATTAAACATTGGGTATACTATGTAAGACCATAGCTGGGCTATGATGTTAGGTAAAGACCGCTAGTACGATGAATTAGGAATCTAGCAAGGCAAGAAAAGGGAGACCACTGTATGATTTGTGCAAAAAGTAGTATAGTTGGATGAATGCGGTGCATCTATGAATGCGAGTAAACGAGATAGTAAGAGAATCCACCAAACTATGAATAGGAGAATAGTTGGTAGAAGTGCCTGAGGATGCAGGTAAGTCTATTAATGAAGGAATCTGCCAAATCGTGACGAAAAGGGAATTTGGTATATGTGTGGTTTTAATAGTGTAAAGGAAATAGAACAGGTACCCTATTCACGGTATCGGGCATCCGTCCATTTTAGTTTGCCAACGGTTGGCAAATAATCTAACAATGGGTTTAATGAGTGAGTCAATGTAGCGGATTCTAAGCTAAATAGACTGATTGGAAGGTTCACCAAAAATACTTGGGCAATAGATAACCCGCAGGGAGCTATCCATTAACTAAAGTACCTTAAAAGATATTGGGCTCAAGCAAGTAAGCTTAGGTCACATTGCAGGTACGAGTCCATCAGGAAGAAAAAATGAGGGTGCTAATTTAGTCAGCCAAGTATCAGTTTCAAGTTTGCGACTGAGAATGATAGAAATAGACCTTACCTAGGGAAGGGACCAAGCATAGGTTAATTAAAAAAGCATATTACCATCGAAATAGTACTATAGAGATCAGTGTGGATTGAAAGGACCAAGGGAAAGCTCTGTAGCTAAAACGAGATCTCAGCTAGATACCAGTAAAGGTTGCCAAATTCGAGGTGGCAAATACGGGTAATCAATGATGAGGCATATCTTGTCAAGTTTAAAGAAGGATTGGATTTACCGTTAAGTAAGGTCAAGACCCATAAAGAAGTAAGGTTGTTAGAATACAAGTATAGAGAATGGTAACATTGACTAGCAGTTAGCTCGGGAAAAATAAGACATCATTACAACCAATGAAATTTTATGAATTCTCCTGTGATCTTCAGGGAGTTTTATATTTGTTCCTAAAGTCTCATTTTTCCTTAAAATTTAAGAAGTCTTCTATGATTATCAATGTGTAGGATCTCACTATGTTCTTTTGAGCTTAAATAATATTCACTGCTTGTATGCAGGGTATGCGATGACTCGGAGAATCGAGTGGAGGGACCAAGCCAGACGCTGCTAGAAATTAGTCATAGGTGCAATAGATGTTCATGTATTTAGAGGGGCATCCCTAGAGGCCACGCCTCAAGGTTTAAGTGATTACATTTGTACTTGAATCTTAAATTAAAATTTGTAAATAGTTGACGGAATCAAAGTTGTAAAAATTTACCACCAGTTTCTGTACAAATATTAATAGTAGTTAGTTTTTGAAATTTAAGTTATTTAATTATGTAACTAATTCAGAATAAAAAAATATTGTTAATTTATTTGGGTTAGTGTAATATCCAGTACCCAGATAGGCAATCGAGTCGAGTATAGGGTGTTACAGTAAACTTGATTCAAAATGTTAAGATTGACATTATGGAAATTCTAAAACAAAGCCCTAGTAGCTTAGTTATATGGTTAGGGTACAATTGGCATGCCAATAGGGGACTTTTCTTTTGTACTTCGGTGCTCTTGTTCCTGGCACTTCAGTGCAATCCTGATATAGTCTCCGGATACTTGCGCTTTAACACTCCTATTAATATAGTTTTGGATAATTCGTCCCTAGTATCATATCCTTTTTTACTAGTTATACTAAAGGATGAAGTTAACTAGCTATGATTCCTGAAAATAACTTGATTTTGGCATAATGGAAACTTATGTTTACAGTTTTTCGATATAAATACTAGTAAGTGTTCTCAAGGTACTAAACTGCATAACTTATAAATGTATTATATAATTTTGTATATAATGGGAATCTCAATTTTGAAGGCAAGTATTTGAGGTCTTATCCATATTATCTTGCTAAGCTTTATGCTTAACGCATCGTTGTATCTACGCATTGGTCTTTCAAATCAAGGCTCATACACCATAATGATCATTAAAGAGTATGAAATATTTGTATTTGCATTTTTTTACCTAATGGCATGTACTACAAAAGTCATTTAGGGGTGCATATATAATTGTTTCATACTATTGTAATGGTTATATCTATTTTACTTATTTTGGTTTGCCTTAAGCCACATTCTATACTTATTTTGAATGTATGCATGCATGACTTAGTTTTCCGCACTTTATTTTGGTTATTGAATGTTTTTATATAACCTTAATATGCTAGCTTAACATCTTGAATGTTTTGACATGTTTTGCCACATTGTGATTATGTTTCATGAATAAGAATGTTGGTCTTTTGATTTCTTTTGAACATATTTTACAAAAGTCTAGTTTGGAGGTGTTTCGAAAGTTTTTTTCGGCCAATAAAATGTGTTTTTTAAGTTATTAAAGTTAGGTTTTTGATATGGTGAAGTTTGGGACTTAAAAATGAGAGTTTTGGGCAATTTTTGACCCAAAGAATAGAGATATCGATACCTGGCCCCAGAGGTACTACACCCCAATCGACAAAATGCCCTATAAATAGTACAAGGACTAGGGTATTGGTGCCTTTGGCCCTAGTTATCGCACCCCTATGACTTTTTGGGTCACTGCACTATTTAGTGCAAAAAGAGCCCTTTAAAGCTCAAATTTGGTCTCGACACTTCTCAATACCCACGAATTGTTTTAAAATGATTTTAACAATATTTTGAAACTCTAAAACCTAGTTTATCCATTTTCTATGATTCTATAAATTCTTAAATAAAGTATTGGTTTTACTCCGAAAATATCTTGTTTGCATTTATCGTTCGTATTAGCCATGGGATGGGCGAGAGGCGTTACAATTATAATATGAACTTATTTTAAAATGTGACATAATTATATTTAGTAAATATTATATTATATATTATATTATATTATATTATTATATTATATTATATTATATTATATTATAAAATACAATACATACACATTTTACTACATATAATATATCAATTATTATATATAAGTAAATTAGGAATGCACAATGCTCATTATGCACTTATGATATTGTAATTTCTATTCTTTTATCAATGATTTGCAACATAAAGTTTAAATGTGTAACTACTTTTACGGTACTTTATAATAAATACAATTAATATTATATAATGAAGGTAGATTATTAATGATATATAACCACTCCATATACAACTTTTTTTTTTATTATAGTGTATATTTTTACATTAATGATTTGTAAACTTAAATTATATAACTTTCCCCAATTAAATACCTAAATTATAAACTTTAAGCAAAGCATGTTTTGAAAATCATACTAATTATTGTTAGGCTTAATTACAAAATTAACTTAAATTATATGACTTTTCTCAATTAAATACTTAATTTTTTTTATTAAAAGTAGCAACTAAACTATCAATTTTACTTCATTTACTCCAAGTATACTATATCCAAGAAAAACATGCCACTTTTTTATTAGCTAATATCATGTTTTGGGTAAAATAATAGACAGTTACAAACACTTAAACTCGGTATAGTTTGAAAACCAATTTTGCATTATTAATGTTATTATTATTAAAGTTTCAGCCATTTTAAAAACAAAAAAAACTGTGCATATATAATACAAAATCAAATAGCAAAAATGAGAATAAGAATGAATAACCTAAAGTAGTTTAATCGGCTTTCTTCATGGTTGACCTGGTTAGGTTAGCCACATTATTTCGCAGGGCCCATGTCTCAAGAAGACTGGACCATGGGGCTTCCTCTAAAAACTCGTTCATTCCCTACTGGGGCACTCACAAGCTGTAACGGAACTAAAGTACAGACCTTTTCAATGCAATTCAGGCGGCCCCCTAGCGGGGAATGATTCACACGTTAAAACCCAGAACTCACAATGTACAGCAGAGATGGATAAAACATTTGTAAATACCTTTATTCAATGAATGTGTTTGTAGGTTTTGCATAAGATTTTATTCTTTCAAATTTCCTCTCTTACTTCTTCAATTTTATCATCTCTATTTTCCAAAATGTCTCAACCCAATGCTTACTCAGGAAACTCGTCATGCTCATACGCAATCCTAAAATTTCTTCACATTAACCAAGGTTCCACCCTTGGATCCGGATTCAAGCATTGCCTCTAAAACTGAAACGTCTCTGGCACCTTCCACGAAAGAGCTGCGTGGTTCAGCTTCATAGCCATTTCCCTGCTGCAAAACAGAGGATGAGGGGTATCTCTTAGAAGTGACATTTAGAAACTCATTTGAAGCATTCCAAGTACAAGCGCAAACAAGTTTAGCATTGCTTTTCAACATTCATAATTCTATTCAGTCCAGGAAGCCCCAATATGTCGTCTAATTGTATAAAAAAGGAAAACAGCACTTAAGTATCTTGTTCAATGATAGGTGAATCTATCCTTTGCTTATAGCCCATGTTCAAGCCTTTGCTTCCCCAAGCCCAAAAATAGTATCAGAACTGTTCTGGGAAAGAGAAATCACAAGAACATGTAAAGAAATGTGGGAATCTGTATTAAACTGCTGTCAAATTGAATCAACTCATACGTTCATCCATGCTAGTATAGGCTATTATCTAATAGAAAAACTTAGTTTTATGAGAATAATGAACGTTTATAAATAAACACTACTGCCTGGTAAATGACCCAATTGTACTTTCTTGGGACATAGATACTGACCATCCTTTATAGCAACATAAACCAGTCCACAGATGGTGGAATGAGTGATGCAACAGCCAAAATATACATTAACCAACCTTCAGGTTTGCTTGCACAATGTCATGTATAAAAATTTTTAATTCTTCGTGCACTCCACAGAATGGATGGAAAGTGCTTTTGCATTGCCCATCTGCACTGTATAGTGAAACCTGAGATGGCATATAATAAGATTTCAAAAGAAGGATGTCATCTGTCACACACTAATCAAGAAGGAACTTCAAGAGATGATTAAACCTTATATCATAGAAAAACAGAAGTACAGAAGTTTCAGAATCTAATTAATCATAATTACAATAATATGAAGTTAGTTTCCATTTTTACCAAGTAACCATGCTTTCCATCTACTTTTCCACGCTCAACTTGTACAGTTCCTTTTGACCCAACAACTCGCCAGATTATCTAAAACAATAAAAGAAATGAGCAAAACATAACAAATGCAAGCAAAAACGTTTAAAAGAGTATCACTTCAGCAGATACCTTAGGTGAACTAGAGGATACAACCATCACAAAGACTCCAGAGCATCCATTCTCCAGCTTACTGAGGAAAGCAATGGAATAATTTCCAAGTCTTAAGCCTTTCAGTTCTAAGATAAATTCTATATAGAAAATCAACGTTAATTCTTAAATAACTTACAAATTAGAAGAAATAATGTCTGGCGGAGGTAAAGTTCTATCTATATGAGAGGTTATGGCCGAAACTGAGGTCACCTCACAACCAACCATCTGCTTGCAAGAACAGGAAACTCATCCCACGTTTCTTGATGACTAAATAAAAAAGAACTTCATAGAATAATAATGTCAAAGCTTAACTTCAATGGTGCCTTTTCCTACTATTCTATTTCTTCTTATCTATGTTGGATTGGGAAAGGAAACCAGGTGGAGGAATTGAAAGAGTTGAGGGATTGATTTCTTCTGATATGTTAGTGTTCGTGCTCTTGAGTGTAGAGCTAATTGAAAAATCTGGTTGTGTCTTAAAATTGTCAAGCCAACCATAAAAAATGGTGAGTTAAATGTAATCTGAAAAACAGAAATTGAAGCTAGTAATCCAGCTGGCCTTCAACATTAATTTATCGGACCATATAGAAATCTCGCCACAATGTTTTATCCACATGATTTGTGCAAAGCATAATGATTACAATTTTCATACAAAATAGCAGCTGTAGCTTTATGTAGAAAGGAATAATCCTTGTCAGAAACACGGACCTTCTCTCTAAACTTTCCTTAAGAGTGGACTCTAGAGAGGATGTGACATCTAGATAGCATCCTAACAGTTATCTAGCCACTGTGATAATGTAATAGAGACGTACCATCCTCAAGCCAGCAATAAAATGCACTCCCATATCCAAGATAAAACCTCCCTGTCAAAAAGAAAGATTTGCTAGTCAAGCTAAAAGGTAAAGGTGTAGATAAAGTTAACAAGTCTGACACATTCAGAATCTTTATAGCTCTGTCTCTTTATTTTATTTGAGGTGCTCATGTCTGATCCATATTCAGAAACGGATATACGGATATAGCCCTCCAAAGCTCCTCTAAAGAAAAAAAAAACTATTAAAAACTCAAACATACTATTGTTAGATGCATCTGTGTCCAACACTCAACCCATAGATTCTTATACTTATTGAAAAGAGCAGCAGCATCTATCTTTAAACAAATAAATACTTAGAATATATAAGTTCTTGAAAAGTGAGAAATAGAAACACTGAGCTTCGTTTGATGAGGTTAATTATGTACTTGTGATAGTTTTTTATCTTTAAAACACATTATGCAATGAAATATTGGAAAACATTTTATATTTATTATAACAAAACCCAATAAAAGCTTCTTAGATATGATGCATAGGAATTTCTTTGTTTGAAACATATCAATTATCTTTAAGAAGCCCACAAGGAAAGGCAAGTTCGTGTTGGGACTAAAATCCTGAACTTATGCTAAGTGACCTCCCAAGAGAGCTGGTGAACCATTTGGGCTAGGCCCCAAGTTCATGCAAGTACACTTTTTGCACCATGTGCTCTAAAACAATGTAAGTGCCCTAGTATATGGAAGTGTAGAATTCCAAAATTTATCCCCACACTTAGGGATTAGTTTCTCTACTTTGAATAAAGAGATTAGGAGGGTTTTTCCCTAGAATCTCTCTTGTTTTATTTTTCTTTTATTTCAGGATTTAATTTGAGGGATTTGATTACTACTGGAATTAAGGAGTAAGCAATGGCAAACATGTTGTCGTGTTTCTCCTATAAATTCTAGCAACTTCATGTTTATGAAATAAGAAAAACTAACAAAGTTTTCCACTCTAAATTGTTCATCTCTCAATTGTTTTCATCTTTGAAATTCAACATGGTATTAGCGCTTGAAAACTTCTTCTTCTATGACAAAACACAACCTAGCCTTTGGAATGGCTACTGAACGTGCTCTATTGCTCAAATAGGTAATTTCCCCATGGCTTCCAGCACCCAAATGCAGAAAAACAGCTCTAACAAATGCTTGTCTCAACAATGACTAGGGAAAATTGTATATGGAAATACCACCAAGCTTTCAGACATGAGCTAAAGAAAACAAGATCTATTAATTTCGAAAGTCTCTATGGTCTCAAGCATCTCCTAAACATAGTTTGACAAGTTTACAAAGGTTATCAAGAATTATGAGTATTCCTAAGGTCAAGCTGATCATACCCTATTCACAAAATTCTCTCCTAATGCGAAAGTTGCTATTCTCATTGTTTATGTTAACGGTATTATTGTCACTAGGGATTATACTGAAGAAATAGGCTACTTGTAAGTACTTGCTATGGAGTTTGAGATCAAAGACCTAGGTCCATATACCCTAGATATAGAGGTTGCCCATTCAAAGAAAGGTATTGTAGTCTAACAACTAATGTACACCTTGGGCTTAGTAAAAGAAATTGGAATTGTAGACTGCAAACCTGCTGACACTCAAATGGAATGAAATTATGAAATTGGTCTCAAAGAAGATGGTCCACTAGGGTACAGGGAAGATATAAACGATTTGTTGGAAAGCTTATTTACCTGCCCAAAACAAGGCCGAACATAAGCCCTATTAGTGTTGTAAGTCAATTTATGAACAAACCAAATGAAGAACATCTTGAAGCAGTTTATTGGATTCTTAGACACTTGAAAATGACTTTTGGTAAAGGAATATTCTTTTAGAAAGGAACAGCTAAGGGGGTTGAAGTATACTCAGATGTTGATTGCACAAGATCCCTTACAAATCAAAGATCAAGACAGGCTATTGCACCTTTGTATGGGGTAACTTGGTAACTTGGCATAGCAAGAAACAGTCCATTGTCTCTAGGAGTAGTGTCGAGGCAAAGTACAAAGCTTTGGCTCAAAGTATATGTGAAAGATTATGGTTGTAAAGGTTACTTGAAGAGTTAAAAGGATCTCAACAAGAGAGGCGATGAAGGTGGTTTGTAATAATTTGGCAGAAATAAGTATTTTTAAAAATCTTGCTCATCATGATAGAACCAGACATGTTGAACTAGATCGCCATTTTATCAAAGAAAAGGTTGAAGCTGGAATATTGAACCTAATTTACACAGCTACTAACCACCAAGTGGCAGATGTTAAAACAGAAGCTCTTTCAATAATAAAGTTTGGGGAATTGAATTCCACTATGAGAATGATCAACATCTAGCCTCTAGCTTAAGGGAGAGTTTAGAATTCCAAAATTAATCCCAACATAGGGATAAGTTTCTCTAGTTTCCTTGTTTGAATAAAGAGATTAGGAAGGTTTTTCCTAGAATGTCTCTTGTTTTATTTTTCTTTTATTTCAAGATTTAATTTGATTGTAGCTTAATCTGAGGGATTTGAATACTACTAGAATTAAGGAGTAATTAATGGCGAACATGCCATTTTTCTCATATAAATTCTAGCAGCTTCATGTTTATGAAATAAGAAAAAGAACATATTTTTCCCCACTGGAATTATTCATCTCTCAAGCTCTTAAATTCTATAATTTATTCATCTCTAAGGGTAAGCGAAATTAACACAGTTTTATTTAATTTTTCACACATGTATAGGTAACATCAACATGTACTTTTTACACCGTTAGCAAAGGCATGCTCTTTAAGGGTTTTTACGCAACTTTCTACCTTTTACTATAAATGTCAGACTATTTAAGAGTGCAGGAGACACATTTTACATACCCCTGTTAGAGTTATTGTTATGGAAGCCTTTGTGGGCAAGACAAGAAGTCAAAAGTGTCAAAGAAGGAAAGAACATAAATAACTTATTTTACAATATTCCTAATTAGAATAATTTATTTAGGAAGTACTTTATTGCAATTAAAAGAACTTAAGTTATAGTTACCCTAATTATAGGTTCTTATTCAACAAGTTAATTTTAGTTTCTTAGTCTACAAGAATAAAACCCTATGTAACCTCTATTAAAGGGGAAAACTCTTAGTAATAAAATAAGATGGAAATTATTCTAATTTATAGATGTTTATGACTCTCTTTCAAACAAGTCTAAGGTTAGGAGCTTCCTTTGACAAATTCCATATATTATTCATCATAGGTTATTCCCATGGTAGAAATCCCAACAAGGGGAAGGCTCCTTCAATCGAAGCAAACTTTCCCGTGAGTCACTCAATGACTCAATCCATAACCCGTGACCTTAACAGTTATTAAGCGAAAAAGAATTCAAGCATACAAGTAAAGGCAATATAGCTTATTAATATCCCTTTTTTAAGATGACACTTGAATTTTGAGATTCATGGAGCATATATTACCAAATCCAATTGAGTAAAATACTTTGATTTATGTTATTTTGAGAATTCACTTTTAACTTAGTGTATCCCAGTCAAACACATGTAAAGACCCCAAAAAGACACGAGTGCTTAGCTAAGACCCCAAAAAGACACGAGTGCTTAGCTATGATCCTCTTAGAAAGATATGTGAAAAACGTACGAGAAAAGCAAAAGTGCAAAACCAAAGTAGTCAGTATCGTACTAGTGGATGTACCATTTTTGTTCCGGTACTAATACATACAAATATTGGTGTGTTTCAATATACCATTTCGGGTTTATCAATATTTTTCAAATATTTTTATATATATTATATGTACATGTAAATATATCACAATTACATAGTACATATATATAAATATATTTATATAAAAATATTAATTTTGAAATTATTAGTTATGTTCAATAACTTAATTAAATGATTATATTTGTATATAAATATTATTATAAAAATAATAAAAATAGTTAAGATAAAAATATTAAAAATTAGTTTAAAATATTAAAATATTTTCCTAACCAGTATGGGCTGATACACACAGACCAAAAACGCACTGGTATGACCGATACTGACCAAAATTTACACCAGAGCAGAAACTAAGGCCCCGTTTATGTCACTGAAAATGGCTTCCGGAAAATAATTTCTGGAAAATGACTTATTTTTCTGGAAAAGCTAATATTTTTTGGTGTTTGGATGAATCTGTGTAAAATATTTTCTTTTGTTTGGTAGGTTCCTTAAAAATATTTCATAATAGTCGTTTTCAATTAAACAAACATACATTTGAGATTTTTTTTTTTATTTTTTCAATGTTTAATTGAGTTTATTTTATATTTATAATTTTATATTTTACATTGTTTTTACATATATTAAAAATATTTTATTAAATTTAGGTTCATTGCAACGTCATTTTTTAGTTACATGACTACCAAGTCAGTATTTTTTAATTTAAAAATGTGACATTAACAAAATTGACAAAAAAATTAACATTGCCAACAATTGGACTTGATTTTCAAACCAAGAAAGTAGAGGGACTAAATTCTTGAAAATAAAAGTACAGAGACTAAATTACAAATTTGTGAAGAGTACATAGACTTATGATATATTTTAACATTTATACTACAAAACATTTATTATTAATATATTTATAATTGCAATAAATATTTATTATTAAAATATTAATATTGATATTTTCAATAATATGTGAATAATATTATTAAAATTATTATTTTTAAAATTTACTATTAAAATAAAATTGAAATATCAAATAATTTATAAAAATAATAAATTATATTAATTATATTAATAATTTATTATATGAATAAATATAAATAACTAAATATGTATGTTTAATAATATTAAAAAATAATATTTCATACTATATTTTAATAATTTTAAATATTTTTAAAAATAAAAATAAAATTTATTATCAATATTATAATATTAAACTTGATTTAAGTTAATTTTTATATAAAAGTAAAATTACCTATGGAGGAGCTCTTTTCCGGAAAATGATTATACTTTTCAAAAGGGTAAATCATTTTACAAGAAAAAAGGCTTATTTTACGTTGACCTATAAGTCATTTTCCGTTGACCAAGCTGTTTTCTGTGAAACAAACACAGGAAAATGCAGAAAATATTTTCTGTAAAACCTTTTACATGTAAACAAACGGACCCTAAAATTTATTGTTCTAGTTACTACCAAAACAGGACATTCTGTTTAATATGGACAGTACCAATACAAATATTGACTTCCTTGCGTGAAAGTCTAGCATCTATATTCTTGGCATCATGTATTCTTACCTTAACAAGGACTGGTTGATGAGTATGATATATTAATATCTCATTGGGTGAAGTATATTGTATATGCATTGAAAAGAGTTACCACCAGTATTGTAGAAGGTATACTTCAACATAACAGTTTGTGCACCAAGAAAAGAAACTTACATCATCAGATATTAGTGTGAAAGACATACCTCAAAATTTCGCCTCCAAGAGCTAGAAAAATAAGGGTTTGAACTGTTCATTGACCCTTCAATAATAACTTGGACATTCATCATATCCCCAACACCAGCCACTAGTTTCTTGCTCTGAGAAAGATAAATCAATAAGAAACCAGGTAATAGTTTGGATTGAATAGTACATGGAATATGAAAAAACATACCTCTACAAAAGCAGGTTCAAATCGATAGTTTTCAGCTACAGCCCAAATTGGTTGTCCAGGGTTGGTACAAACGGATTTGTAACTAGCCAGTGCAGTTTCTATCTCGGGTATACCTAAAAAATAAAAACATCCCACTTTCTTATTCCAGCAGTTTTCTTTAAAACAATTTTTTCAAAGGAAGATAAGGGCAGTTGTGGGAGGAAGATGGAGAAAATTAATTTTAAATGCTCAAAACTTGCAAAAACTGATTTATCAATAAAATTTAATTAATGACAAAAAGAATGAATGCTGATTTGAGATCCCTTTTTCCTTGTTACGCAAATAAGATAAGTAAGCCTGCAAGAAATCTTCAAGTTCACAAAAAAAGGGAAAAAATGAAATACTATATATTAAGTTAAAACTCAGTAGTCCAGAACAGATAGAAATCAGTGCATATAGACAAAAGAAATGGATTACCTTCAAAGAATTTGTTTTAATAGGGATAATATATAGAAGATTTTTTGGAAATATTTTAAAGGCAATAGCAATGATTTCTTGACAACATTCAGGGATTAAACCAAAAGGTACGTTATTATGATTGAGATAAAACTCAATAATCAGAATTTATTAAAACTCAATAATCAGGATTTATTTAGCCGACTGTTAATGCTTCAAAACCAGCCAAGATTTATTTTGTACTCAATCCGTGCCTAGCCATCCATAGAAGTGGATGCTTAAGCCTAAGCTGACTATCTTCTATAAGCATGCAGTAATATTTAGAAATAATTACTTTTCACAATGACTTTCTAAATATTAATATTTTTACCCAAACGGTGTAAATGATAAAAGAAAACAAAAGAATAAATTTGGTTTATGCACATCTACTTAGTTCAAAAAATCATATTTAAAACAATTACTTCAAATGCTGAAGACATGTCACTTTGGAATCTTGAAAATTTTGTTCTTAAAGTATCAAAAAGAAAAAAATTGTTTCAGGAGGTAAAATGTTTTGCCTCTCTCAAAAGTGAAGTTTGCAAACAAAAAAGCTTATGGTAAGATTTGTCTTCACAATGAGGCAAATTGCTTTTTGTCTTCATTACCAGAAAATAATAAACTTGAAGTTGAGAGAAGTGTCATCCTTGAGACTTATGGTAAGATTTGTCCTACTTCTAATCCTCATTTCCAACTTCTAGCATATTTTGCTTCTGTAAATGCTTCTTTATTTCATGTTCAAGTATGTTCATATGTTAGATCTGTAATAAGATTTATGTTCTAAAATTAGAAACTATATAAAAATTAACTGAAAAAGTATGGAACTTACTAGTTGCTGCAGGTTTCTCTAGAGATCCCCAAGTTAACCAGGTAAAACATATGGCACACCCAAAACAAAAAGAAAATTAGTAAATTGCACATGGAAGAATAAAATAATAAGACTACTATTCCAATCCCATAATGCAAAATATGCTTATCTAGCCATGATGTATTACAACAAGTCATAGATGCATCATCTATCCTCCTTTCCATTCAAGAAAAATGAAAAAAAAGGGGGACGAGGTAGTGAAATTTGTTGGATTTCTGTTCTTTGAAAGGAAAATGGTAGTCAAATTCAAGAGATTCTATACAAAATAAATCCAAACTGGGAAAAAAGCTTGAGAGCCTCATTAAAGGGATAACGAACTAACTCACTTGCCCTAATAGTTAGAGCATACCAATGTATTCACCTTGAATGACATGCTTTCCTGCTTTTAGCAACTTTAGGGAGATATCTACCTGCATGGTTTAATTCATATGTAAGCAAATAACCAACAACGATAGACTAATGTTCGTAATATTAATACCTTATAAAATTATCTCCCATTAGGAGTTGGAATCAAACCCTGGTCTCTTCCCTATTAATTTTCTAAGCCATCCTCTATATTGTAAAAATACAAGTTTCACATGAAAATTTACTTTAGACAGAGACAGATATATGTAAAGAGTTATACTATTGACTAAAATGTTAGATCAAAATGCAGATAAAGAATGAAGGTAGAAAAACAATTATAGAACTTGAAAATAATGACTAGAAATTATGAACATTCAAAGTTTAGGCTAGAAGTTATGTTTTCATGATTTGATGTGATTTGTTATCTACCAAAGTACCAAAACCACAAGAACACTCACCTTAAGACGATTTTTTTAGTCATTTTACAGATTCATTAAGGTTACTTATGAAAGCAATACCAAAGAAATATTTTCATATTTATTAAAACAACTGCTCATACATCGCTACATGTCATGAAGATATTTTTTAAAGAAAGAAATCAAAGCCAGTTCCCTCAAGGCATTGATTAGCAAGATCCACATCTAAATTCTACCATAACAGATGGTTGATCTCTATGTTTTCTTTTCTTTCTTTTCTTTTTTTTTTTTTTTTTGTTACTTAGATGACTCGTATTACAATTTACATAAACGCAATGAAAGTTCAGGGATAAAATAATGTTGAAGAAATGGGAAAATAAAGAACCTGAACTTGGCCAGCCAAAACGACAGCAGTACCAATAAGAGAAGAATCTTGCATGATGTCGTTTAGACCTTGGTCTCCCCATTTACATTCCACTCCAGGAAAATGCTGTTTGGCTATCTCAACAGCTCCTCTCGAAGATTCCTTCTCGGTATGAACCACAACATCATTACTATTTCACTATACAGCAAAAAGAATACAAATATATATACATTTTCAAAATATTGAGTAAGAAGAAAGGGGAAAAAGAAACCTCTGAACGGCTCCAGATATATTTGAGGCAGAAGAGATGTGAGATCTCGGCGAGTCTCGGGATGTATTGAGTTTTTACAAATATTCCAGCCCCCAGAACCGCGATTTGTGGAAGGGTAGCCATTTTTGATCGATCTACTTTTTTAGCAAAAATTTAGATAGATCGATCTTTTACGATTCTGTTATGTGGGAGTTTGGAGTTTGAAGTCGACTGCAACTGCAATGTGGTAAGAGGAAAAAAATGTGTTTGGAAGTTGAGGGAGACGCAGAAAATTCTAACATAAGCTACCAAAAACGAGCCTTCAGTGGGTTCACAAATATAATAACAGTTAGATTATCCCATAGAAAATCTGAACCACTAGAAAAAAAAGAAAAAAAAAATTGAGCATAAACCGGTATTTGCCGGTTCTAAGTAAAGAAAAAAAAAGGAGGCTTTTTGTTCTTTCTTGTTTTTCTTCGGGAAAGAAAGAGAAGCTTTCCGTTTCTATTCCACAACAAAAGTTTTCCCTTCGCTTATGTGAATTAAGGTTGCATTTGGGTTTTGTTTTGTTTTTACTCTTTCATATGGATATTCAAACTTCGATTAAAGTTAAATTAATTGATTAAACTGATTTAATTTAGTTAACTAGTTGATTAATTGATTTAGTTCGGTCCGAGATTGATTAAAGATTCTTTAAAATTTCGGTTAACAATTAATTAATTGAATTTATCAAACTTAATAAATAACATTATATGTTATATGTATTAAGCTATTACTAATTCGGTTAATTCGGTCAAATAAACATTACTAATTTATTTTTTTGATATATTTTATACCTTTTTAACCAAAAAAAAGCAAAACATATAAATTTTGGTTAATTCGGTCCAAATTAACCGAAATATTTAGGTTCAGTTAATGTTTTTTTTTTTCAAAAAATTTCGGTTCAATTAACAGTTAAAAAATTAAAATTTTTGATCAATTCAATTAATACTAATTCGGTTCGGTTAATCGTTTGAACACCTTACCCTCTTCTTCCTCTTCTTTAACAAAATTTAGGATTACATTCAATGGTGCAAAATTCTTCTTCATGACAAGTGTGAAGTTGAGAGCTAGGTTCTTAAAACTTAGACTGAAAATCCTTTCCAAAAAACTTGTGATTTATAATTTAGTGAGTTTTAGGATTTGAGAAATATGAGTTTTCTTGATTAAGTGATGGAATTAGTTTGCTACGAGGTCTAACTACTCATGCAAAAGCCAAGCCAAGATAAACATGATCATACAAGACATTATGTGATGAGGACTTTAGCACCTTCAAGGGAGTGACATTGAGGTTAAGTGTCCGTTTGTTTGATTGAAAATTGTTTCCAAAAAATGATTTTTAGAAAATTACTTATTCTCTTGAAACGTTAATATTTTTTTGTGTTTGGATAAATTTGTACAAAATATTTTCTGTTGTTTGATAAATTTTCTAAAAATATTTCATAAAAGTTGTTTTAAATGAAACAAACATACATTTGAGAATTTATTATCTTTTCACTATTTAATTGAATTTATTTTATATCTATTAAATTTATATTTACATTGTTTTTACATATATTGTAATGATTTATTTATAAATAAATACATCAAATTAGATATATAATAGTACTCAATTATTAAACTAGAATATTAATAGTCATGAATTGAAAACAACCAAAGCGGATAGATGATTCTTAATTGTGTTATAAAAAATAAAAAACAAATATTGAATAATAATAAATTAGCTTCTAAATCACAATTAATACTACAAATTAATAATATTATCCAAGTGCATAATTAGTAATACACCACATGATAACTAAAATATTGTCCAAGTGCATAACTAGTATTACGCCACATTAAAGTATCAACATATTCAACCTTGAGAAAATTTTTGAAGCCAATTTTTTGTATGCTTCATACTTTTAACTAAGAAAGTTTTGGCCTCGGATTCATAACCCATAAGATAATCAAGCACACTACGAAGGAAGTCATCATCAAATCCTTCCACTTCCATGGACATCACTTTTTCTTAAAGAAGTGGTGTTTTATCCGCAGTAAATTGTTCCAATGCATTAGCAATCTTACCAAGTTGTTCACCCACAAATTTAATTTGTTCATCGGTGACACTTTCTTAAGCATTTTTTCTTTTACGTTTAGATGTGCCGGATGAACATACTTTTGTTCTTACCTCCTCAACTTTCTCATTGTCGTAGTCTACAGGCATTGAATCTTGGTTACCATCATCCAAGTCTATGTCAGCAAATGTTCTAGCAAAACTTCCTATCGTCATATCTTTGCCAACAACCAAAGTCATTTCATCATAATGATCAACACTTTTGCTCAAAAATGGTTCATACTTCTTGTATGCCTGTTAGATATTATACACAACTAGAATAATAAGTAAAAACAACTAAAATATATTTAACATATATATATATATATATACACACACATATATTACCATCATTACTGCATCATATGTCGCTCTATAACATGTGATCATTTCCATGTTATCATCCTATCCAAAACCACTTTCGCTCTATTAGATGATTTTTCACATGCTTAGCATCATATTGAACTTGGAATCTTTTAGAAATAGTTGTAGCAACTCGATTAAAAGAAATTGCTTTGAAAGTGTTAGAAGACTTATTTCCTTTCTGGGCCTCCTCTGCTAGAATTTCGAGAAAAAGATATCCTATCAATTTTATCCACCTAAATTGCTTTATTGTCCCTTGTTTGTTTCCCTTGCCCATTCTACATTAAAGACATTGTCAGTAATTTCAAAATCCAACAAGCTTAAAACATAATAATTTTAATATCAATATCCAACAAACATTAAAAAAATAACAATTTTAATACTAAAACATACATAACATAGAAACATTAACCCTGAGCCCTAGACCTACCTAATGTTTCTAGCCATATAATCAGTCCACATAGTTTGTACAATTTCCTCTCTTAGTAGATCGTTCTCTTGCTTTTTCTCTTTCTTCTCGCTCCGTAAGAGTTGGTATTATCAAATCAGACACATGCTCCTCATATAATCCTTAATTAAGTAAATCATTAGGATCAAATCCCATTATATGATTATGAATGGTACAACAAGCCAAAACTATATCTACTTGAGTTTGAAAATTCCAAAATGGTTTAACATCTAACACATGAAACCATTTTTTCAAAATCCCAAAAACACATTCAATAGTGATTCATAATGATGAATGACGAAGATTAAAGAGTTCATTTGCATTTTCTAGCCCCTGATTACTAAACTCTTTTAAATGATATTGGACACTACGATTTGTGGTAATATATCCATTTCGGATGCCATATCCAGCATCAACAAGATAATGTTTACCTACAATTTTACCAAACATAATTATTACTAATAAAGTATGAGCTTACTTGAACTATTTGGTATTTAATGTTAATTCTTACCTTCTAGAATTCTTAATCTCTTGGGCGTGAAAGTGCATCACTTAAAATATAAGAATCATGTGCACTACATTCCCAACCAGCTAGAATATAGGAAAATTTCAAATAAAATATAATGAAAACCAATACATTTTGTCTCGGCCCCCATTTACGGCTACGAAATCTTCCTTGAATGCTAAGTGGAATGGATGCACGAACATGAGTTCCATTTAATGCTCCAATACAATCTTTAAAATAAGGACAAAACCTTGGATTGTTTCTAATTTCACTAGGAGTTGACTCATTAGGTAATCTAATAACTACTTCATACAATATCAAAATATCTATATTCCGATGTTTCCATCATACTAAAAGCTCTATTAGCATCTCTCGGAGATTTCTTAACTTTAAATGCAATTTCATTAAAAGTTTGCTTGTAAGTGCAACCTAACATTCATATACCCTTTTTTGATATGATTAATCAAGTTATGGTCCCATCTCATACCGTGTGTTCTCATTAAGATTAAAGAGAGTAATATTTCCTAAAGGAACTAGATGATAATAAAGGAAAAGTCATTGGTTAGTGTTTATGGTTCCTAGGTAAATTTGAAGAAAATACATGCTTTAGTTATCACATTGCGCCATGAAACACTTGGAAATAAATTTCCATCTTCAGTTTTCATAAAGTCATAGCAAGTAAACTAATGAACCTGAAAATTCAGACCACACATAATAAGGGTTCATATAACAAACCAACCACCCTTTTCAAATTGTTCATTCATTTGCTACATCAGAACATTAAGCAAACAGAATAAGAAGTCCCTTAAACATGAAAAGATGTAAAGAAAGTAAAAGCATCCTTCATTCAAATTAAGCTTGACTATGGCTACTACATCAACCAATGCATCTGCCACTCTACTTCTCAACTTATGTTTTAGTTCCACACTCTCTTTTTCTTGTGGCTAGTGCTACTAATATCAGCAACTCAAACCTTGCATTTAAAACATTTAATTTGATAATTATAATTCTTTCTAAAATATTAAAATGAAGGAAAAGGAGTAACAAAAAGGAAAAATACATGTTAATAATGAAATATTAAACAGAAAAACTCATTCACAACCTAAACCATTAGAGATTGCTTTTGTTAGTAGAGATTGAATAATAATGGATACAGATCAAAATTATCTAAGTAATTGAATGAAGCATGCAACTTTGTTTATCTTCAATCTTTCACACTAGAATTTCCAAAATATTTGTGGACTATTTATGATAGCAATAAACTAATATTCCATCCACTTGTCATATTTCAGAATTTACATAACAAAGCAAGCAAAATTTCAAAACCCAAAATTTCAATATGGATGGATTTAAATAATTGAAATTTCAAGAAAATCAAGATTTCAATTTTTAGAAATCTTGGTTTAAGAAGGTTTCATTGAATTTAATTGAGTTGAAATCTTGAAGAAAAGAAACTTTGAGGACCAACTTGAACCTTATTGATATTTGACCCTCTCAAATGGTCCAATTAGTTCAATTTAGGCTTAGTTTATTTCAATTCAATTTTATTTTGGCTTATTGCCAATTTGACCCAATTAGGAAGTTTTATTTCAGCCTTAATTATTTTTATGTAATTTCGAACCAGGCCCGAACAGGCTAGTCAAATTTTCCCTTGTTATTTACTTGACTTTTTTCAATTTCTTTAAGTATCTTAGTTGGTAAAAAAGTTCAACTTAGAAAATTTTTTTGTTTAGTCCAAGTAGTAGTTCTACTTCCAATAGGAGTTTGTTTTCAATACAATTAGTTTGCCTATAGCAAGGCCAACCTCCCTTTGTAACTTTACCTTTGTTAGCTCGATAAATCAAACCGAAATTGCCAAGAATGGGTGAATTAGATTTTTTTTTAAAATGTGAAAGATAGAGAGAAAATTGAAAGATGATCACAATAATTTAGAGTGGTTCAGCCGCAATTGCCTACTCCACTACCTTAGCTTTCCACAACTAAGAATTTTCCCAAATTCACTTATTTGATAAATTTTGAGGACAAGGTGTAACTTTACAACTCCCTTAAGATTTCTACCCCAAATCTTAAGACACAAACTCTCTCAAGGAAATACAAATAAGCAAAAAAAGAAATAATCTTTATAAGATCAAAGTGTTTGCAAATTAAGCTCAAATACAATGAAATATACTTTAGCAAAAGAATAGAAGTAAAACTCACAGGTGTATGTAAAAAATATCGAAATAGTAAGCCCAAAGGTTGTTTGATTGATGATTTTTGCTTAGAACCTTTAGAAGTTAGGTATTTATACTCCCTAATTGATTTCCAACCGTTGAAGTTATTGGTTTGATAGAGCTGTTGGGGATGTAAAAACTAGAGCATTTAATTCACTTGCAACACTGAGTATCAATACCATATAAAAAGGTATCGACAATTTTTGTAATAAATGCTAAATTCAGTGACCATTGGAGTTTTACTATCGATACCAAAACAATTTTATCGATACTTTATAAAAATGTATCAATGTCGTATTGATACTTTGTAGGTTTTGTGAGAAACATAATGCTATTTTGGTATTACTTTAAGAGGGGGTATTGATAATTCAGAAAATATCAATACTTGGCCAAAAAGTTATCAATATTTTTTTGGCTTGGAGCAATTTTGACTTGTTTGAAAATTATTTGATTTGTTAAAAGTCTTTTGCAAAGTGAAAATCATTTTGACTTGATTTTAAAGTTGTTTCAAAAATTTTCTAAGAGTTCAAAATAGATATTCAAAATTTTATCTCTTAGGCTTCAATTTTAAACAAATCATTTTGTCAATTTTGTTCAATTTAAACTTTTATTCAAAAACATTTCAATTTGTATATCAAAACATTTTATCAAATAAAGCTTGGTTTAACAATCTACCCATTTTTGACATAACAAAACATTTGGTAAATTTGTTTTTGAATAATTTGCCCCCTTAATAAAATTCATTTTGAACGTAAAGCCAAAATAAAATTTAACATACAATTTGGCATTCATTTTTACTTTAAGGAAAATTGGTCACAAAATTTGCATATTTGGATATAGTTAGCATACACGAATAATCAATCAATTTACCTTTTCTTCTCCCCCCTTTTGTTATATCAAATGACAAATAAATCTTGAGGAGAAAAGAGGTTAGTTCATCATAATAGATATATAAAAGTAAATGGGCAAGGAACTAAAACAATAATGTATCCCAAAATACCAATAAGTAATAAAGTGCAAGAAAACATAGAGATAGGAATAAATAAAGAAATATAGGTGCAAATGTTATGAGTATGAAATGAATGACTTAAATCTACTCTAATCATCACTAGGAGAAAAAGGAGGAGTCGAAGGGAAGCAAGCTAGGAGAGACGCCATATATATCTCCAATGTCGATAGTCAAGAGCTAACATCATCTCTCAATCCCTAGACATCATTGCTCAATGGGTGTATAACTGATCAATTGTAATTTGGTGTAGTAAATTCAACTAGTTTTCACATTTAAGGAGCTTGAATACAAGCATTTTTGTTATGCTTCAATTTAGTTTCTTTAGTTTTGTTTACATTCAATAAAATGTGCACATCGAGTCTTTTATTAACCTTAAGGGCCGAATGAGGCCTAAGCGAGAGCTAATGTACTTTGTGAGTGTGCAGGAGACCATTAGAGGGCATTTAGGGTTAATACCGAATGCTATATTGCAACATAGGGGATCCAATGTCACACTATAAAGAGCAGAATAGAGAAAGTGAGAAACTGCCTTCAATGTCACGACATAGGCCGAGGGTGTCACGACATACCCCTGAAGATGGCTACAGAGGAACATGTTGGTTGCTACGTCACGACACAGGTCCTGATGTGTTGTAATATCGACTCTGTGACTAGAATAAAACATGAAGTAGGGGCATTTTGTTCTACACAATTGAACTTTAAGCTTAGGAACGTCAACTAACCTAGGGTTAAGGACGACGACCACCTGAAGGCTATAAATAGGACATTTTAGCACATGTAAAGTACACCTTAGTTTTGAACCTAGTTTTCTTCCATTAAATTTAGCTTGTTTTCTTTCCTTCTTACGTTTTCCTAGTTTTAGTTATTTGCTTTCGTCAAGAGATCTGATTGTAAAGGAGATCAACTTCTGTGGGTTCGTGCTTATTATTAATATCAATCCATTTCCTATGATTAATTCTTTCATTTAATCCATATTGTTTATGAAAGCCATGAGGAACAAATCATTCTATGGGGGATTAACAAGTGGAAGCATGATCTCTTAATTGTTTTGTAGGGCTACTCAACAGATCAATTTTTTAGGAAAGGAAGAACGTGAAACAAACCTTAGGCCTGACAACCTCGGGAAGTCATCAAGGTAGAAATTAACCCACAATTGGTATTGCCCATCTGTGAACACCTTGACCCCAAACCAGCCTGGACTGTGAGGTCGAAAGATAAGTAGTTCTTGCTGACTCGTTATGTTAATGGAAGATTAGAAGATCTTTCTAGGATAGCGTCTAGTTAATTGATGAAAAATCCGAGATGATAGTTGATTGAGATCACTGAAGCAAGCTAATCACCCATCTTCAGATTTGATTCACTTTATTTCTCTTTATCTCTTGCAATTTTACTCTTTTTATGTTTTTTTTTTATTTCCTTAGTTTAAAAAAACCCTAAAATTATCTCTTATTTTACTTTCGTACTATAACTGACTTAAAGTATTAATTAGATATTTAATTGTTTAGGTTAAGATTAATTTAGTACTCACCTCCCTCGGGTACGATCCTCGGAGTACTCACCTACTTCGTTGTAAAATCTATATTACAACTCAAACCATATACATGCGGATATCGCCTTGTAATCATTCTATTGTAGAATTCACACTCTGGACGTTAGTATGTCCAGAGGCGATCAAGTTGTTGGCACCATCACCGGGGAGGCAACGTCACTAGATTGATTTTAATTATCACATTTCAAAAGATTAATTAGGAAAATTTTTAGCTATAGATACAATTTTATTTTGTTTTAATATTGCTAATCTTTTCTTTCGGGGTTTGGTGTATGACTCGTAGTAGAGGCATGCCTATTATAGCAGCCATAGATCTAGAAATAATAATCCGAAGGAATCACTGACAAAAACAGTAGCAAATGCAAGATCCACCACCACTTGCAGTTAACATACCATGTGACAATCCACTGTTCTGCTACGCTGACGATAACGCCTTAGGAGACCCATCAGCACCACAGTTACATGCAAACGTGCATATAGCTTGGAATGGGAGAACTTTACGGGACTATGCCCTACCAAGTTTAGATATGGTTCAGAAAAGTATAGTAAGGCCGACGATTACAGCTAATAATTTTGAAATCAAATCGGCAATGATACAAATGATTCAAAATAATCTGCAGTTTAGGGGCACTATGACAGATCATCTTAATCAACATTTTAAACGGTTTCTTCAACCCTGTGATACTTTTAAGTATAGCGAGGTCACTAATAAAGCTATTCGTCTTTGATTGTTCCCCTTTTCTCTGATTGATAACGGCTTTTCTTGGTTAGACTCGCAGGCTCTAGGATCCATCACGACTTGGGACAAACTTGTTGGAAAATTCTTACAGAAGTTTTTCCCGATTAGTAAAGCAGTCCAATTAAGAAGAGAGATTGCTGTCTTTATGTAACGCCCCGAATTTAGGCCTAGTAGAATTGGGCCTATTGGGCTTTGGGTCTCATAAAATTTTTAAGTGAGCAAGAAAATGATAAATGACATGACGACTTTAAAGGTTTAATGAATTTGGAGTGTCTAGGTGTGTTGGAGAAGCTCCGGGTTTGAGTTTTGTGGTGGAGGATTCTTAATTTAATTAATTAAGGAATCAGGGTTGTGAGTAGTGGGCTTTTAAATAAAAATAAGTGAAAAATGACACAAAGAAGCCTGTGGTGAAGTGGCTAAGTGACGCCACTAGGGTGTAGAGAGGTGGCGACATATGCATGCAGGAAGGTCTGAGGTTCGAGTGCTAGCTTAGTTTTATTTTGGAGTTTAATTTTAGGCTTCTAGAAGGATGGAAGGGGTATGTAGAGGGACTCTAAGGGGAAGTGATCAGTAGAGAGAATTTAGGAGAAAATAAGGGAGATATCATGGAGAAAAATTAGGAGATGAGTAGTGGATAAAGTGGTGCCTAATTGGACTCTAGGGGTGGCTAAGTTTCGGCTATAGGCTATATAAATGTGTGTGTGCCGAATTTGGGGTCCTAGGTAATGCCAAATTTTCCATTCTTTTTCTTTTCCTTGCCGAAACCTTATTATTTTTCCACAACTGAAAATACCTTGCCTTGTTGCCGAAATCTCCTATAGCCAAATCCCTTTTTGCCGAATTCTCTCATAGCCAAACTCTTTTATTGCCGAAGTATCATCATCTTCTCTTGTCGAAATCCCTATTAGTGCCGAATCTTTGTTGTTTTCCTTCATCACAAACCGATTGTTACCTACTATTAGTCAAGGTTAAAAGCTAAATCTCGTTCAGTAGTTATCTAGGCCGCAGGATCAAAAGTGGATTCGGTAAGTATTCAGTTAACCCCTTAGTGTGTTTTGTTAAAAGCCGAAGGGCTATCTAACTTCTCATTGTCGTTAATCTTGTATTAACAAGGGTAAGGTTCAGAGATCGCAAGCGTGGTAAGGATCGTTAGCAAAGTGTAAGTGTACTCAGCTCAATTATGGTTTAAGTAAATGGCCGAATGTGAGTATGATATATAGGGGTGACTTGTGTGGATTATGAGTCACTCGAAGTTTGATGGTCTATGTGTGAGTGCAGATCTAGGGGATACTCATGATTAGTAGCTAAGGAAGGGCTATTAGAACCCGGTGGCACGCGGTAATGTTACGGTAAGGCTTCGGCTTTTGGTAAATATTTTGATTAAGTATAGGTGATTGATTGAAGGTTGGTTGGTTGTAGGTTCAAGACCAAGGATAGTATAGCACGTCGCAGTAACTAGGTGTGTACAAACACTACACACACATGATATCGGCAATGCTGAAAAGCTGAAAGTGGCTAAATGGGCCCGGTGGGCCCTGAAGCTAAGTTTGATGAAATTGATTGATTTAGTTATATGAATTGAGTTAGTCATGCATGTTACATGATCTGGAATTATTTTAGGACTAATAGGCCATATGAATGAGATCTGGGCCTAATGGGCCATAAGGATGTGATTTGGGCTTAATGGGCTATATGAACGTGAAATGGGCTTGATGGGCTTTATGGGGACGTTGACAAGTATGCTAGGGTTTAGTGGACTTTAGGCATAGTTCTGAACAACTCTTAAACCACATAAGACTTAATATAATAATCAACATGTCCGGGGACAAGTCGCTGGGTTAGAGTGTGGCAATGGACATATGCATGTCTAGGATTGGATCTAGGGAGAGCTTGGTACTTATGTAACGACCCGAAATTGGGCCTAGTAGCATTGGGCCCATTGGGCCTTGGGCATAGGAGTGTTTAAAATTTTGAGAACAAGAGAATGGCATTATTGCAAATTGGACTTATTAGTTAAGTGAATTTGGAATGTTACGAGGTTTCTATGAAGTCTCAAGTTTAATTGGGCCTTAGGAAAAATTTGGTATTTTAGCACTTTAAAGAGAGATGATAAGTAGCTCCAAGACTTATAGAAATAAATGAGTAATGTGCTTGCATAAATGAGCTATTGGTAAAGAGGTTATGGCATCAAGTGAAGTACCTTGAGGGAAGAGGTTCAAATCACTTTGTGTGCAAATTTTGACCAATATTTTTGCACTCTTTCCTTAAGAGTCGGCCAAGAGGTATATGGCAAGTTTGACTTCTTTATTTTTGGTAAGGTGGCTAAGGAATTAAGGAAAGGTTGAGGTTGGGGAAAGGAATCAAAAGGAAAAGGTAAGTAAGGGGAACAAGTGGCTTATTTCATGGAGAATGCTATGGAAAGTATGGTTGGCAAATTATTGACCATTTTAGCTATGTATGTGGACGGTTTTTGGGGCTTAAGGGGCATAGCCAAATTTTTGTTAGTGTTGGTAAGGCTTTAGTGTTAGTTTTGGACAATTCCATTAGCATCAAGTGTTTTTTTTTTCTCTTCTCAAATTCTTTTCTCCTAGCCAAATTTGGTCTTGGCAATTGGCGAAAGTTTTAGTTTTATTTTTGGCCAAAATTCATTTATGCAACATTGGCGTCATTTTTCTTTCTCTCAAAATCTTCCTTCTTGCCGATTCTTCAAACCATTGGTAAATTTATTCTCATTTTTTCTTCTTTTGTTGCCGAATGTACCTAAGCCATTGAGACCATATTGCTCTCTTTTCTTTTTACAAAATTTTCCAAACACCTTTCTTCTTCCTCTTAAATCAATATTTTTCATAACCGAATATTAATGTTTGTTTTTACCTCATAGCCGAATATCATTGTTCATTTTCCCTTATAGCCGAATCTTCCATCTCATCCATATTTTCTTCTCAACCGTATTACTACTCAGACTTTGATCAATCGGTAAGTGATTCATTTCAACATTTTATTTTTCTTCTTCTTAGTGCCGAATCTATGCCTTGGTGTGGGATGGCCATATTGACCGAGACCATCATTTTATTCTACCTTCTCAAACGAGATCTTTTTCTTCTTCGTAGTGATATAGTGGAAATTGGATCCAATATCGATAAGGTAAAGGGGTTCATTTTGGATTTTTTGTTATATCTCTATTTGGCTATGTTGCAAATCGGATTGAAGTTTCGAATAATCGACTATATGTTTTAGGGACAAATCACTCGATATATTCTACCTTCGGACATAGTGGTAAGTGATTCAAGTGTAAGTGATACGAAATCTTTTGAAAATCCGAGGATAACTTTTGGTTGGTATTGTTCTAGGTCAACGACGAGTGGTTCGTTAGGAAATCGAAATGAGGTGTGTGATCCCGTACCTTCCGCATACATATTTGAAATGGTGTGTAATCTCACACTTCTCTGAAAGTTTGAATGAAATATTTTTTGAATCGGTTGAAATACCAAAGAAAACCAAAAATCGGCATCCGTGATCACTCGGGCGTATGTATGATCGTAGTGGTAATCGTATTTTGTAATAAAACAGTTTCAATTAGAAGCAGTGACATGTTTTTGAAAAATCACAAAAAATAGGAGAAAGGGAATTAGAAATTGAATAAGATATCAAATTAAAGTTACTGTGTCTATTTTAATATGGAAGAAACGGAGAAGGAAAAGGATTTTTATATTCTGAGATATGTTAATTTTAGTGAGACTGGTTCTGATTGACTTCGTGGTTCCCTGATCTGTTTTGGAAAAATCATATAAAATTGTACAAAGTGAATTATGGGTTATAATTTATATGTTTAGATTCCTTAGTCAGCCTATTTTCATTAGAAACAAGTGGGAGCAATATATGAAAACCGTACAGTGAGATAATTGAAATTAAGGTAAGAGAGGCCAGAATCATTGGACAGTGAAACGAGGGAAATTTTAAGGAATAAATTGTACTAAATGGTTAAGCCAAAAATTCTGGAAAAATTTTAGAAATAAGATATATGAGTCTAGTTTCAAGGAAAATTTACGGATTTAGATTTCGAGATCCCTAACTTGAGTTATAGTCAGTTTAGTTCCTCCAATGCAGATGGACAATTTCAATTTTTATGCCCAAATTAGTAGTTAAGTCCGGGGTTGCGAAATTTCCGAAATACCCCTGGGTTGCGAGATTACCGAATTACCCTTAGTGGGTAAGATTATCGAATTACCCTTAGTGAGTAAGATTACCGAATTATGAAAATGCCCCTAAGGGCCGATTTACCGAAAATGTCCTTATGGACCGAATTATCGAAATGTCCTTATGGACCTATTTACCGAAATGTCCTTATGGACCGAATTACCGAAATGTCCTTATGGGCCGAATTACCGAAATGCCCCTATGGGCCGAATGATCTTATTGCTTTAATGGACTGATTCATTAAAGTATTCTATAGATTAATGGATGTTATTTATATATGGATATTTTATGATTATGTATGTTGCATCTCTACATATTGCATGGGATGGGAAAAATTGAATGAAGAGAAGTGTAGATCGGTGGCATTGCCACAAATTCTGATTATGGCCTTGTGCTAAATGTATTTACCGGGGCTATGTGCCTAACATATGAATTAACGACTCTGTGTCGATCATTTTACCGTATATGAATCTGGTGGCTTAGCCACAAATATTATAAATGGCAGCTTGACTGCAAATTGGAGAGACTGGCGGGCTGGGTTGACTTGATCCCCACAGGAGAGATTGGCTGGTACGGGGGAGAGATTGGCTGGATGGGTTGGGTTCATACATTTGCATACATCGTATTCAATTCATTTAATATTGTTATGTAAAAAGGGGCTTAGGCCCAAAATTTTGCTAAACGGGTTCAAGCCCTGTGAACGACGGTAAGGGGATTATACACTCAGTTCTTGTAACTCACCCCCCTTTTTCTCTTACTCCCTGTAGGTAATGCTCAGTGACGTGGACTTGGGCCATGGATGACTCGGGTGGAGGCCATACTTCAGAATTGGTTCTAACTTTATTAAATTTCTTTTTTCGTTTATTTTGTTGCTTTTACTATTGGGGTTTTAAAGTTGTAATAAGGCCTCTAGGATTTTTTATTTGGTTTTATGTTTAGCTGTACTTATTATTTTTCTACATTATTTTAAATAGGGATTTTTCTAAAATCATAAATAACGGTTTTCCAAAAATTGATTAACAAATTATTTTCATAACAAACTTTTACAAATGATTTAACTGGGAAATTCTCTTTCAAATTATCGGCGACATTTTCAAAAGTCACGGTTAAAGTTCACTACCTCGATTTTCGACTCATCAATCAACCTCTCAAAAATACTTGTATTTTATCTACGTTTCCGTAATGTTTTCAAAATGTTTCTGCAACTCTATTTCCAAACGTCATATATTCGTAAATTGTTTATTTCAAATATGTTTTCACAACCAAAAAGGTTTTTAAAGATAATTATGTTTTCAAGTAGATAACAATTGCTTAAGTGTTTTGGGTTTTAACAAAGAGGCTGTAATTCTCAAACAAGTTTTTAACAATCGCAAAGATGGTTTTGAAAAAAAAAACACACTTCCATGTGACACGCCAAATTTGGGCCTAACTTCTAGGCCAGGTTTGGGGTGTTACATTTTAAGCGGTCCTAGCGGCCCACCTCCTCTTTTCTGGAATCCTACGTGGTGCGTAGTGTCTGTTCACTTTAGCGGCAAGGACTTGTTAATGGGCCAAAGTTCATAACTAAAACCCGAGAGGGACCAAAATACCCCTGATTTGAAAATTACCAAAATACCCTTAGTTAGAAAATTTCCAAAATATCCTTAGATTTGCAAAATTACTAAAATACCCCCAATTTGTAAAATTACCAGAATACCCTTGATTTGCAGAATTACCAAAATATCCCTAATTTACAAAATTTCCAAAATACCCATGTTTTGCAAAATTACCTAAATACCCCTGTAGAGTATATTTACGAAAATGCCCCTAGGTAGTGAAATGACTAAAATACCCCTAGGTGCTGAATGTGTGGAAATGTGTATGTTGCATTAATGAAATATATGTTGCACTTGGGTAGGTTTTGATGATACGGAGGAAGATTTGAGGATCGCATAGTCGCTTGACGACCGTGGATCCGCCAGTGGCTTTAAGCCCATTATAGCAGCTTTGCTGCAACGTTTGAGTAGTGCCGCTGCTGGTGCTACCTTTGGAGTGTAGGGATGAGTGGGTTGATATTTATATCCCCATATGAGTCTAGGGTTGAAAGGGAAATGGAGTGCGGGGTTGGATTTGGGATGGGTGCATTGCATTCATGTGATACTGATGTGATGTGAGGTCATTGCGGGCTAAGGCCCAAGACCACCGAATTTGATAGGGCTTAGGCCCAATGTGATATTTGCATGTTGATTGGTTACCAAGGGTGGTACACACTGAGTTTCGAAACTCATAACCTTTTATTAAATGTTTCAGGTGACCCTCAGTAGATGGCTCGACATGGGAGAGGACTCGGAGATGGCCACACTACAAGATACTTAGGAATTTTGTTTATTTGTTTCAAAGGACATGATTTTAATTACTTTATTTTTGCTGGTTGTAATAAGGCATTATACTCCGATTTGACTTTAGATTTTGTGTTTTGTTATCATTGTTCAACTGTTTACTTAATTATTAAACTTAAATAAATTTTCTTAAACATGGTTTTTGAAATACCTAAAAATATGGGTTTTTATTAAACTTAAATAAGATTCAAGGATTTTGGGCTTTTAGGCCTTAAACTTTAACTTAGCAAAATCGTTTTGAATTATGCCTTTGATGTGATATTCCCGGATTCGGCCATAACGTCTGGGCCGGGTCTGAGGGTGTTACACTTTAGACAGGTGGAAGGAGAAAGCTTGAATGAGCTGTGGGAACGCTTCAAAACGTTGATTCAAAAATGCCAGCACAATGAATTTCCTGAATGGATAAGATTGCAAATATTTTATAATGGGTTGGATGCAAATGCAAGATCGGGATTAGACGGAGCAACAGCAGGAGCCCTTATGAATAGCATGTACAAGGATGCGTACAAATTTATTGAAAATATGGAATTAAACTCTTGTCAATAGCCAACTGAACTATTCACATATGGCCAGAAACCTGCTATGGTCAAAGCTATTTAAGAGGATGATAAATATCAATAACTAGTGGATAGACTCAACCGTATTGAACCTATTTCTGCATCGTTTATGCATGGAAAAGACAAGCCATTCTTCCATTACATCAATAATCCTACTAAGGATATGAATTACATTAAGAATAGGGGTGGAAATCCTTATTCAAACACATACAATCCTGGCTAGAGAGATCACTCAAACTTGAGATGGGGAGGAAACCAAGGAGGAGGTAACAATTCAAGTCAAGTTAAAAATACTAATTACCAACCTCCTTACTTGCAAAAACCCCAGGACAGAGCCAACCTAAGTGGCCATATAACATGTGGTCAACGTCTTGATAGAATTGAGAGAGAGATACAATCAATGAGAATAGATGTCAAGTAGGTGCAGTCTGAGTGCACCAACTCAACAAGAATATTGACTAAGCTCGAGGATCAAATGAGCCAATTGATGAGCATGATGGGTGATATCAAAAGATAAATTAGCTCAGGCATTCCCAGTAACATGGAAGATAATCCACGGAGGGAAGGTAAAGAGCATGTGAAACCTATAGCACTCTAGTCAAGCAAGGTACTGAGTAGCCTAGAAATACATATCCTAGAGATAACTAGGGATAATATTGATGAACCTCAAGACAATTCCCTAGAAGTGGAAGACGAACTTGAACTAGATAAGGAGAATACAGTAGTGGCTGAGACGAGAAATAGTACACCTAAAGATGCCAAAGTCCCATTTCCATCAAGATTTAAAGAAAGACAAAAGGAGGACGAGAATGAATTTGTAAGTTTTTTTAATTTGTTTAAAAATTTAAATGTTAACCTACCCTTGATCGAGTTAATTGAGAATGTTCCCAAGTATACCAAGTTTCTAAAGGAGATGATGGCAAGGTGTAAGAAAATCAAGGTAGGAGAACAATTTAATTTAAGTTCTTCCTGTAGTGTAATTATTTCTAGACAAGTACTGCAAAAAGTGAAACTCCCGGGCAGTTTTACCATTTCCATAGAAATAGGGAGTATTCACTTTAATAGAGCCCTATGCGATTTAAGAGCTAGTATAAATTTAATGCCCTTATCAAATTTTGAAAAACTCAGGTTAGGGAATCTTAAAGCAACTCAAATAACATTTCAATTGGCTGACAGGTCTTCAGTACACCCGAAGAGGGTACTAGAAGATGTGTTAGTCAAGGTGTGAAGCCTTATTATTCCTATGGATTTTGTAGTACTTGACTTTGAGGAAGATCGTGAGATACCAATCTTACTAGAAAGACCATTCCTGGCCATTTCTAGATCCACCATTGATTTAGAGGAAAATGAGTTGACAATGAGAATTAATGGTGAGACTAAAACCTTCAAATGTGGCCATCAGCCGAACAAGGAAAGTAGTAGGAAAGTAAGGGAGCATTACAAAAACTTATCTATTTCTAATGTTTCCAAATCAAGGGAAATGTTTCCTTTTATGAATACAGAAAGAATAAACATGTTCAAGGAACGAGACAAATGAGCAAGGGCAGAATGGCACAACAAACGATGGGCCAATATTGATAAAATTAAAAAATCATCCATAAGTGAATTGACAATATTGTTGGATAAATTTGGCAGTATAACTTAAAATTTGTGAATTGCTACATGATATTTGTAAATTACTGTATACTTAACTAACCACATATTTTAGATTTTAACTTTTATTTGATGTAGGTTTATCCTTAGATCGAAAAATCCTTAAGAAGGAGTTTTGGGTCAAAACAGAGTCGTCGTCGCGACATCATAACAACAAGTTGTGACATAGTAGTCCCTAAGAATCTCCAAACTGGCAGATGTGTTACGACACAAAACCCTTATGTCGCGACATCGCTACAATGTTCTACAGGGTTGGCCCGACCCATTGTGCAACTCGATGGCTTAAACATTAATTTTACCCAATTTATAAACCTTTAAAACCTATGATATGACTTAAACTCTTATTTACTCCTAATTAAAACACTCTTTAAACCCTTACCCCTTCAAACTCTCTCAAATCTATCAACATCCTGTAAACCCTAAACCCCCAATTTCTCAAATTTCCTTTCACAAGCTTGGTGCAAGAAGGAACCGGAACATCACGGGTAAGCAAGGAATTCAAACAAACTCCGTCGACATTCAAGGTTAAGGGTTTCTAAACTCAAAACTTTTTACTATTCCATTGAATTATTTATTTAGCAAGTTGTTAGGATTGAAACATTATGCCTCCTAGAAAACTTAGGCGAACAATGGAAACGGAGCCATCAATGGTTCAAAATCCCTTTACTTTTCCCAATCGGAATGTTGAAAAGAATTTTAATGAACTTCAAGGAAATAAAATTATTCAGAGAGGAGATTTGATCCATCGATGATTTTATGTAAAGAAATATGGCCTTTGGTTAGATATCATCGATGGGAACATTTTTGGACAATCTCGAAAGATAATGCCGTGGTCCCTGTTTTTTAAGAATTCTACGCATCTTTACAGGACCACGAGTCTAGAAATATCAAAGGACATATATAGGATACGGTACTTGTGCGAGGGAAAGAGGTGAGGGTAGCCCCTCGAATAATTTATGAATTTTATAATGCTCCATATTATGAAAATGATTTCATCGATGAAACTGACTTAGAATATTTTAGAGTAATAGATATGGATAGTATTATAAACATTTTAACTGAAGGAAGGGGTGAATGAAAGTATCGCGCATGTAATAAAATCCCAGTATATTTTCATCAAGCCATTATGTTTCCTGAGGCTAAGATGTGGATACAGTTCATTTGCACATGAATTGTACCTGCTTTAAATGTTTCTAACGTTAATACCTTTAGAGCAATTTTACTCTATGCTATTTTGCAGAAAAATCAGGTGTGTATTGGCAAATGGGTCTACCAAAACATGGAAAGATACATTAGTAGCCAGAAGGTGGGAATGTTCTTTCCCCATCTAGTAACGGCTTTATGCAAAAAGGTAGGTGTTCCTATGACATCAACTGAGCAGTCATTGAAACCATCAAAGCTTTATCGAAGACACCTTGTTCCAGTAATACATTAATCTGCAGGCCAAACAGATCAAATATGGGAACAAGCGATAGCAAGAAACGACAGCTACACCCACCTTGTCAGAAAGTTTGGAACAAGCTCAACAAGATGTTGGTGAGAACAGCCAGCCAAAGTTAGATTAGATGATTTAGTGGATGCAAGAATCAGGACCAATTTTTCAAGAGTTTGTTAGGCAAAATAACATACAAGTCCCATATTATACACCTGATATGTTTGGTCCAACAAATATGGAACAAGACGAAGAAGCATAGAAAAGCGAAGAAGAAGGAGAGGATGAGGAGATGGATGATGAGGATGATGATTGAACAATTTTTTTAAAATATTTGTATTAATTTTTGGATGATTATAATTTAGACTTTGTAGGAGTAGGATTAATAAGTAGATTTTCTTTTAGTTTTGTCGCATTTCATTTAATTTTTCTATGTAGGAACCCGACACGAAGGAGACACAAATGCATTCGAACTTTCAACAATCAAAGGAGGAAGCACCCACTAATAGTAGTTCAAGCAATCACGATCAATCGAGTAAGTTATTTCCTTATCTTTTGATGGGCTACACATTGCGGACAATGTGTCAACTAGAGTGTCGGGGAGTAACATAGAAAATTTGCTTCAAATTTGTACATTTTCTTTGATTTTTCTTGTCTTTTGGTGTGCTTGAGTTTGTAGAAATACAAGTGATTTGTTAGGAGCATGTACATAGGTTGCTTGTGTTTATGAATAAGTTTGGCATGGTAATAGGTGATTTTAAAATTTTTATTATTAGATTACTAAAGTTCTATATGTTACACTATAAATAGGTATTAAGGTATCATTTGTACCAAGTGATATAGAAAATACAAGGAAGCGAGCATGCTAGTATGAATGATAAATGGTTGAATTTGTGTTTGTTTGGTTTAAATTTATTCATGTTGAGATATTTATGGATGACCTATTTATGGATGACCTATTTATGGATGACCTAAGGCATTACTTGGAACACATCCAGAGCAAAAATCTATCCTATTTATACTTTACATTTTGTACCAATTTTGAGACTTTTGACACTTTTTGATCAACCGCAGAAAAAACGCCGAGCCTGAAAATGTTAATTTGTATATGCCCTTTTTCTTTGATCCTATACCGCACGATTATAGATGTCTGGCCATACTTATTGAAGGTTAAGTAGATAAATCATGGTGGAGTTTGTAAAAGTAGAGTGAACTAGGAAAGATTGGTGTGATATATGAACTATAAGTTAGCCTAATGTGGGAAACAAAAAGAAAAATCCAAAAAAGAGAATTGGTACGAGTAGAAAATGTCTTAAACTAGTAAAAAAAATTTCATGAGTGAGATGTATTGAAAAAGAGAAAATTCACAAAAGAAAAAAACACTCATTCATTATTGCACAAAAACTCATAAAGTTAGCCATAGTTACTATGTCATGCTATGACTTCCTATATATAGAGAGACAAGGAAGTTGAGAGAAAAATATATAAGGCGGTGAGCGGGAAAGGGTCACTAAGGGGGAATAATATGGATCAATACAATGTGCCAAACCATTTTCATGTTTGTAACCCTTTGACGCTTACTGTTTTTGAATTCCATACTTGTCCTAAGCTTTAGAATGTTATAAGTTAAAAAGCCCTATGTGACCTAAATATCCTTATTATGAATGAACATCATACTAAACATTCACATTGACGACTATTTGTATCATGCTAAGATAATCAAAGTACTTGTATGATTTGTTGATAGATTTCTATAGGTGAGAACCTTAATACTTGTATATTTTGTAACATACTAAACTTAGATGTTTGTGATCAAAAGTGGTAAGTCAACTATAACACCCCAAATTTTTGGACCTAGAAGAATTGGGCTTTGGGCTTTGGGTCTCAGAAAATTTAAGTGAGCGAGAAAGTGACAATTGGCATGTGGGCCTTGGGGGTTAATGAACTTGGAGTGTCTATGGGTGTTGGAGAAGTGCTGGGTTCGAACTTTGAGGAGAAGGAATTCTTAATTAATTATTAAAGGAACCAGGGCAGTGAGTAGTTGGGCTCTTAAATAAAAATAGGGAAAAACGACATCAAAGAGCCTTGTGGTAGAGTGGCTAAGTGACGACACTTAGGGTATAGGAGGGTGGCATTATGGGCTAGCAATGAGATCCTAGGTTTGAATCCTAGGTTAGTATTTTTAGGAGTTTAATTTTGGCCTTCTAAAAGGTTGGAAGTGGTGTGATGATGGACTCTAAGAAGAGTGATTAGAAGAGAAAATTTAGGAAAAGGATTAGGGAGTTATCGTGGAGAAAAATAAGGAGATGAGATATGTGGAAGAGGTTGAGCCGAATTCTTTCTTTGCTTGCTGATCTTTCATACTTTTTCTTCTCAAATTCTCTTTTGATACACCCTTGGTTTTAGCCGATTCCTTCTTCTCTCCTTTTTCCTATTTGTGCCGAATAACCCTTTTCGCGATACTAATCTCAAAAGCCGAATACCTCTTGGGCCGATTGCTTCTTGGGTAAGTATTCTCAATTATGGTTTAGATGTTGGCCGAATGGTCATAGATAGGGAAAGGGGGACTTGTGTTGGATACAAGTCACCTATTATTTTGTTTTTAATGATTAAGAATGATGCAGATTTAGGAGATACACGTGATTGGTGATCAAAGAAGGGCTAATAAGGCTTGGTGTTTTAGGTAAGGTTAAGGTTAGACTTCGGCTTTTGGTAAAGTATTCGATAAGTATTTGTGATTAATCTTTGAGTGATATCGTTTGTAGGGTCGTGGCTAAGGAGATTCGAGCGCGTTTTTTTATCAGGTGCATACATACACTACACACACATTAGATCGGCAAATCCCGAAATACCGAAAAGCTGAAATGCCGAAAAGCCAAAACTTTTGGCTACGGTAGTCTTGCGAGTGCGTGAACACTCGGAAAGGAAAATTGATACATTATCAGAGGTCCCATGAGCGATCTCATGGACTTGGGCCGTGTTTTGGCCAATCGGGCCAGAATGGACAAAATGGGCCTGATGGGCCGTAGGCTCAAAATAGGTGAATTTGATGGTTTGGTAATAAGTGATGAACTAGTCATGCTGGTTACATGGCTTGGAATTGATTTGGGCCAGATGGACCCTATGAATGTGATTGGGCCAGTTGGGCCATAGATTGTGATTTGGGCTTAGTGGCCCATACGAATGAGATTGGGTCTGGTGGGCCATATGAACGTATGTGAATTTATTTGGGCTTTGTAAGGGGTGTTGGGCTTAGTATTTGGTAAATTGTTTAACCTTACATAAAACTTTAATAATTTATTAAGTGCGACTGTGAACAAGTCATAAGGTTTAGGTGTGGCAACGGGCATATGCATGTCTAGGATTGGACTAGGGAGAGCTTGGTACTTAAGCGGTCTTAATGACCCAACTCCTCTTCTCTGGAATCCTAGCTGGTGCGTAGTGTCTGTTCACTTTAGCCGCGAGGACTTGGTGACGGGCAAAGGATCCTAATTAAGACCCATACTGTTAAGAATTACTCAAATACCCTTGATGTGTGAAATGACTAAAATACCCCTATGTGTTGAAGGTAAGATTTATGGATGTTACATGTACATTTGCTGCATTCATATGATATTCTGTTTAGGATGGATATGGGTGGGAATTATGGAACGGAGGAAGTATATGAGGATCGCATGGATAGGGGGCTTATATTGCTTATATTTATTAAACATGTGCAGATATAGCATTTCTATTTATATATGTCTTTCTTTTATTCCATTATAACGCTCTAATGGAGACAAGACATGGCGTGCTCTATCAAAAATTATATTTTTTCTTTTATTTGAATCTATTCAATGAAAAATTGAAACACGAGAATTTCTTGCTGATTCCCTATGGACATCATATCTAGATAGATAAAATACCTCATTAGATAACTATAACTGTGTAACAACTTATGCTCTGGGGTTTACATAGACTCATAATTGCTGTTATATTATTATAATATACTTGAAATTCAGAAAGTTTTTTTTATTGATTATTGAAAAAAAAAATCAATACTGATTAGTTATGTATCCTGTTTTTTTTTTTCTTATACCATTAGAAAAAGACAAGTGAAGAAGAATCGTCCATAAATTTGCAGTCAATAGTTAATAGTTAATGGTTCGAATTTATTTGTCCTGAGAATCCACATTTTCTTTTTCAATAGAAAAGAAAGGGAAAGTTTTTAGAAATTGTGTGTCTTGAGATACTATAACCAATTGAAGGTATGGATCCGATCTAAAAATGAAAAATAAAAGGGAGATACTCTCCTTTTTTTGTTTGTAGCCTTTTGGCGACATGGCCGAGCGGTAAGGCGGGGGACTGCAAATCCCTTATTCCCCAGTTCAAATCCGGGTGTCGCCTGATCAACAAAAAACTCGAAATCCTAACGTCTCCTAACGTCTAGGATTCAAGGAAAAACTAAAGTAGTGGAAGGGAATCAGTAAATGTTGATATGGGAGCCCCCCTTACTAATGGAGTGGCTACTAGAGGAGTCTTGAATTAGATTGGATAACGGGAGTGTCTAATTAACTAATGAATGGTTGTAGAAGGGTTGGAAGATACTTTGTATACAGACGGATGAAAGTCTCTGAGTGTTCAGGCATCCAATTAATATTAGATTGGATAGATAATTTGCTTTTACTTAATGAGGGACACCAAAAGAAAGAATAAGTCTTATTATTGATACATGTGAGTAACATTCTTTTGATACTTCCAAAAGTGTTACTGCGCATTTTGCTTGTGCTTAATGGTTCTCGATTTTACTCGAAATCATATAAGAGCTTGTTATAAGCGGATTTATCGAAGTGATTCATCAACGGTGGCGTGTCACAATTCCCTTTTCTTTTTGACTCTGCGCCAGTAATTCCACTATTATTAGTGAACAATAATGGAAAAATTTAATTCCTTCATATTTGTTTCATATTCATAGAGATAGGGGACATAATACACATGGATATAGTAAGTCTTGCTTGGGCTGCTTTAATGGTAGTCTTTACATTTTCCCTTTCACTCGTAGTATGGGGAAGAAGTGGGCTCTAGGGGTACTCCTAATTGGGGTTGAGGAATCAAACCGTATCAATTGTTTTCTAGATCGTTTTGCAAAGCCTTTTTTTATTTTAACTATTTTATTAGTCTTCATTTCGAAATTCTTGGATTCTAGTGGAGTAATGTATTCTATGAATAACACCTTTTCAATCAAAATCAAACAAACATTTCAATAATCCCCATGTTCGTATTTCGAAAGTAAAAGGGATCCGGATGATAGGCAATTAAAAAAAAAAAGAATTCTTCCTAAATTTTATATTTTGATGAACCAGCTCTTACCAGAGTTATAAACGGACAATGAGGGACAAGGAACCCCCTTTGTTTTCTGTATTTGCTTGTTTTTATTTACCTCCCTCTTTACTGTTCAAAGAGAAAAAAAAAGTCTTTTTTTTTTTTAATTTAATTAATATATGCCTATTCCATTCCATTTTTCCTTCATTTATGATTATTTTAATAGGAATCTCGGTATCCACCAAAAAAATCAAATCCATGAAATGAAAGAATTAGAAAATCGTAAGACTTGCCTTTCAATTATTTCAGATTAATTGAAATCAACACAAATAAAATAGACCAAGTGAAGAAATAAGATTGAGATACTATGTACAGTACATATATTTAATTGATATCGACATGTATGAAGATACATATTGTGGATTCATCTATATTAAGCTTGTATCTTTCTACATTACAATAATAGATATAGATAGTATGGTAGAAAGATTCATATTTTTTTTTCTACCATACTATCGAGTTTTATAGGATACTGCTGATTCTAGTCCATTCATTTCCATTCATTTTATTTAAGACGTGAGATTTGAATCCTTTTTTTCTTAACTCCTTGATCTTGATAAAAAGTCAAGTTTCATTCAAATTAATCACTTTGACTGACAGTTTTTACGTATATTATAAGTAAAAAAGCGGTAGGAACTAGAATGAACAGCGCTGTAGCAATAAATGCGAGAATATTTACTTCCATAATTTCATTGTTTTTTTACTTCGCAATAACTCGGGATTTAATCCCATAGAGATGATAAATTTGTCGCTTGTAAATTCAATGCAATGACTTACATTTCAATGACATCGAATCGGATCAATATCATGAATAACAATATCTAGGCTATCAAATCGATTCACCGTCGAGAATTGAATAGTATAACATAGGAAGATCTTTTATCCACACCGAATACAAAAAGTGATGCCTGGTCCAATCAAAAGAATTCCTTTATTTATATATATTCTTTTCCACCCTTTCTTTTAGATAATCTACTGTCTTCCTTGTACAATCATCTGATGATGTATCATCTGACTGCTTTTCCACTTTCACCGTTTACAAATAGTTTCCAAATAAACCCCAACAAAAAAGAGAAAGGAAAAAATAAATAAAAAAAAGAGATAAAGATATCGTTGGGAATGAAATTCTGTCATTTGTATCCCCTTTGACAGAAAACGGAGGGATCAATTGATGTATTTTTAAAATTTTATCCGTCGGGACTGACGGGGCTCGAACCCGCAGCTTCCGCCTTGACAGGGCGGTGCTCTGACCAATTGAACTACAATCCCAGGGAAATAAAGAAAAGTGTACAACATAGATAGTCTTATGATTTCATTCAAGCCATTTTCTATTTAGATTTTAGATTCGAAGCCGGGTTGTAACAAACAAAGGCGCGAGTGATATATTGATATCAATACGGGTATGCACTTTGAGTGAGAGCGACGCGGATTAGTAGTTACTAGTAATCCTTTCGTTATTGCCAAATAAATCGATCAATAATCAATTTGAAAATGAAAACAAAAAAGAGTCTTCTTTTTTGTTTACTTTACTCTTTTTCTTTTCATTAAACTTTCTATTTAATGATCCTGATATGAATCTAGAGCGGTATCAAGGTCATAATTTATGGGCATTTTAGGTTATGGCGGATCAGCGAATTATTGGGCCGAGCTGGATTTGAACCAGCGTAGACATATTGCCAACGAATTTACAGTCCGTCCCCATTAACCGCTCGGGCATCGACCCAGGAAGAATCAATTCTAGGTTTATTGATAATCCATGATCAACTTCCTTTCGTAGTACCCTACCCCAGGGGAAGTCGAATCCCCGCTGCCTCCTTGAAAGAGAGGTGTCCTGAACCGCTAGACGATGGGGGCATACTTGCCTGACCGCGACCATACTATGCTCATAGTATGAGCAGTTTTTTGAAATTGTCAATATAATGGAATGACTAGAGCCGAAAGCTTTTTCCATCTTTTATGATTTTCCATTTTTGATTCACGATTTATACTCAGTAAATCATTCATTTTAATCGCCACTCTATTCGATATAGAAATAATTTAGATAAATTCAATCTATTATATAAATATTTATTAGAAATAAATAGATATTATAAAATAAAGAAACTAGATTATATTAATAATACAAAGTATAAGATCAGTGATTGGTTTAACATAAACATAAAAAAGGGAGTTAACCTTCATTTTTTCCACTTTCATTCATTGATTCACTCATTATTACGACGAGATAGGCATGTTTCTATCTCACACTAAGCCGGTAAATTAACAAAAACTAAATCGGGAATTTTTTGAAGAGGCAGCAAGAAGTTATCGAAAATTATGTGTGTGTGTTTTTTTTCTAAAAATTGGGTTCGGTGGACAAAGAAAATCCCTTCATCACATGTTTCGATAAAATAGATTGGATCTATGTCGAATTGCTAAGGTACATGTATTAATCAAATAAATGAATTTCGTTCTGTTCTGATAAGCCAATTATGATTGGCCTTGAAACAATTCATTGCATTGATATTTATCAAACCCAATATCAATAAACCATTTACCCTCTACACGTTAAGTAAATTAGAATTATCATTCCTGAGAGCTACTAGCCACTATGAGTCTACTGCATACTTATATATATAAATAGATCTTATCCGTCTACTGATTCATTCAGTAATTGAATCGAACCGCCCTTTTAACTCAGTGGTAGAGTAACGCCATGGTAAGGCGTAAGTCATCGGTTCAAATCCGATAAGGGGCTTTTGACTTTTTTTTTCATAAAACTCCTATGAAATGGTAGTATTCATATTGAAACATAGGGATGTTGTTTTTATTGGTAATAAAAACCCAACTGTATATGTATAATAATTGAATTAGAAATTGTATAATTTAACTCTACTAAGTTATTATTCTAATGAGTTAGAGTAGAGTAATTCTAAAAGAAAGTTGAAATTATAATGAATATTCTAAAAGCCTATTTATTTCTGGTTCTAAGAGCAGTAGTTCTAGTGGTCGACTCGCTTCTTTCAAACTGTTTCTCATTATTAAGAAAGGGTAACGAAGATAAAATACGAGCTTGTTTTATAGCAATAGTAATTAATCGTTGTTGTTTTAAGGTCAATCTATTTACTCGCCTAGATAATATTTTTCCTTGTTCACTAATAAATCGACTAATTAAACTCATGTTTCTATAATCAATCGATCCCCCGATTGGATCGGGGGCAAACGCCTACGAAAAGATCGCTTGGATTTAAGAAAGAGTCGCTTGGATTTATCCATGATTTCTTTATTCCTTATTTATAAAAAGAATCCTATCCCTATCTCTATTTCTAAAATCCTATTTTGAAAATTCAAATTATAGAATTAATATAATAAATAGGATTTGGTTTTTTTATTTTATTATGTTTATTATTATTTATCATTTAAATATATATTTAAACATTTAAATATATAATTATTTAAAATATAATTTAAATATATAAATTTAAATTAATAATATATAAATAATATTAATAATATATAAAAATAAATAATAATATATAAAGAAAATATGCGTTATATATAACTAATATATATATACTTAATATATTATATACCTAATGTCATATTTTCATATTCTGGGAAGTGGTGACATACGAGCACTTGATTCGATTTATTTCTTTATCTCCCCGTGAATTGTATGTTTGTAACAATAGGGACAGAATTTCTTCAATTCCAATCGACTGGGCGTATTGTGTCGATTTTTTTGAGTAATATACCTGGAAATACCCGTTGATTCCTTATTAACGCCGTTTCGAACACAACTGGTACATTCCAAAATAATCGTTACTCGGACATCTTTACTCTTGGCCATGAACCTCCTTTGAGTTTTTAATTCACCCAACTTTTCTATTTTCCGATCAAAAGCGAAGAAGAAAGGAATGAAAAAAAAATAAAATAAAAGTTGCTAACTCAAAACCAAATCCTGAAAGATTTTGTTGCAATCAATATAGTAAATCAATATAGATTTATAGTAATAGTAAATAATAAGAAAGTAATAGTAAATAATAAGAATAAGTAATACAACGATTTCGAACTCTATTTAGAATCAAACCACCGTACGGTATTTTCTTTAAGTATCTTGTAGGATACTGTTGTTCCAGCCACATTTCTCTTTTCACTCTACTAGTAATTTAATTGGAGCTTGAACCCGAGTTTCGGTGAGGTTGAATCCACTTTTTTCGTTCTACCTTCCTTATTTATTTTATCTAATTCTTATCTAATTCTAAAAAAAAAACTAAAAAAAAATAAAAAGGGGGGGCGAGAGAGTAGTCACAGATATTTGATTGTATCTCGATCTAATCTTTTTCGCCCCGTCCCGCGGCAATAACTAGAATTAAAAAAAAAGGGAATGTTAACGCATCCGGGAAGAAACGATTGATCTCTATCAATAAACCCGCTAAAGAACCGAACCAGAGAGTACTTAGTACCGGTGCTACGGAAAGATATGTTTTTAGATCTCGCATTTAAAATCCTCCTTCTTTATCGTATTACATTATGGTAATACATATATAATCGCATGTATGTATGGTTAAAGACCACTTGTATTTGTCTATTTGTACCCGGAATTCCTAATTCAAAATTCAAATTGAAATGTACAATGATTCGATAGATAAGATTTTCCCTTTCTTAAAACATCAAAACAAAATAGGTCCCTTTCCGCCTGAGAATTCCCGCTAAAAAGATTCATTTATTATTCATTATATGGTTGTTATATGATATGAGACCAAAAAGAGGAAATGGAAAGATCCGTTTTGTATTTCAATAGATGAAATAAGGGTGTGGAAAACAAGACAGGGATTCTCTACAATGACATTGTAGGCCAATTGAAAGGGATGTAGCGCAGCTTGGTAGCGCGTTTGTTTTGGGTACAAAATGTCACGGGTTCAAATCCTGTCATCCCTACCTATTACTTCTCCTTTGAGCAGTAACGAGGGAGTCGTTTTAGATTGACTAAAATTAAGCATACATAATCTATCATTTTCTCATATTATATATGATATATGATAGTATAGTTGTGCGCGATGTATTGGGGTTAGAAAAAAAGAATCCTCTTTTTTACAGTCTTATTTATTATGATAAGAATGATAAGAAAGCGCTCTTAGTTCAGTTCGGTAGAACGTGGGTCTCCAAAACCCAATGTCGTAGGTTCAAATCCTACAGAGCGTGATTCCGCTCTTGTTAGGTCTAAAATTACACCGAACTGAAAAAAAAAAAAAAATTGAACAGCAATTCGAATTTGACCTCCTTGGATTAAATTATTAAATTTAAATTATTAAATAAATTGAAATTAAAAAATTTAAGAATTAAAGGGGTCAGTCAAAAAAAGGTATGTTAATTAATCAAAGGTCCAACTGATCACCACGTCGGTATTGTAAATATGCGGTTACGAATAATCCAGCCAAAGTAATAGGAATTAGACCTAAGACGATTCCAAATAGAAAAACTTCAATCATTTCAATTTATTTGAAAGGAGAAAAAGAAAGGTAATATCTATCCCTAAATATTAATTTCTATTGCCCATGAATATCAATACCTAATAAATGGGTGGGTTGATTTAGAAATCCCCACAGATGTGTTTCGACGGGACGAAGATGATGTGTATCGGATGGATTATTTGGGGAGGGTTTGCATAGCATTGCATGTATGATATTGTTATGTTAATAATATGATATATATGCTATTTGTTGGACGAGGGTCGTACACACTGTGTTTTCGAAAACTCACTCCCTCTTTTATTTTTCTCAGGTAATCCTCAGTAGGCGGTCCGAAGGATGGATGGACTCAGAGGTGGCCAACTAGCAAGACGATTAAACCGATTTTTCTAAATGTATAAATTCTAGATTTTAAGTTATTTTATTTCGGATTGTAATAAGGTTTCTCTCTAGTTTTTATTCCATTACTTCCACTATGCATTGCAATTTTGGAACGGAACCTGAATTTATTTCTTTTAAGCATATTTCAAGTTTTTTTTTGAAAATAATTGTGTTTTATGAACGAGCTTCTGCTGTCAAAGGAAATTTTTACATAGAACAAGGAAATGGTTTTTGGCTACACCTCGTTTTGAAAGTAAAATGGATTTTAGTTAACTTTTCTCTAGAAGGGTTTTCAATGAAAACAAGGTTTTCGCTAAAACACTTCAATGTGACACACCGGATTCGGGCCTAACTTCTAGGCTGGGTCTCGAGTGTTACATTTAGTGGTATCAGAGCTCGATTGCAAAGCTCGGGCTATGAAAATGGGCCTTATTATTGATTTTAAATATTTTTAGTAGAATACTTTAGAAATTCTTGATGGGAAGCACATCGAGTCTCCGACGTCGAACCAACTGAGTTCTCTTGATACTTAGTTACTTTGAACTATTATACTGTAGATAGTGGGCTACTTTTAGAATATGCCTAGAGTAAAACTAAAGCCCATAGGGAACTAAAACTGTAGAGGATTTACGACTGTGAAAACAATGCTTTACTTAACACTATCATAAGACATCGGCGTAAATACTGGAACTAACTAAAACTTCATAAAATTTTTAATACTGTTAATGAATGCTAGAAGAGGTGCAAGTGGCCGCGGCCGAGGTTGCGAAAGTGTTAGGGCTGAGTCATTGGCATCGGGCCATATGTTCAATGTTGAAGTAGGAGAGGCTCCGGCCTCACCTGTGGCTGAAATGGGGCAGAATGATCGGGCTGTTGGAGAAGAAGCATTGTCACAAGCAATGCTGAGGATTTTGAAAAGGGTCGCTGGGCCCAATAATGGTACTGGAAATCAGGGGGCAATTTTGGAGCGACTTCGATCTAATGAGGCTGAGGTCTTTAAGGGTATTGCTAGCATGGCCAAATACTGGATGGAGGCCACAGAAAGGATAATGGATGACTTAGACTGCACACTGGAGCAAAAATTGAAAGGGGCAGTGTCACTGCTTAGGGAAGAAGCCTATCAGTGTTGGTTGACAGTGAAAGAGGGTACCCAACCTGTGCAGATCACTTGGGAGTTTTTCAAAACCGCGTTTCAAGGGAAGTACGTGGGTGCAAGCTATGTTGATGCTAGAAGGAAGGAGTTTCTAAACTTGATCCAGGGGAACAAATCTGTGGCGGAGTATAAGGCAAAATTTCTACGCCTTATTAGGTATGCAAGAGTTATGGTGGCAACGGACTATGAGCGTTGCGTAAGGTTTGAGGATGGGCTTAGGAATAGCCTCAGGGTGTTGATAGCTCCTCAGAGAGAAAGAGTTTTCTTGGAGTTGGTTGAAAAAGCAAAGATAGCAGAGGAGGTGAAGCGCACTGAGCGCCTAAATCGGGACAAAGAGAAAGGCAAGAATAAAAGGGAGGCTGAGTCTTTTGGTGCGGGGCAAAGGCCTAGAGCTAAAGCCAGAGTTGATGGGCCAATAGGAGCAGGGCCCCTTGCTGCTAATCTAGGGGTGCCACTTTGTGCTGATTGTGGGAAAGGTCATACATGCGGGTGTTGGAGGAGGATAGGAGCTTGTCTAGCTTGTGGATCTATGGAGCATAGGATCAGGAATTGCCCTAGAGTATCGGCTTAAGTGCCAGCCGTGGGCCAGGGTAATGTTCAGCCACCAAGGGATGATCAGCTGCTGCCAAGGGGCCGTGGGCAGGCCAGGGGTGATAATGGTAATGGATGTGGACGTGGAGCACCTGGCGAAGATGCAGGTCATACTGAAGCGAGGCAGCCAGCTTTGGTTTATGCTGCTTGTCGTCGGGAAGACGGGGATGCCGAAATGTGATAATGGGTATGTTTTGTGTGGATGCGATATTTTGGGTATAGAAACTGTATGCATGCAATGTTTATCTGCTCCAGTGGGTAGGTTTTGGTAAGTGTAAGAGGGTTCAATTAGAGTTAAAGTGTGTTAATGTTATTAAGATCAGGGTGCGCAGCGAAAGCATAGAGGTGTGACTTGAGCGGTGCGGTTAATAGTTAGTTGGAAATTTCAAGGACGAAATTTCTTTAAGGGGGTAGAGTTGTAACGCCCCAAATTTTTGGGCCTAGAAGAATTGGACTTTGGGCTTTGGGTCTCAGAAAATTTAAGTGAGCGAGAAAGTGACAATTGGCATGTGGGCCTTGAGGGTTAATGAACTTGGAGTGTCTAGGGGTGTTGGAGAAGTGCGGGGTTTTAACTTTGAGGAGAAAGAATCCTTAATTAATTATTAAAGGAACCAGGGTGGTGAGTAGTTGGGCTCTTAAATAAAAATAGGGAAAAATGGCATCAAAGAGCCTTGTGGTGGAGTGGCTAAGTGACGCCACTTAGGGTATAAGAAGGTGGCGTTATGGGCTAGTAATGAGATCTTAGGTTCGAATCCTAGCTTAGTATTTTTAGAAGTTTAATTTTGGCCTTCTAAAAGGTTGGAAGTGGTGTGATGATGGACTCTAAGAAGGGTGATCAGAAGAGAAAATTTAGGAAAATGATTGGGGAGTTATCGTGGAGAAAAATTAGGAGATGAGATATGTGGAAGAGGTTGAGCCGAATTGGGAATTTGGGTATAGGAAATTCAGCTATAGGCTATAAATAGGTGTCAATTTAGGGGTTCTAGGCTAATGACAAAATTGTTTTTCCCTTTAGCCGAATTCCTCATTTTTGAGTTGCCAAAACACTTTTTATCTCCAAGTACTCAGAAGCCGAATTCCTTCTTTGCTTGCTGATCTTCCATACTTTTTCTTCTCAAATTCTCTTTTGATACACCTTTGGTTTTAGCTGATTCCTTCTTCTCTCCTTTTTCCTATTTGTGCCGAATAGCCCCTTTCACTATACTAATATCAAAAGTCGAATACCTCTTGGGTCGATTGCTTCTTGGGTAAGTATTCTCAATTATGGTTTAGGTGTTGGCCGAATGGTCATAGATAGGGAAAGGGGGACTTGTGTTGGATACAAGTCACTTATTATTCTGTTTTTAATGATTAAGAATGATGCAGATTTAGGAGATACGCGTGATTAGTGATCAAAGAAGGGCTAATAAGGCTTGGTGTTTCAGGTAAGGTTAAGGTGACTTCGGCTTTTGGTAAAGTATTCGATAAGTATTTGTGATTAATCTTTGAGTGATATCGTTTGTAGGGTCGTGGCTAAGGAGATCCCAGCGCGTTTTGTTATCATGTGTGTACATACACTACACACACATTAGATCAGCAAATCCCGAAATGCCGAAAAGCCAAAAATTTTGGCTACGGTAGTCTTGCGACTGCGCGAACACTCGTATGGGAAAATCGATACGTTATCAGAGGTCCCATGAGCGATCTCATGGACTTGGGCCGTGTTTTGGCCAATCGGGCCAGAATGGACAAAATGGGCCTGATGGGCCGTAGGCTCAAAATAGGTGAATTTGATGGTTTGGTAATAAGTGATGAACTAGTCATGCTGGTTACATGGCTTGGAATTGATTTGGGCCAGATGGGCCCTATGAATGTGATTGGGCCAGATGGGCCATATGATTGTGATTTGGGCCTAGTGGCCTATACGAATGAGATTGGGTCTGGTGGGCCATATGAACGTATGTGAATTTGTTTGGGTTTTGTAAGGGGTGTTGGGCTTAGTATTTGGTAAATTGTTTAACCTTACATAAAACTTTAATAATTTATTAAGTGCGACTGTGAACAAGTCATAAGGTTTAGGTGTGGCAACAAGCATATGCATGTCTAGGATTGGATCTAGGGATAGCTTGGTGCTTAAGCGGTCTTAATGACCCACCTCCTCTTCTCTGGAATCCTACCTGGTGCGTAGTGTCTGTTCACTTTAGCCGTGAGGACTTTTTGACGGGCCAAGGTTCGTAATTAAGACCCATACTGTTAAGAATTACTAAAATACCCTTGATGTGTGAAATGACTAAAATACCCCTATATGTTGAAGGTAAGATTTATGGATGTTACATGTACATTTGCTGCATTCATATGATATTCTGTTTAGGATGCATATGGGTGGGAATTATGGAACAGAGGAAGTATATGAGGATCGCATGGTTGCTTGACAACTCTGGATCCACCAATGGGTTTTTAAGCCCATTATATGATTAGAAGCCTTGCTGCAATGTTTGGTAGTACCGCAATCGGGCTACCCTTGATGTGTATCGGATGGGTGGGTCGATTTAGAAATCCCCACAGATGTGTTTCGGCGGGACAGAGATGATGTGTACTGGATGGATTATTTGGGGAGGGTTTGCACAGCATTGCATGTATGATATTTTTATGTTAAAAATATGATATGTATGCTATTTGTTTGACGAGGGTCGTACACACTGAGTTTTCGAAAACTCACTCCCTCTTTTATTTTTCTTAGGTAATGCTCAGTAGGCGGTTCGACGGATGGAGGGACTCAGAGATGGCCAACTAGCAAGACGATTAGACTGGTTTTTCTAAATGTATAAATTCTAGATTTTAAGTTATTTTATTTAGGATTGTAATAAGGTTTCCCTCTAGTTTTTATTCCATTACTTCCACTATGCATTGCAATTTTGGAACGGAACCTGAATTTATTTCTTTTAAGCATATTTCAAGTTTTTTGAAAACAATTGTGTTTTATGAACGAGCTTCCGCTGTCAAAGGAAATTTTTACATAGAACAAGGAAATGATTTTTGGCTACACCTCATTTTTAAAGCAAAATGGATTTTACTTAACTTTTCTCTAGAAGGGTTTTCAATGAAAACAAGGTTTTCCTTAAAACACTTCAATGTGACACGCCGGATTCAGGCCTAACTTCTAGGCTGGGTTTGGGGTGTTACATCAACTACTCATCATGTTGAAATTGTTAGTAAACGTAAAATGCCTAAGTTATATTTTTCGGAATCATTAATTGTACCATAATTTCTCAAGGGTCGTCATTTTCATTTTGTCATCTTTGTTTATGTTGCTTGAGTACAAGCAATGACTTAAGTGTGAGGGAGTTTGATTTGCTGTAATTCGGTCTAGGAGCTTAAACTAGTTTTCCATTTAAGGAGCTTGAATACAAGCATTTTCGTTATGTTTTAATTTAGTTTCTTTAGTTATGTTTACATTCAAGAAAATGTGCACATAAAGTCTTTTATTAAGCTTAAGGGCTGAATGAGGTCTAAGGGAGAGCTAGTGTACTTTGTGAGTGTGCAATAGACAACTAGAGGGCATTTAAGGTCAATACTGGATGCTATGTCGCAACATGGGGGATCCAATGTCACAACATAGAGAGCAGAATAAAGAAAGTGAGAAATTGCCTTCAATGTCCTAACGCAGGCCGATGGTGTCATGGCATACCCCTAAAGATGGCTACAGAGGAACATGCTGGTTGCTATGTGGAACGATGGAAATGTGCAAGTGTACACAATCGCAACAAGTAATAAAGTGATAAGTAAATGTCGGATTATCGTACCCACAGGGACCATGTAAGAAAATATTTATGAAATGAAATTAAAAACATTTTGGTGAAGGAAAATCGTTTGTTTTGAAAAAGGGTTTAATAAAATTAGATTTTAACTGAGTAATTAACTAAGAAAATTAAAAAGGTAAAAAGCCCAATGCACGATTTCTGAAAAAACAAGTTTAATCAATATGACATAATTGTGTTAGATCAATTACTTTTCTTAACTTAATATTACTAAAAAAATGTTCATGTTGTTACGAATAAATTCAGGGCAACTTGGTAATTTGTTAACTATAGCACATACAGACTTACAAAATTAACTAATCTCTTGAACATATTACTATGCCAATTCAAACAATTAATCAATTTTAATAAGTAAAAGATTAAGTGAGGTAACAGTACATCTCTATATTGAAATAATTTAATCACAAAATTCTACAAGTTATGCAAGCCTAATGTATTGTTTAAAACCGTCACTAATTTAACCTTCAGCTACCTTAGAAGATTAAACATGCACCAATTAAATATTGTGTCCATTAATTACAATTTCAATCTGCTTAATAATTAATTCAGTTTTTACCTTACAATTTAAATGCAAGCATAACATAAACATGATTTTATTTAATTAAACAAATCAACAAGGCTTATAACAACACAAACATGATTTTTAATAAATAAAGCAATAGAACGCAATCTATCTAACACGAATTAAATTTAAGCCATTTTAATTAAGCTTAGAATAACAACGGAACAGATATTCATATACATGTTCATAACAACAATAATAAAAATTAAAGGATAAGAAACTAGAATCAGAACTGGTGTTTCTCCGAAACCTGACTAGTTTGCTCTGCTCCTCCTTCTCTGCTCGTTCTGTTGAATCGAGGCTTCTACAAGCACTTGAATGCTGCTACCCAAGGTGGTTGAGTGGCTCTTTTCCAAGAGGGAAATCGGCAAAGGAAAGTAGAAGGGAAAATGGGAAACAAAGGAGAGAAAGTGAGTGAAAGAGAGAGAGATGTGCTAAAAGTAGAAAAACATCAGCAGCCATATACCCCCTTGGCCGGCCACACATGTGACAGGTTTGAATGTTTCAAACTTGCTAAATTTAGCTTAGGGCAAATCTTTAAAAGCACAGAAAGTGGAGGGGTTTGAATGCGGTTTCAAGGAGAATCCAAGGGCTGATTTTCAAGTTAAAAAATCAGCTATTTTGAGCTGATTGAGTTAGCATGTTGGACGGTTTTGGGCAGCCCGATTGTTTGGTTGGATCAGTCTCTCATATTAGCACAATTGGGCCTCATCTTCATAATATAATTAACAATAATTATTTAACCAAAAATAAATTGGATAAAAATTAAAATTAATTATATTATTTATTAATATTCATAATTTAGACCGTCTTTAGGCTAAAAAATTAATTCACCTCAATCCTTCAAAAATCGCTTCCCAGTTTTGTGCTTCTAGCAGTGTCTGTCGAGCCAATCTTCACCCTTTTTGCAAATCTATCGAAAATAAATCAAAATTTATTATAAAATTAATTAAAATTAAATATTTTAATAATTTAAGTACAATTTAATTATTTTATAATTAAATTGTATTTTTCGACAAGAATTACTACGAAACTACATGAATTTGAGTTAAAAAGAGCATGAAAAAGTCTATATATTTTTGTGTTTCCACACCCCTAAACTTAATTCATTGCTCGTCCCGAGTAATACACAAATTGAAAATAATTTCTTGGAAACACCTTTGAAAAATTCCTTCAGAAAACATTTTTCCCAAAATTATGAATTTAGTATACTTATGCTTAAGAATAAGAATGTTGATATTTATGCTACTTAAGTATACATATCGTTCAAATTAATCTCAATTATTGTTAGCGAAAATTGTAACACCCAAAACTCGGCCCATGCGTTATGACCGGATCTGACATGTCACATGAGAAAAACATGTTAAATCTTTTTTTATTCGTATTAAAATAGGTATTGATTTGTTATAATCAAGAAAACAAGTTTGATTTGAAATATTTGATAAAATACTACTAACATCAAAGATTTATTGGTAAATCGATAATTTGAATAAGAGATCTTATAAACCGTGACTTTTGAAAATATCATTGATAGTTCGAGAGAAAATATCCGAGTTAAAATATTTGTAAAAGTTTGTTGTGAAATCCATTTGCTAATCTATTTAGGAAAATCGTTATTTAAGTTTTTAGAAAAATTTCCATTTAAAACAATTCAAGCAAAATAAAAGTACGTCAAACATAAAGCAAAAATAAAATATTCCAGAGGCCTTATTACAACATAAAAACCCAAAATAGTAAAGTGAACGGAACTAGAAATCTAAAGTTCAAATTAAAACACCGTTTCTGAAGTATGGCCTCTATCGAGTCATCCATGGCCCAAGTCCACATCACTGAGCATTACCTGCAAGGGTTAAGGAAAAGGGGTGAGTTACTAGAACTCAGTGTATAATCCCCTTACCGTCATCCATTGGGCCTGAATCCATTTAGCAAAAACTTGGGCCTGAGCCCATAAAGCATAATCTCGGGCCGAAGCCCATTTACATAACAGAACATATATATATATATATATATATATATATGTGCAATGTATGCAACCCAACCCATCCATCCAATCACACCCCTGTACCAGCCAATCGCACCTGTGGGGATCAAGTCAACCCACCCCGCCAATCACACCAATTCGCAGGCAAGATGCCATTTATAATATAATTACTGTGGCCATGCCACCGATTCACGATGGCACAAAGCCATATTTATGATGGCAGAAAGCCATATTCACGATGGTACAAAGCCATGTTTAGGTTGGCACATAGCCATTATCAGAATTTGTGGCAGAGCCACCGAAATCATAATGAAACAAAATAATAAACATTTTTGTCCCAATGCCACCAGGCTACACTTCTCTTCAACATTTTTCCCAACCCATGCAAAATATGTAAATGCAACATACATAATAACGCATAATATCCACATATACAAACAACAATCATTAATCCAATAATTTATTATGGTAAATCAGCCAATTAAAGAGCTTTGTAATTCGGCCCACCAAAACATTCTAGCAGTTCGGCCCATAGGGGCATTTTAGTAAATCGGCCCGTAGGGGGATTTTCGTAATTCGGTCCATAAGGACATTTTCGTAATTCAGAAATTTTACCCACTAAAGGTAATTCGGTAATCTCGTACCCAGGGTATTTCGGTAATTTACCTCCAAAGGTATTTTGGTAATTTCGCAACCCAGACTTAACTACTAATGTGGGGCATAAAAATTGAAATTGTCCATCTGCGTCATATTGACTAAACTGACTATAACTCGAGTTAGGAAACTTGAAATTTAGATCCGTAAATTTTCCTTGAAACTAGACTCATATATCTTCTTACTAAAATTTTCTAGAATTTTTGGCTTAGCCATTTAGTACAGTTTATTCATTAAAGTTTCCCTTGTTTCACTGACCAACGGTTCTGACCTCTTTTACCCGAAATTCATATATCTCACTATACAATTTTCATATGTTGCTCCCACTTGTTTCTATTGAAAATAGGCTCACTAAAGAATCTATACATATAAATTATAACTCATAATTCACTTTGTACAATTTTAAATGATTTTTCCAAGACAGAACAGGGAACCACGAAGTCAATCAGAACCAGTCTCACTAAAATTAAAATATCACAGAATATAAAATTCTTTTTCCTACCCCTTTCTTTCATATAAAAATAGACACAACAAGCTTTAATTCTATATCTTATACACTTTCTAATTCCCTTTGTCCTATTTTTCGTGATTTTTCAAAATCACGTCACAGCTGCTAACCAAAACAGTTTCATTGCAAAATATGGTTACTACTACGGATATACGCACGCCCGAGTGATCACGAATGCCGGTTTCCGGTTTTCTTAGGTATTTCGACCGAATCACAGAACATTTCATGCAAAGATTCAGAGAGGTGTGAGATTACACATCATTTCAAACATGTATTCGGAAGGGTACGGGATTACACACCTGATTTGGATTTCCTAAAGAACCACTCTTCGTTGACCCTAGAACAATACCAACCAAAAGTTAGCCTCGGATTTCCAAAGGATTTCATACCCAACGTATTACTTACACTTGAATCACTTACCACTACGTGATCTCCCTTTACGGAATCCCGATATTCAACCCCGCCTTCTGACTACCACCATACGCTCCTTTACTGCAACTGATGTTAACGATCGTCACCCTTTGATTATCAAAAGAATCGGAAAAAGAGTGGTTCGACTTAACTTAACTCAGAGAAAAGTCAAATGGAAGAAAATATTCAGCACAACAGCAAAACATAAGAACCACTATTCGATTTTGGGACACACTACAATGAAAACCGAAAGATAAGAAGAATGGAATCAACTACTTGAAGATTAGGAGGGAAAAAAAGTAGGGGTTTCGGCCAAGAAGAGATTTGCAACACACGACTCAAGTTGTACTAGCTAGAATTGGATGAAAAGAGAGAAAAGATGAGTAGAAGGAACACTATAGAAGAAGAGGGAATTTCGGCAAGGAGGAAATGTAACCAAAAGAAACAAAATATTAGGTAAAGTGAAAATACAAGGGAGTGCTAAAGAAATTCGGCTCCCCCTCCTACCAAAACCATGTATCATCTTTACCTAAAGATGAGTGCTGACCCCAAAATATTCTTTCCAAAACATCCCCACATAATAGGCCAACATGTTCCCTTCTCTTACCTTTTTCCTTCATTTTCCCTAGCCTTCCTCCTTACCATATTCCTTAGCCATCTTTCCATCAATAAAAAGTCTTCCTTACCATAATAAAGTCATGGCCGACACATGGAAGAGAAGCACAAAAATTTACTTAAAAATGCAATAGATGGGATTCGAACCTCAGACCATTAGTACACTCCACACGCCACTTTCCACCTTTACCAATAGACTCCTTGTGCTAGCAAAATGCACACTTATTTCCTTAAGTCTTGATGCCCCTTACCTTCTCCCCCTTAAGTGCATAAACACAAAAATTTACCGATAGCCTAACTTGAACCCGGGACTTCCTAGAAGCTTCGTAACTTTCCAAAATCACCTTCTTAATAAGTCTAACTTGAAATAATGCCGTTCTTTTGTTCTCAAAAATTTTAAACACTCCTACGCCCAAGGCCCATTGGGCCCAATTCTACTAGGCCCAAATTTGGGTCGTTACAAAAATAGACTAAATGCTTTCTCATTAAATCCCTACCAATTTGATTTTATTCCCTTATTTAATATTAAGCTACAATCTTCAAGTTTAATTTATGCCTTCATATGTTGAACATAGCAATTTCTCTCCACTAATGTAGGTAGCATAGAAAACTTGAATCATTAGGTCTTTTGAATAGGTTGTAACGTGGCTAGGCTAGAGGTAGGTAAAAGATAGATAAATTTAGGCTAAAAAACCATAGACTTAGCTTGTATCGGACATTCAGAATAATTACCTTCAATACACCAACTTATTTTGCTTTTAGACGCCCTTTTGTACATCTATTTCTTTTGAGTACATAAGCTCTTTCTTCTCTTCTTTTCTTTTTTTCTTTTTTGCATGTTTGATACTTCTTTTCAACTCCCCCAAACTTATTTTCAAAGAATATTCCTAATAGTACTAAGTCTAGTGTTTGGGACAATTTAAAGATAATTATGAGAGAAGTGATGGTTGAATATTGCAAAAAGTTCAAATAAGATTAGGCCATATAGTCTCAAAGTTGGGTTTCAAGGGGTAAAAATTCATCAAGGTTGGCTTGAAAGGCTCAAACGGTCCAAACAAAAGTTGCCTAAATCATTTTCAACATTCCATGCTTCCTAGGATTTTGCCTCAAGAAATTACTAAGTCAATTCTAGAAACCTAAACTTTCATGCATGTCTAGCTTTCCTAAGGAACTAAAAATTTTATGGTATGATTTACATACTTTATTAAGAGTACATTTATGTCATAAATTAGCTAACATAACAATTATCGAAATAATAGAACTTTATTCATATTGAAGTTTAGCATACTTAACAAAATTTCAAGTTTTTGAACAAAATATAACCTAACCATAATTAAAAGAAAATTTTATTCTGAGAGGAAATAATTTCAATTTTTTGGTCCCCCTACTTAAGATGAACAATGTCCTCATTTTTAGAAGTGAATAGATACTATACACAAGGTAGGATTCTAGAAAAGAGGAGGTGAGTCAATTTGATTGCTTAAGTACCATGCTCTTTCTAGATCCAATCCTAGACATATATATATCTATTGCCACACTTTGTACTTTGCAACTTGTTCATTTTTATTTATGATTTCCACCTCTTGTTTTATTATGCGAGAAATAAAAGTCCTAATAGAACCTAATCCTAAAACATTAAATAACCTAGGAAAGAAAATAAAATAAATTAAAGATCCCCGCTTTTTTTTATTTGCAGATCCCTCATAATCTGACTCATCTTTTGCTCCATCGTCTTTGTTTTTGCATGAATCACTTCGTTCCCTCTTCGATATTGGACTTCATGGTTCAAATATAAAACCTGGAAACTGAGGCACAAAAATAAACGGGTCATTGAATATTTTCGTAAGAGTGCTTCTCATTGAGTCATCCTGTATTTTTGAATATCTCCAGCAAACTTGTTGCTGCCACTGCATATGTTGTACTATGTCTATTGACTTTGACAGCTCATCTTGAAGATGAGTTCTGAATGTTGAGGTTGCCATGTCAAGTTTGGTTATTGGTTCCATAGGTTCTGCCTTATCAGGGATTTTAGCTGATTGCATTGGTTCGATCTTTGTGGGATATTCTTCTTCGGGATCCTCACTCACTTCAACTCGTTGTTGTAGAACAGAATCTTCGGCTATTCAGTAGAGGTCTCAATCTGTGATTGTGCCTTGGCTATAACCCATCTTCTTTATGTTTGTAAGAATTTTAGCTTTCAAGCACAAAATTGTTATCGTAAAGGGAAAGTAATCTGGGCCAAAATGTCTAGTGGCACAATTTTGCATTTCTCTCAGAATGATTTTTCCCACATCAATGGTCTTTTCTATTAAAATTGAGTATAACAAGACCATTCGCTCTAATGAAATTGTGGTTCCATGTGAAATAGGCATAAGGTTGAACCGAATGAAATAGAACCATAACTTCGCTAGTGGTGTCAAATATTCTCTGCGACAAGTGTGGGTTCCATGCTTTGACCAGTCCACTAAGAACCCAAAACTATAAGTTCCTCGAGAATTTCTTGAAAATTTTCAGCATCAATATTTCTCGTCAAGGAATAATATCTGTGTAACACCCCTCACCCGTATTCGACGCCAAAATAGGGTTAAGGAGCATTACCGAACTTTCAACACTTTTAAACATACATTTCATATACAATTTATCAAATTCAAATACAATACAATCATAATCAATCATAGTGTCCCTTACACGAGCCTACGAGGCCTTAAACATGCATTGGGAGAGGTTCGAGGCTAAACTAGAAACTCGAAATTTGTTTCAACACTTAGCAAATTTTTCTCCAAAACAGGGGACACACGCTAGTGTGATAAGGCTGTGTGTCTCACACGGTCACTAGACATGCCCGTGTCACAGGCCGTGTGGACATTCGAAATGGGAGCACATGGCTGTGTCCCAACTCGTGTCCTACCCCGCGTCCAAACAAGTGAGGTTACTAATTTGGGTCACACGGCCAACCACATGCTCGTGTGTCTAGCTCATGTGCCCTTCGAAGTGGCCACACACGCCCGTGTGCCTGGCCGTGTCAAACCTGTAGGGTATATTGACTTATGTAACACGGCCAAGTCACACGCCCATGTGCTTGGCCGTGTGCCAATTAGGGGGTATACTGACTTGTGCCACACGGCCGATCACACGTCCGTGTGGAGTATACTGGCTTCATTTCAATTTCAACACCAGGGGACACACGATCGTGTAATTTGACCGTGTGTCACACATGGCTGAGACACACGCCCGTGTCTCTGCCCGTGTGGACAAAATAGGCTATTTACCAATCCATTTTTCCACCCATTTTGCACATACCTAAATAAGCCCAAATGGAACCATTTTAAGACAAAAAAATGCAACCAAAATTCATCAATCAATACACAATCATTCTATATTAACTTCAACCATTTTAATACTCAATTCAATGCCATTTATCAATTCAAGTACCTATCAACTCATCTTGCTTTACTAGACATAATTCACATATATAACTCATTTAATTAAACCATTTCAAACATGCATTATCAATTCAACCTCATTCACTCAATATAGGTCAATTACCAAACTCAAAACAAAGCCATTTACACATCTTTAAACATTAACAAATTCATTATCACAAGCCAACTCAAATGACCTAAATACACTTTCATCAAACATACCAAAATGACACAAGCCTATACATGCCATATACCATATATACACAACTTCAAAAGTACCAAAATAGATGTCCGATAGTGTGATGAAGTCTCTGACGATCCCTGGTTCCGAGCTAGCTTCAATATACTATAAAACATAGAAGAAAATAAACGAAGTAAGCTATAAAGCTTAGTAAGTTAGTATGTAAATATGAAATAAACTCAATATTCATTAGCATTTCAAAATGGATAACATAATTAGAATTTTAAACATCAATCAATGAATTAACATAAAATTTAACCACATCGTAACTCATAAGTCCTCAACTTCTTCTAACTCATTACTTGAATAGTTTTTCGTACATACATGTACCGATACTTATCTATTTCTCACAAATTCTCTTATCAATCCACTCTGGCTTATACATCAATTTTCTGATGCCATAGTCCAACTATGGTCTTACACATACATTGCCAAGGCCCTGCCGTGGTCTTACATTCACATGCCATAACCCGGTTATGGTCTTATTATCCGTTTTGCCATAGCCTAGCTATGGTCTTATTTATCAACTTGTATGCTTAAACCGTACATTTAAATCTAATATCTCCAAGATTAACTAATGGAATACATATAATCTCAATTCTATCCATCAATTAAACAAATGCACAATTAAGTTCAATTATACGAACTTACCTCGTGTTCGGAAATGACGAAACGAACCGACTATCAATTACTTTGCTTTTTCCCCGATCTAAGTCCGAATTCCTCTTTTCTTGATCTATAAGTAATCAAAATAAACTTATTTATTCTTCTATTTATTCAATTCAATCCAAAACACACATTACACATTTGCCCCTAAACTTTCACATTTTCACAATTTAGTCCTTATTACACAATATCACAAATTGATGCAATTTCATCCACTCACATGGTAGCCGAATTTCCCTAATACACATATCAACCCACATTTTTCATTTATTCACATATTTAACCACATATTTTCACATTTTCACAAATAAATCCCTATTTTGCATTTTTACTCAAAATCATTTAACAAAACTTGTTTAACTATCAACAACTATTTAATAATTTTGCAAAATAGTCCTTGGGCTAGTTAGTACTAGCTGCAATGATCTCAAAAACGTAAAAATTATTAAAAACGGGACAAAAATCATACCTTAATTGACCAAATTAGCTTGGCCGAATGAACCCTAGATAAAAGACTTTTCTTCTCTTCAATTTCGGCTATGGTGTGAAAGATGGAAAAAAAAATTGATTTTGTTTTGTTTTAATTAACCTTTATAATTAAATTACTATATTAACCTTAATTAATAAACATCAAAACACTTTAATAGATGTCCATATATGTCCAATCATGACATTAATGGTCTAATTACTATTTAAGGACCTTAACTTTAAGGTTCTACAGCTATTAGAACTCAAGTTTTACGCTTTACGCGATTTAGTCCTTTTTTTTCAAATTAACTATTCAAACGATTAAATTTCTTCACAAAACTTTCACACATACATATTATCATGCTTTAAACACTTACAATAATATTAAAATAAATTTTCAACCTCGGATTTGTGGTCCTGAAACCACTATTACGATTTGACTAAAAACGGGCTGTTACAACTCTCCTCCCTTAGGGATTTTCGTCCTCGAAAATCTTACCAGTGAATAAGTTAGGGTACTGTTTTCTCATAGCTTCCTTGGACTCCCACGTAGCCTCTTCGACACCGTGTCGTTTCCAAATACTTTCACGAGAGCTATACTTTTATTTCTCAATTGTTTGATCTCTTGGGCCAAAATTCTGATTGGTTATTCGTTGTACGTCATATCAGGCTGAATCTCAATCTCTGACGGAGAAATCACATGTGAGGGATCTGATCGATATCGACGCAACATCGACACGTGAAACACATAATGGATCTTTTCTAACTCTGATGGTAAAACTAGTCAGTATGCCTCTAGTCTTATTCTTTCGATGATCTCATACGGCTCGATGAATCGCAGACTCAATTTGCCTTTGCGACCAAAACGAAGTATTTTCTGTTTCTTCGGTTTTCTGTTTCACTTTCTCTTCGGTTTTTTTAATCAAATCAACCCCGTGAATCTGTTTCTCGCTAAGTTCAGTCCAGTACAATGGAGTTTGAAATTTACGACAATACAAAGCTTCATACAGTGTCATCTTTATACTCAATTGAAAACTGTTATTATACGTGAATTCAACTAATGGCAAATATCTCTCCCAGATGCCTTTGAATTCCAAAACACAAATGAAGCATATCTTCGAGAATCTGAATTACTCTCTCAGACTGATCGTCGGTTTGTGGATGAAAAGCTGTACTAAAATTCAACTTTGTACCCAAAGCTTCTTGCAATTGCTTCCAAAACCGCAATGTAAACCTCGAATCTCTATCTGAAATAATAGATAGTAGCACCCCGTGCAATCGAACAATCTTAAAAATATACAAAGTGAGTAATCTGTACGTACCAATATGAAATGAGTAGATTTCGTTAGTCGATTAACGACAACCCATATAGCATCTTTCTTTTTCAGAGTTAGGGGCAATCCTGACACAAAATCCATTGTAACTTTATCCTATTTCCACTCGGGAATCATCACAGGCTGCAGTAAACCCAATGGTACTTGATGTTCAGATTTGACTTGCTGACAAATCAAACATTTAGAAACAAAATCTAAGATATCTCGCTTCATGCCTTGCCTCCAATAAAACTCTTTCAAATCGTTGTACATTTTGGTACTCCCCGGATGAACAGATAAGCAATTACTGTGCGCTTCATGCAAATTCTTCTGAATGAGTTCTGAATTTCTCGGTATGCAAATTCTATTCTGGAACCTTAAACAATCACCGACTCCAATCTAAAACTCTGAATTAGGGATAGTCTCACATTGAATTCGTTTAATTTGCAATTCATGGTCATCTTTCCGAGCCTCGCAGATTTGTTGAATAAATACCGGTTTAGCTTTTAATTCAACTAAAATAGACACATCATCACAAATCATCAACTGGGTATTGATTGCTCGTAATGCAAACAAAGATTTTCGGCTCAGGGCATCAGCAACAACATTAGCTTTTCCCTGGTGATAATCAATCACAAATTCATAATCTTTCAATAAATCAAGCCATCTTAGTTGTCACAGATTCAAATATTTCTTTGACATCAGATATTTTAAACTTTTGTGATCCGTATAAATGTGGCATTTTTCGTCGTATAAGTAGTGTCGCCAAATTTTCAATGCGAATACAATTGCAGCCAACTCTAAGTCGTGCGTCGGATAGTTCTTTTCATGTGGTTTTAATTGTCGGGAAGCATAAGCTATAACTTTTCCTTCTTGCATCAGAACACATCCCAGACCGTTTAATGATGCGTCACTATAAATCACAAACTCTTTCCCCAATTTAGTTTGAACCAGAATTGGTGCTTCAGTTAACAATACTTTCAACTGTTCGAAACTCTGCTAACATTTTTTTGACCACTCGAATTTCACATCTTTCTGAAGTATTCGTGTCATCGGTGTCGCAATCATCGAAAATCCTTTCATGAATCTTCGGTAATGGGCCACTAAGCCCAGAAAACTACAAACTTCAGACACATTTCTCGGAGGTTTCCAGTCAATAATAGTAGAAATCTTACTCGGGTCAACTCTAATACCTTCGGCTAAAACAATATGCCCCAGAAATCCAACCTCTCGGAGCCAAAACTCACATTTATTGAACTTTGCAAACAATTTCTTATCACGTAGAGTTTGTAACACAATTCTCAAGTGCTCGGTATGTTCAGATTCATCTCACGAATAGATCAGAATTTCGTCAATAAATATAAAAATGAATCTGTCTAAATACGGTCTGGATATCTGGTTCATCAAATCCATAAAAATAGGAGGAGCGTTAGTTAATCCAAAAGGCATAACAAGGAATTCATAATGTTCGTACCTCATTCTGAACGCTGTCTTCAGAACATCAGCATTTTTAACTTGCAATTGATAATAGCCAGATCTTAAATCAATCTTAGAAAACACTGTAGCTCCTTTTAACTGATCAAATAAATCATCAATTCTCGGTAGAGGATATTTATTCTTGATTGTCACTTTGTTGAGTTGTCGATAGTCTATACACATTCTCACAGAACCATCCTTTTTCTTTACAAACAACACTAGTGCACCCCAAGGTGAGAAACTTGGTCTTGCGAATCTTCTATCAATTAGTTCTTGCAAGTAAGCTTTCAACTCTTTTAACTCTGACAGAGCCATTCTGCACAGAGCTATCGATATCGGTGAAGTTCCCAGTATTAAATCAATAGCAAACTCAACCTCTCTTATTGGTGGCAAACCCAATAACTCTTCTGGAAACACATCTAGAACTCGCAAACAACTGGTACTGATTCAATCTTTGATTCTGGCACTTTTGTATCAAGTATATATGCAAGATATGTGTTGCATCCCTTTTTCACATATTTCTAAGCTAACATCACTGAAATTATAGCTGGTAAACCACTCAAATATTTTGATTCGATTCGGAGAGTCTCATTATTCTGACATTTCAACTCAATTATCTTTCATCTACAAATTACTACTGCATCATGCAATGTCAACCAGTCCATACCCAGAATAATATCAAACTCGTCAAACGAAAACAACATCAAATTAGCCATAAAATATTAACCCTGAGTCATTAATGGACAATTCTTGTAAACTTTGTCAACCAGGACATATTTGCCTAAGGGGTTCGACACTTTTATAGCAAACTCAGTAGAATTAACAAGTAAATTCTTACTAGACACTAAGTTCACACATATATATGAATGAGTTGATCCGGGATCTATCAATGCAACTACATCAGTGTCATAAAGAGAGAATGTTCCCGTAATAATATCTAGAGATTACGCTTCTTCCCGAGCGCGAATAGCATAAGTTCTAGCAGGTGCTCTAGCCTCTGATCTCACAGCAGTGTCTCATGTCGCACCTCTACCACTACTCACATTTCCAACATTACGAGGTGGTCTTCCTCTCACAATCATGATACTTTGTCTTGCATTCTGAGATTTCTCTTTCTCATCTAACTCGGGACAATCTCGAATGAAATGTTTGTGCGAGCCACATCTAAAACAGGCTTTGCCATTCATTCTACACTCTCCAACATGTCGTTTTCCACATCGTCCACATTCAGGTTTATTCGATCTAACATTACCCATACTTGCCATTGACATAGCTGGAGATTTCGAACTCGTAATTTGCTTCCCACGATCTTTATTAGAGTACTCCATCAATGCATTTGATCGACTATAAGCATCTCGTGATTTCTTGGATAAAGAGTGATAGGGTTTATTCATCAATCTCTTTTTTGAATCTCTAGCTTCAGATTCAGCCTTTCTCTTTTCTTTGTCCAGTTCTTCAGCTTTGCAAGCACGATCGACAAGTACTACAAACTCTTCCAACTCTAGAATTCCAACTAGCAATTTGATATCTTCGTTCAATCCATCTTCAAATATTTTACACATTATAGCCTTGAAAGAAACACATTCACGAGTATATTTGCTGAGTCGTACAAACTCTCTTTCATATTCTATTATTAACATACGACCCTATTTTAGTTCAAGAAAATCCGTTCGTTTCTGATCAATGAACCGTTGGCTAATGTATTTCTTTTTGAATTCAACTTGAAAGAATTCCCAAGTGACTCTTTCTCGCAGAACTACGGATATCAAGGTATTCCACCACTGATACTCAGTGTCTCTCAACAGTGATACATCACATTTTAAACATTCTTCAGGTGTGCAAGAAAGTTCATTAAATACCCGAATCATATTCTCAAGCTAAAACTCAGCTCTCTCAAGGTCATCGATAATAGTGGCTCTGAATTCTTCAGCCCCGTATTTTCGTATCTTATCAACAGTTGATTTATTTAATCGCAAAAGATCCATACCTTGAGGAACTATATGGATCGGTTGTGGAATAGGTGGGGGTGGAGGTTGTTGAGCAACCGAATTTGTCCGGACATATTGAGTGAACCACTCGTTTATCATCTGGAAAATGTAACACCCCTAACCCATAACCATCGCCGGTCTAGGGTTAAGAAACATAAATACATCATTAGCATATCATAGCAAATCATATACATAGAGTTCCTTTAAAAGGTCTACGAGACCTTAAACATGCATTAGGAAGGGGTCGGGACTAAACCTATAATGCCCTCAAAATTTAAGTATTTATTTTTGCATGTTTGTATCACAAATGTCTATCTGCTTTAGTGGCTAAGTGATTTGGGTATGTTTGGGAGTGTCTGAGAAGTCCTGGGTTCAAGCCTGGGCTTGTGCAAAAAGTTTTGTTTTTAAGGAATAAAACCCTTGCTTATAGTCTGTAGGATTTTAAATTGTTGTGGGTAAGGCATGACATAAAAAGCTCGCTAGTCTAGGGGGTAAGTGGCGTGTTACCTATGCCAGTAGATAGAGGTTCGAATCTTGGTGGAGGTAAGGGAGTATTTATTTTGCTGCTGTGCCGTAGGGGTGTTGGAGTTTGACTGAAACACTAAAATGGTTGAGGAGAATTCAAATTGAGTGGTTGAGGGGATGTGTGATCAGGTGGAGATATTTGAGGAGGAATTTTAGGAGAAAATCAAGGGGTGTGAGGGGAGAGGGAGTGTTGTGCCGAATTGGGACTGTGGCACTCAAGAGTTTCGGCAAGTGTGGTACTCCTCACTTGGTATGCCCCATTTTGGTTTTGCATTGGTTTCTCTCTTTTTTCTTGAAGGCCGATTGTGGTAGGGGTCTTTGGGAATTCTTCTGTTTCACTTTTGACAACTTTTCTCTTTGGCCGAATACACCTTTTCTTTTCTTGTCATCTCCTCTTCTCTTCTTTCTTTGTGTTGGCCGAATATACCTTATTTGCCTCCTTCAACTTCTCTTCTCTCTTCTCCCTAGACCGTTTCCCTTTATTATTCCTCTCTAGTTGGTACCGAGGATGATTCAATCGCTATTTTGTCTTCAGTTTAGCGATTATTCTCTGACAAATCGATAAGAGCACTCAACTCCTTCTTACTTTCTTTTAATTCGTATCCAATCTCCTCTTTTCTTACACTGTTAAAGCCGAATACTCTTGTGTCGCTTTCGATTTTCTTAGAACTTCTCGAGGAGTAAAGGAGTCGCAAGTGGTAGTGAAGTGTCCAAAACCCTTCTTTCTTCACTCGATCAAAGGTAACTATTTTGTCTTGCATTGTGGGTAAAGGCCGAATGCTCTTTCCCCTACTTTTGGGGTTCTGTGGTGCTGTAAGTTATTACGTATGGATTTAAGCCATGTATAAACAACTCTGATTAATAAAATTCGCTTGTAACGTAGATATTCATCAACGAGGTGGTAATCAACCCTCGTCATGGTCTAAGAGGGTTAAGCCACATTTGCTCAACCAAGGCAAGTGTGGTGCTCACGATTATTCATACGTTTTCGCAGACAGGTGTGTAAACACTGCCCAAATTGTAAATTGGCAAAAGCCGAAAAATGTGGCAATTGACGCTACACTAGCATGCACTTGCTCGTGTGGTAATCTGAGCGCATAAAACGTGGGCGTTGGACTATCGAGGCCACCATGAGCAATTTCATGGTCTTAGGCCATTTTGGGCCATGTTGGGCCAAAATGGGCCGTGTGGCCCAACGGGCTTGTGGGCCCCACACGGGTAAACCACACGAACATGTGGAGAATATTGAGCTAAGCTGTGTAATTTACATGGCCGAGTCTATTTTTGGGCTATGTGGGCCATACGAGCATGTGGGCCCACATGGGCCCGCATTATGGGCCTTGTGCCCATTTTCACTGTTTGATTGTTAAAGGTTCCACGGGTCGCCCGAGACGATTGTGGACCTACTGATGGGTCGGTAAATATACCTAGACACCCAAACTGATATAAAATGATTGTTATGCCCTTTTGGTATAAAATGACTGTATGTCTTATGTTATGTATGACTGTATATGAGCATGCAATGATATATGTATGTTGCATCCATGTGTGGTATGCTGCATGGGGATGGGATTATGATGATTGGAGGAAGTGTACTGTACTGGCAGCTCTGCTGCAAATACTGTTTACTGTCGCAACTGGTGCTAATTTTTGGAGTGTAGGGATGGGTGGGTTGATTTTATCCCCACATGGAGTGTAGGGCTGGACGGAGTGGAGTGTAGAGGCTGGTTGGGTAGAATTTCTGATTGCATCCTGAATCGTTACTATCACTGAAATGGGCTAAGGCCCACACTGATACTGATACTGTAATGGGCTAAGGCCCAACTGAACTGAACTGTTACTGATTTGGGCTTAGGCCCAGACTGTAATTGCCTTGGCTATTTACTTACATGGGGTTACACACTGAGTTTTCATAAACTCACCCCCTATTTATCTGTATAGGTAATCCCTAGTCTTAGGCGGATAAGTGCTGCGAGGGATTCGGAGGTGGCCACACAACCGCACCTGTTTTTATATTTGACTTTTTATTTGCAAGAAATTTATTTTGGGTATTTGTTTTGTAATAAGGCCTCTTTAAATTTTTAACTTTTAATTTGGGATTTTACTTATTTTAATCCACATCGGAAAGAAGTAGGACACGGTTTCTCAAAAGATAAATGCTTTTCAAAACACCACGTTTTCGTAACATATTATAAAAGCTTTCGCTACAAACATTGTTTTAAAGTATAGTAACAAACTAATACGATCAACTTTCTGCTAAAAACAACTTGTGAAACACCCCACACCCGGCCCACGAGCCCGGACCGGATCTGCTATGTTCCTTAAGTAAACCGGTTTTCAAATTCTTTGTTACTTAGAGAAAATTCGTAAAATTTTAGGAAAATATTGTTTTGGATTGGGCTTAGGTTGGGAAACCCATTTAATTAATTTAAAAATCCAATTTTATTAAGGTGACAAAATAATTTTTAGGGTTTGTTTTTAAAGAAATCATTCTTGTACTTAACTTTAATCAAAATTGTTCGTAACATAATAATTAAAAGTAAAGCAAAATAAAGAAAATCCACTGGGCCTTATGGCCTTATTACATCAAGTAAAACCCAATAATAAAATTAAAGGTACTAAAAAGAAATAAAGTCCAAATTAAATAAAATCTTCAAATGGATGCATGGCCACCTCAAGGTCTACCGTCCCGGTCTGTCACTGTTCATCACCTGAAAATAGTTCCCACAACGGGGTGAGTCAACAGACTCAATGTGTACACAACATTAACATTCAACAAATCAGGCATACAAGTTCATATCAAGTTCATGTTCATATAAAATAAATGATGCAACCCAAACCCAAGCCTAATGGTCCATCCACTACACACCACCCCTACCTGCCAGTCACACCGTGGGGACTACTAAGTCAACCCTCCATCCGCTACACACCATCGAAGGCAGTCGCTGCAGTCGACGTGCTCATCGCCCATATAATTTGTGTCATTAGACACCATATTCAAATAATGTAACCGAAGTTACCAAATTCAGATAATGTAACCGGAGTTACCATATTCAAATTTTGTGACCGTAATCACCATATTCCATTGGTGAGACCGAAGTCAACACCTTCTTCCCCTTTCACATATATCCCGAATGCCCCATATATCATGCATAACATACTTAATTTCTCATTATTCACATGTTAACAATATAACATATTCGTAATCCTATCGAAAGTAGGAAACGTACCTGGGTACCTGAGCCACATTCACATTCTTGTGCATATTCATATATTAAAAATAATTGCCATATGATATATCGAAAATTAATGTGAGTACACACCTGATTGGCTTAATAGATTCCTTGAAATCCCGAAGAACGATCTACCGATCTAGATCTTTATCTCCTATATTCGGCCAATTATTAAAACATATTAACAAACCTATTTGGCTTAAAAACCAAATCCTAGTAGGATTTGTATTACTTACCTTGCTTGCCGATTTGATTGATCAAGTTCCAAAAATTGCTAGTATCCCTTTTCCTTGAAATCGGCTAACACTAAATCATGTAACCATGTGAGTTTCCGGCTTTTGAAATAATGAAAACTAATTCCAAATACCAAAATTAAGCCTTGGCCAAATATCACTTACCATACAAATTCCAAATCTGAAGAGGATTCCTTGCCCTATACGTCTGTCGAAATCTTCATGTTAGATCTAATCTAACATATACATCATAACCTTTAATCAAATAAATTTATCTTACCTTAGATCCTTGATCCTTGTATTCGACAGTTGTAGAAACCCTTTTGATGTTGTAGTTGATTGCTCCTTTACTTAGAATCAACAAAGATTCGGCTTTGACAGTAGAAATAGAGAAGAAAATAGAAGAAGAAAAGATGGATTTTGCTTGAAGAAAAATTCGGCAGAGAGGGGGAGAGAGCTAGGAAAATTTTGGCAAAGAGGAAGTAAAAGTGAATGAGTAGCCCTCCTGCCCTCCTTTTATAGCCAAAGTTATTAGCCTAGGAGTCCCTTACTTGGCCACCACTCCTCTTTTTGATAATATTATCTCTTTTATTTAAAAGATAAAAGCCTTTAATCCATCAATTATCTCCTCAATTATCTTAAAAGAAAATCCTTTATTTATCACTTATTATTCACATATTTATGCAAATAAAACTCTTCCTTTTCTAGAAACCCATGCCGTCCACCTCAGCCTTCTGGAAGCAAAAATAAAACTTATTTATTTGCTTCTCAAGTGACTCGAACTCAGGCCTATTTCCCTGCATGTGACGCCATCTCCTTAGGCCTTAAGTGGCATCTTCAGGCCACTTTTCCAAGCCTGTTTGTGTGTCAAACTTCTCCATCTTTTTCTTTTAAGGCCCTCTAGCCCTTATTTCCTATTTTGAACTTTAAAATTTGACATTTCGGCATCATTTCTAAGTTTCCTAAAATTTTCGATCGGCTCTGTAAACTTGCCATTTTCTTACATTTCCAAGTTTCCAGAAATGTTTACTTTCCATTTCTGAATCATTTCCAAAATGTTCAAGCTTGCCATTTTCATTTCCATTTCCATTTCCATTTCTAGGTTTCCAAAAGTATCAAAAATTTATTCGTAGTACTTGAGACTTGACATTTCGTACAATTAAACTGAAAATGCATAGGCCCTATTCAGGATGTTACAGTTCTACCCCCTTAAAATAATTTCGTCCTCGAAATTACTTACTAACGAATAATCGTACGGTCTAACTCACCCCAATACGCTATTGCTGCGCACTCTGATCTTAAAGAACTATCATACTTTCTAGGCACATTCTCTAAGTTCACCTCCAAAGTTTCAGTCACTTCACCAGCAATACAAGAATAAGCTAACCCTATAACAAGCAAAGCAATTAAGGGTATTCTAGAAATGAGGAACGTACCCGTTGTCACATCTGGCACATCTTCCTCCTCGCGACGGCCAACCGCATAAACCAACCTTGGTTGCCTCGCGTCTGCACCTTCAGCACCTCCTCTTGGTGCTTCAAGTCCACGGCCCGAACCATTTCCTCCATGGTTCGGTCCACGACCTTGCTGAGGCTGCTGTCCTCCTCTACCCGTCTGGCTAGCATTCTGAACTACCGGTCGGCTCTCATCTGTTTTCTTGGGACAATCCTTAAGCATATGGTCCTTGGACCCACACTTGAAACATCCTCCCGTCTTTCTCCAGCACTCTCCCAAGTGCTTCTTTCCACAATGCTCACAAGGTCTATACCGCCCTTCTGAACCAACTTGCTGACCTCTCGGCCCATCAACTCTAGGCCTCTTATTCCCAGATGAGCCAGACGATCCAAAACCTCTTTCTGGCCTATTCCGATCAGTGTTCTGCCTTGCAGAATCCTTAATTCCTTCAGCCACTTTAGCCTTTTCCACTAACGCAGTAAATTCCCGCTCTTGATGCAGTGCTATCAACAATCTCAGATCATCCCTTAGTCCGTCCTCAAAACGGACACAGCGTTCATGCTCAGTTGCCACTACACCTCGAGCATAACGACTCAACCTCAGAAATTCTGCCTCATATTCTGCTACGGACTTGTTCCCTTGAACCAGCCCCAGAAAAGCTTTCCTTTGCTCATCTGTATACCTAGTTCCCCCATATTTCTTCTGGAATGCCTCCTTAACATATTCCCAGGTCAGATCCTCCGCCGTGGCACCATCTCGAACAGTTAGCCACCATTGATACGCTTCATCGTGTAACAACGCCACCATCCCTTTCAACTTTTCCTCAGGAGTCAGATCGAGCTCATCCATGATACGCTCCGTTGCTTCCAACCAGTACTCAGCTGTACTGGGTGCCACTCCAGACACTCCACGAAACATTTCCGCTCTATTAGCTCGGAGCCGTTCAGGTACACACTTACGATTTCCTGAATTTCCTCCCGCACCAGCCACCAATTCCAAAACTCGCAGCACTGCCTGCGACACAGCATCTTCCCCTGTCTGAGCTTGCTGCTCAACATTAACAGCTGAGGGTGGTGGTGGCGGTGGTATTTCATTATCAGACCCTTGACCTGACCTGACGGGTTTCGACACGGTCATCCTTCCTCTACCTCGTTCACGACGACCACGTCTTCTAGAGCTCATTTTCTAGCGTCGAGATCTGATTAAGGAATTTTATGGATTAGTCATTGTTCCACTTATTTACCCGCGAAGGAGTTTTATGAAAAGGGATTTAAGAGTGGTTCTTTCGTATTCATACAAACACACAGTCCTTTCCATTCATTCATTCATCCATCAAACAAGTATGAACTTTCGTTCATTCAGAGAAACGTGGTAGTTTTCGTTGTTGTTGTTTTCCACTACCTAGGGGTATTTTCGTAATTTTGTCCTACAGGGGCATTTTCGTAATTTGTCAAAAGAAAACGTTCCTTGGTGTTTTTGTCAAAAAGTATTTTAAAAATTTCAAAGTCTCGAGTAATTTTGGAAAAATTTTGAAATCCGGGGGTATTTCGGTAGTTTTTGACCTCAGGGGTATTTTGGTAATTTATCACAAATCAGGGTAAATTTGTAAATTTAATAAATTAGGGATATTTCAAAAGTTGTAAAACTTTGGGGGTTCTTTTTGAAAAGTGTTCCTTCAAAAATGGGGATGTTGCAAAAATTTTGGAAATCAGGGTCATTTTGGTAATTTTGCAAGTTAGGGGCAATTTTGTAATTTTCCAAAATCAAGGTATTTTGATATTTTACAAATTAGGGTTTTTGAACATTATAAAATAATGAAATTTTGGTAAAGCTGTTGAGTAGTTGAACATTTTATAACCCAAGGGCATTTTGGTAATTTCACCACTGAGGGCATTTTTGTAATTTTCGCAAATCAGGAGTTTTTCAGAAAATGTTGTAATTTTTTTTTAAAACATGGCTAGTTCCCTTTCGGGTTTTAGTCATTATGTTTAGCCTATGGCCGAGCCCTCTTGGTCAGGGTAAACCAAAGCTACGCACCAGGCAGGATTCGAGTGGAGAGGAGGTGAGTCACGCGGACTGCTTAAATACCAAGCTCCCACCGAAACCATTCCTAGACATGCGCACAGAGGTTGCCACACCTACTGAGCCCTCTGAGTTAGGGTGAACCGAAGCTACGCACCAGGTAGGATTCCTGCGAAGAGGAGGTGAGTCACTAGGACTGCTTAAATACCAGGCTCTTCCGGATCCAATCCTAGACATGCGTACAGGGGTTACCACACCCTAGCTCAGTGACTTAGCCATAGGGTTGTTTAGTGCATTAAGTCTTATGTGTTTGTGTTTGAGTAGACTAGTCCTAGGGTCCAAGTTCCTATCATTCTATTTTACGTTCCATGCCTTTTCTACCCTTATACAGTTCATAAATCACAGAATCACACATAAAGTTAGGGGTACTTACTTGGTGGACTGCGGGTCGGAGACTTAGGTGCCATGCCATAAAACCTGCTTATTTTCAAAGAAAATCCTTTGGGCTCGAATTCAAAACATTTTGGGCCTTAGCCCACAGGCCGAGAGTTTTAAAACTGGGCTCTGATACCAAGCTGAAACACCCCACACCCGGCCCACGAGCCCGGACCGGATCTGCTATGTTCCTTAAGTAAACCGGTTTTCAAATTCTTTGTTACTTAGAGAAAATTTGTAAAATTTTAGGAAAATATTGTTTTGGATTGGGCTTAGGTTGGGAAACCCATTTAATTAATTTAAAAATCCAATTTTATTAAGGTGACAAAATAATTTTTAGGGTTTGTTTTTAAAGAAATCATTCTTGTACTTAACTTTAATCAAAATTGTTCGTAACATAATAATTAAAAGTAAAGCAAAATAAAGAAAATCCACTGGGCCTTATGGCCTTATTACATCAAGTAAAACCCAATAATAAAATTAAAGGTACTAAAAAGAAATAAAGTCCAAATTAAATAAAATCTTCAAATGGATGCATGGCCACCTCAAGGTCTACCGTCCCGGTCCGTCACTGTTCATCACCTGAAAATAGTTCCCACAACGGGGTGAGTCAACAGACTCAATGTGTACAGAACATTAACATTCAACAAATCACGCATACAAGTTCACATCAAGTTCATGTTCATATAAAATAAATGATGCAACCCAAACCCAAGCCTAATGGTCCATCCGCTACACACCACCCGTACCTGCCAGTCACACCGTGGGGACTACTAAGTCAACCCTCCATCCGCTACACACCATCGAAGGCAGTCGCTGCAGTCGACGTGCTCATCGCCCATATAATTTGTGTCATTAGACACCATATTCAAATAATGTAACCGAAGTTACCAAATTTAGATAATGTAACCGGAGTTACCATATTCAAATTTTGTGACCGTAGTCACCATATTCCGTTGGTGAGACCGAAGTCAACACCTTCTTCCCCTTTCACATATATCCCGAATGCCCCATATATCATGCATAACATACTTAATTTCTCATTATTCACATGTTAACAATATAACATATTCGTAATCCTATCGAAAGTAGGAAACGTACCTGGGTACTCTTACCACATTTGTGGTACTTAGCCACATTCACATTCTTATGCATATTCATATATTAAAAATAATTGCCATATGATATATCGAAAATTAATGTGAGTACACACCTGATTGGCTTAATAGATTCCTTGAAATCCCGAAGAACGATCTACCGATCTAGATCTTTATCTCCTATATTCGGCCAATTATTAAAACATATTAACAAACCTATTTGGCTTAAAAACCAAATCCTAGTAGGATTTGTATTACTTACCTTGCTTGCCGATTTGATTGATCAAGTTCCAAAAATTGCTAGTATCCCTTTTCCTTGAAATCGGCTAACACTAAATCATGTAACCATGTGAGTTTCCGGCTTTTGAAATAATGAAAACTAATTCCAAATACCAAAATTAAGCCTTGGCCGAATATCACTTACCATACAAATTCCAAATCTGAAGAGGATTCCTTGCCCTATATGTCTGTCGAAATCTTCATGTTAGATCTAATCTAACATATACATCATAACCTTTAATCAAATAAATTTATCTTACCTTAGATCCTTGATCCTTGTATTCGACAGTTGTAGAAACCCTTTTGATGTTGTAGTTGATTGCTCCTTTACTTAGAATCAACAAAGATTCGGCTTTGACAGTAGAAACAGAGAAGAAAATAGAAGAAGAAAAGATGGATTTTGCTTGAAGAAAAATTCGGCAGAGAGGGGGAGAGAGCTAGGAAAATTTTGGCAAAGAGGAAGCAAAAGTGAATGAGTAGCCCTCCTGCCCTCCTTTTATAGCCAAAGTTATCAGCCTAGGAGTCCCTTACTTGGCCACCACTCCTCTTTTTGATAATATTATCTCTTTTATTTAAAAGATAAAAGCCTTTAATCCATCAATTATCTCCTCAATTATCTTAAAAGAAAATCCTTTATTTATCACTTATTATTCACATATTTATGCAAATAAAACTCTTCCTTTTCTAGAAACCCATGCCGTCCACCTCAGCCTTCTGGAAGCAAAAATAAAACTTATTTATTTGCTTCTCAAGTGACTCGAACTCAGGCCTATTTCCCTGCATGTGACGCCATCTCCTTAGGCCTTAAGTGGCATCTTCAGGCCACTTTTCCAAGCCTGTTTGTGTGTCAAACTTCTCCATCTTTTTCTTCTAAGGCCCTCTAGCCCTTATTTCCTATTTTGAACTTTAAAATTTGACATTTCGGCATCATTTCTAAGTTTCCTAAAATTTTCGATCGGCTCTGTAAACTTGCCATTTTCTTACATTTCCAAGTTTCCAGAAATGTTTACTTTCCATTTCTGAATCATTTCCAAAATGTTCAAGCTTGCCATTTTCATTTCCATTTCTAGGTTTCCAAAAGTATCAAAAATTTATTCGTAGTACTTGAGACTTGACATTTCGTACAATTAAACTGAAAATGCATAGGCCCTATTCAGGATGTTACAACTTGAGTTTTAAATGAACAGATACCCTAAAATTTTCGATAAAATCATAAATGAGATTTAATATAGAACGAGTTTTCCAATGAAACTATGTTTTCAAAAAACGCTTCAATATGACATCGCTAGATTCGGCTATAACGTCTAGGCCGGGTTTGGGGTGTTACAAAACTGAGCACATACAAAATTTTTCCAAAAATCAAACATTTTTCAAAGTTATAGAGGTCACACACCTGTGTGGGTAGGCCGTATGCCTCATACGGCATCAGACACACCCGTGTGTCCAAGCCGTGGCAAAACAGGGCATACATACTGACTTGTCCATACGGCTGAAGACACGCCCGTGTTCTTGACCTGTGGGCAACACTGACTTAATTCGCACGGCTTGTCACACACCCGTGTGTCTAGCCCGTGTGCGAGTCTGACTTGTTTCGGATTTCAAACTTAAGAGACACGGTCGAGCCACACGCCCGTGTGCTCAACCGTGTGGGCAAATATAGTCCATTTGCAAGGCCAATTTGCCACCCAAATTTTGGGTCACACCTACAAACATTAAGCCATCCTAAATTCATATCGCAAGTGCATCCAAAACATACCAAAACATACAACATTTAACTTTTAACCTTTAATAATATCATTTATTTTCATATTCAATTCCAACTCAAGCATACCAATCCAAAGTATCAACTTCACATCAAAAACATGTATTCCATACATCATTTAATCCTTACCAATTCTTAGCATCTCTCATCATATCAATATCTCAATTCAACCATGAATTTATCAATATAGACCATCTCATTTGGCCATTTATGAGCATATCAAAACAATCCAACTTATGCATCATAGAATAAGAGTAAAACTCATCCAAAAACACATTCATTAATAAGCCATATCTCATGGCGATTTTTACACATCTCAAAACATAGCTTAAGTTCTCTATCCTATACATGCCATGCTTTAATATGTACATTTTCAAAAGGTACCCAAAATAGATGATCGATAGTGTGATTGAGTCACTGACGATCCCCGAACCCCAACTAGCTTTAATGACACTATAAAACAGAGAAAGAATTCACACAGTAAGCTTTAAAGCTTAGTAAGTTCGTAATATAATACAAGTAGCTTAACCTTTTAAATTTAATATGCAAAATTTAACTAACACATAGATCAATTCTCATCACCATTCAATTTCATCCAAGGCCATTACTAGCATTCATACCACATCTCAAGATTTATATACAAGTAATTATAAATGCTTCATAATCTAATCCTTCTTGACTTTTCACTCACATACTCAACCATCTATTTCATACACGAAGTAATCAACCACATAGCTTTTGTACGTACCTGTTCCATTACATATTCAATTATCACATATATCACATAATACTCGATGCCATAAATCATTCGATCTTCTTTAACCATACTGATTACTTGCACACTTAGTGCCAATTACTTAGCCAAAACTTTAATATCATCGCACACTTAGTGCCTTTACATTAAACCGATTTTGACTCGGTATCGCACACACAGTGCCAACTAATATAGTCGATGCTTTCTTTATCTCGCACACATAATGCCATTCACAACTGTATCAATTCTATTTACGCATACTTAGTGCCACATCGCTTCAAACTCACATTTAGCATTACTAAACTCATAAATCACATTTTCATTCATTACATAACATGTGAACATAATTAAAACAATTTGTATTATACACGAACTTACCTCAGACGTAGAAATAACAACACTAGTCGATCAATCGAGCACTTTGTCTTTGCCTCAATCTCGATCCGAATCTCTCTTTTCTTGATCTATATAATATTAAACTCAACCCATTCAATCACATTTTCATCCAAAACAATCCACAACACATAGTTAAATCAATTTACATTTTAGCCCTCAAATTTGCACATTTTGACATTTTAGTCCCTATTTCATAAATTCATAAAATACTCATAATTTCATTACACACATGTCTAGTTGAATTTTCCCCTAGCTCATATAAGCCCACATATTTTATTTATTTCACATTTTAGTACCTCAATTTCTAATTTTCACAATTTAGCCCAAAATACTCTAATTCATCAAAAATCACTTTATAAAACATGTATATCAACCACCAAACTTGCATAATTCATCATCAAGCATCACAAAAATCACGAATTCATCAATGGCTTAACTCAAAATCTTCATCAGAATTAGAAATTGAGGCATGGGCTTAATAAAATACTAAGCAATGATCACAAAAACATAAAAATCACTTAAAATCGAGCTCAAAACATACCTTGATTGAGCTTAGACAATGGTCGAATGTGAGAAAGCTTCTAACCATTATTCTTTCTTCAATTTTTGGCAAACAAGAATGATAATGGCTTATTTTTTTATGTTTGTTTTATTATAATTAATATTAATAACCATTTTACAAATTTAACCTTAATATAACCATTAAAATTCCACTAACTAATGTTGTAACACCCCAAACCTGGCCCATATGTTTCGACCAGATCTGGTATGCTACGGGTTGTACATTGAAAACTTTTGCTTTGTTGGTTAAAAAATCGTAAGTTAATTAGACATTATTTGGATAAATAAGTGACATTTTAAAAATAAGACCTTTGTATTATTATGATTAAGTATGATAAAACCTTTGAAAAATTTCGTAAGTTGCAAATATTAAAAACTAAGCAGTGAAATATAAACTATGGGGCCTTATTACATAATATTCCCAAAATAAAATAGAATAAAACCTAAAGGAAACTGAAATAATCTATAGAAATAAAAACTTGATGGCCCTTCGAGTCCGTCTCGGCTCCCATGTCCACGATCTACTGCTCATTTGAAAGAGTAGAAAAAAATAATAGGGTGAGTCACCAAGACTCAGTGTGCAAATCCCGAAAACACATAAAAGGCTTGGGCCCACAAACACATTATGAGCCCTGGCCCAAACATAAAGGCAACAATCATAATTACATGATAAATAATAAATGATGAATATCCCAGCCCATCCTAGAATTTCATCCTCTACACACCGGCCCGTACCAACCATCACACCTCGGGGATTTCTACAATCAACCCGCCAACCGTTACACACCATATCGGTAGCTGTGCTGCCTGTCTTAAAGACCGATCACTATGTGACCTATGTGGCAAAGCCACCGATCGCCATGCGACCTTAATAATACATCGTAGCATTTTGACAGCTGAGCTGCCTGTCATAAAGACCAATCACTATGTGACCTATGTGGCAAAGCCACCGATCGCTATGCGACCTTCTTCCCCTTCATCATATCAATCCCATCCCATGCATACATACATGCAAAATCAAACATAAGAGATTTCAGTTTATCACATACATCGATACACATAGAGAGATTTCTATGATTACGTACCTGACATCCTTTGCCTACCCTTTCTGGGTAATACGACTGTTCACACAGCCTATTTTCCAGCTCTTAGCCCACAACACATATATACACACACAGATTTAATAGTGTGTTAGAGATCTACACACCTGATTATCGTTAGAACGGGACTTTCTAAGCCAATGCTATCCGTAGCCAACACCACCGCTATCTGCCTAAGGTGTTGTTCAGAAGCCGATAACGAAATATTAGGTTAAGGCACAACATACAAAAAGAAAACGGTTGATCATCTTAAGGAGAATTGAAATCCTTACCTTGAAATCCTGAAAAGTGATATGAGATTCAGGGACTAGTGTTTCCGGCTTTTAGATCTAAGAGATCTACTTCAATTCCCAAATGTCGCCCAATACATAGAACCATTAAACATTAGCTTTTCGGCTTTGTCTTCCAAAACCCGAAAGAGAAAGTGAAAAGATAGGACAATCGGCACTCACCTTAACACAAAGAATTCGACTACCCCTTAGAGATTCCGGCTTTTTGAGAAGATCAGAAGAGAAGATGATAGGAAGGAGTCTATGTAGATTCGACTTTTAATGAAGAAATTGGCAGGAAGATGAAAAGAGAATTTCGGCTGACCAGAGGTAGGTTCTACTTTAGCAAAGATCAACAGAAAAGAATGTAGAAAAAGGATTATGAGGTTTCAGCTTTTAGAAGAAAGAAGAAAAAAGAACAATGGAGTTTCGGCTTTTGAATCAAAGTGAAGATGAGGGAATAGGGTTAGGAATTTCGGCTTTTACTCAGAGAAGAAGAGAAAGAAATGATGGAAACCCTAAATGCCGAAAAATTAAGAAGAGAACCCTCACCTGGCTATTTAAAGTTTTAGCACTCTTTAGCCATATCAGAAACCGATTTCTCCTCCCCCTCAGAGTTTGAAATTCGGCCACCACTTATCTTTGCAGATAATTCCTATCTTTTCTCATTTTATCTTCCATAGTATCAACTATAATATCTACATTATCCTATTCACATAAATCCTCCTATTTTTGAGCCTTGTTTCCGTCCACTCCACCTAACCCTAATGCCGAAAGTTAGCTAACTTAAATTAAAAGATTTGGGCTCCATGAAACTTAAATTTGGGCCCCTTACTCCCTTGTGTGGCGTCACCTCCTTACTCCCTAAGTGGGGCCACTGACCACTGGGCCACAAGGCCATTTTGATATTTTAAACACAGATACCACCTTTTAAACCTTATAATGCCCAACAGATTATTTTAACCAAGGCCTCTGCCTAAGCCTGAGCCCAATTTGGACCCCTAACACTTAAATTAACTCATTACACATGTTTACCCATTAAACGCATAGGCCCAATAATTCAGGATGTTACAGTTCTACCCCCTTAAAGAAATTTCGTCCTCGAAATTTCCAACAAACTATTAATCGTACTACCCAAGTCTCACCACTATGCTTTCGCTGCGCACTCTAATTTAATAATATATAAACATTGCACTCATACAGTTTCTATACCCAAAAATATAGCATCCACACAAAACATACCCGACTTAATGGTGATTGAACAATCCTGAGCCTTATGCTCCTCAGACCCGCATCTTAAACACGTTCCTAACTTCCTCCAACATTCACCCGGATGACGCCTTCTACAATATTTGCAAACCCGAAAGTTTGGATGTACCTTAACATGCTTCACAGAACGAGACTGCAACCCTAGAAAACTACGATCTCTTTTTTTTTCTTACAGTCAACGCACCTAACCCAAAGTGTTTCACCGATTTTTTTAACCTCTTTCAGTACCTCCCTAACTAGCTGAGTTAGCACATCAGTCCTAACACTTCCACGGCCTCGACCGCGGCCTCTTCTTCCTCTCCTAGTGCTCATCGTTGATTCTCGTAGTATCTGAATTAGAAATTTTATGAATTATTAATTTCTTTCACTGATTAACCACGAACAGTCTTATGAATAGTAGTTTGAGAGTAGTTCCTTCAAATTCGTACCTATCTACAGTTTCAGTCTCAGATTTATCTCCTAATTTTGGAAACCACATACATTCAACCATCACACATCAGCAAACATATAACATCCATGAACTAACATTCATCGCATAAGGGTATCTTCGTTATTTCACTACCCAGGGGTTTTTCTGTAGTTTTGCCCTATAGGGTATTTTCCAAATAAAGTATCTTGATAATTTTCTTTGAATTAGGGGTACTTTGGTACACATTTTTTTTATAAAGCAAGGGTATTTTGGAAAACAAGTTTTTTTTAAACGTGGGTATTTTGGTAATTTCCTCAAAATGGGGTATCTTGGTTTTTTTTCCTGAAGTAAAGATATTTTGATGTTGTTGTTGTTTTTTTTCTGAAGCAGGGATACTTTGGAAAATTTAATTTTGCAAACCGGGTTACCTTTGTAAATCTAGGGGTTTTCGGGTAAATTTGCAAAACATAGGTATTTTATAAAATCACGGTTGTTTTGGAAATTTTCACAAACCAAGGTTATTTTAGAAATTTTGCCAACCAGAGTGCTTCGGTGATTTCACAAATTTTGGTAGTTTCACAATTCTAGGGTATTCTGGAAATTTTTACAAATCAGGTGTATTTTGGAAATTTTACAAAACTTGGAGGTATTTTGATTGCGAAATGGGTTGGCTGGTCCCTTTCGGGTTTTAATTATAGATTTTGCCCGTCAACAAGTCCTCGTAGCTAAGGTGAACAGTCACTACGCACCAAGTAGGATTCTAGCGAAGAGGAGGTGAGTCACTAGGACTGCTTAAGTACCAAGCTCTCCCTGAATCCAATCCTAAACATGCGCATGCCTGTTGCCACACCCTAACCCTGCGACTGATTCACGGGTTTGTTTAGTTGGATTAAATCTTATGGAATTGAAGAGTTGTTTAACTAAGCCTAAGGTCCATCAATACTATCATACTAGTCTACGTCCATCAAGCCCATCAACCCAACATATATATATCACATCAAAAGTTAGAATATTTACCTGTGTGGATCGGGTGCCGGTAGACTCGAAGGCCATATCTTCATCCAAGACATTTTTCTCAAATTCACATCAAATTTTCAAGACACTACTAGACCCATTTCACAGCCCGAGTTTTGAACTGGGCTCTGATACCAAAATGTAACACCCCAAACTCGGCCCATACGTTTCGACCAGATCTGGTATGCTACGGGTTGTACATTGAAAACTTTTACTTTGTTGGTTAAAAAATCGTAAGTTAATTAGACATTATTTGGATAAATAAGTGACATTTTAAAAATAAGACCTTTGTATTATTATGATTAAGTATGATAAAACCTTTGACAAATTTCGTAAGTTGCAAATATTAAAAACTAAGCAGTGAAATATAAACTATGGGGCCTTATTACATAATATTCCCAAAATAAAATAGAATAAAACCTAAAGGAAACCGAAATAATTTGTAGAAATAAAAACTTGATGGCCCCTCGAGTCCGTCGCGGCTCCCATGTCCACGGTCTACTGCTCATCTGAAAGAGTAGAAAAAAATAATAGGGTGAGTCTCCAAGACTCAGTGTGCAAATCCCGAAAACACATAAAAGGCTTGGGCCCACAAACACATTATGAGCCCTGGCCCAAACATAAAGGCAACAATCATAATTACATGATAAATAATAAATGATGAATAGCCCAGCTCATCCTAGAATTCCATCCTCTACACATCAGCCCGTACCAACCATCACACCTCGGAGATTTCTACAATCAACCCGCCAATCGCTACACATCATATCGACAGCTGTGCTGCCTGTCTTAAAGACCGATCACTGTGTGACCTATGTGGCAAAGCCACCGATCGCCATGCGACCTTAATAATACATCGTAGCATTTCGACAGCTGAGCTGCCTGTCATAAAGACCGATCACTATGTGACCTATGTGGGAAAGCCACCGATCGCTATGCGACCTTCTTCCCCTTCATCATATCAATCCCATCCCATGCATACATACATGCAAAATCAAACATAAGATATTTTAGTTTATCGTATACATCGATACACATAGAGAGATTTCTATGATTACGTACCTGACATCCTTTGCCTACCCTTTCTGGGCAATACAATTGTTCACACATCCTATTTTTCGGCTCTTAGCCCACAACACATATATACACATATAGATTTAATAGTGTGTTAGAGATCTACACACCTGATTATCGTTAGAACGGGACTTTCTAAGCCAACGCTATCCGTAGCCAACACCACCGCTATCTGCCTAAGGTGTTGTTTGGAAGCCGATAACGAAACATTAGCTTAAGGCACAACTAACGAAAAGAAAATAGTTGATCATCTTAAGGAGAATTGAAATCCTTACCTTGAAATCCCGAAAAGTGATATGAGATTCAGGGACTAGTGTTTCCGGCTTTTAGATCTAAGAGATCTACTTCAATTCCCGAATGTCGCCCAACAAGAAAATACATAGAACCATTAAACCATTAGCTTTTTGGCTTTGTCTTCCAAAACTCGAAAGAGAAAGTGAAAAGATAGGACAACCGGCACTCACCTTAACACAAAGAATTCGACTACCCCTTAGAGATTCCGGCTTTTTGAGAAGATCAGAAGAGAAGATGATAGGAAGGAGTCTATGTAGATTCAGCTTTTAATGAAGAAATCGGCAGGAAGAAGAAAAGAGAATTTTAGCTGACCAGAGATAGGTTCGGCTTTAGCAAAGATCAACAGAAAAGAATGTAGAAAAAGGATTATGAGGTTTCGGCTTTTAGAAGAAAGTAGATAAAAGAACAATGGAGTTTCGGCTTTTGAATCAAAGTGAAGATGAGGGAATAGGGTTAGGAATTTCAGCTTTTACTCAGAGAAGAAGAGAAAGAAAAGATGGAAACCCTAAATGCCAAAAAATAAAGAAGAGAACCCTCACCTGGCTATTTAAAGTTTCAGCACTCCTTAGCCATATCAGAAACCAATTTCTCCTCCCCCTCAGAGTTTGAAATTTGGCCACCACTTAGCCTTGCAGATAATTCCTATCTTTTCTCCTTTTATCTTCCATATTATCAACTATAATATCTACATTATCCTATTCACATAAATCCTCCTATTTTTGAGCCTTGTTTCCGTCCACTCCACCTAACCCGCCGAAAATTAGCTAACTTAAATTAAAAGATTTGGGCTCTATGAAACTTAAATTTGGGCCCCTTACTCCCTTGTGTGGCGTCACCTCCTTGCTCCCTAAGTGGGGCCACTGACCACTGGGCCACAAGCCCATTTTGATATTTTAAACACAGATACCACCTTTTAAACCCTATAATGCCCAACAGATAATTTTAACCAAGGCCTCTGCCTAAGCCTGAGCCCAATTTGGACCCCTAACACTTAAATTAACTCATTACACATGTTCACCCATTAAACGCATAGACCAAAAAATTCAGGATGTTACAAATGTCCATAATTGTCCATCCCCACTATCAATGGTCTAATTACAACATAAGGACTTCTCATTTAATAAGCCATGACAGTTAAGCACTTTAACAATTAGCACACAACTTTTGCATTTTATGCGATTAAGTCCTTTTTCACAATTCGGCACATAAATGATAAAATTTTAATATAGAATTTTTACACATGCTTTATCACATACTGTAAACACTAAAAATAATATTAAAATATTTTTGTGACCTCGAATTTGTAGTCTCGTGATCATGTCCAAACTAACTATGACAACGAATAAGGCAAGCGCACCTATGGTTTGGTAGTATAGCTATGGCAAGACCGGAAATATCGTATCCTCAAGGACCAAGAGTACTAGTAATTACTATCTTTCTATTATTTAGCCTAAGAATTAAGGGAATTGATGTTTAATCTAAAACTAACTAATTACTAAGCTAAAGATGCTAAGAGATAAAGAATGAATTGGGGAAATACTTTTGGGAAAACCAATTGATTAAGATAATACCCGAGGAAGAATCCACCTAGACTTCACTTGTTATTTAACTCTAAACTAGACAATTTATTCACTTGACTTGATCTGTAGGATTCCCTAATTTATATTAATACTTTCTCGAGGCTACTAACATCTAACCCTAGGATGATTAATTGAAATCTCTTTCTAATTAAAACCCCTAGTGTTGCAATAACTCGATCTACGGACTCCCATATTAGGTTTGACCCTAATCCAGCAGATTTTCATCGTCCTACCTCTAGGAGTGCGACCAACTCCGCTTAACTATGCTAGATTTACTCTTAAACAGGGACTTTTGCTCTACTGCCTAAGCACATCAATACTTGAATCAATATCTTGAAATATCAAAGCAAGAATTAAGTTCACATAATTAAGAACAAATCAAGTATTTATCATATAGTTCAGAAAACAATAACAAGATCCGTCTTAGGTTTTATCCCCCTCAGGTATTTGAGGGGTTTAGTTCATGTTTATAAAAAGAATACATCTCAGAAGAAAATATAAAACAAAACATAAGAAAAACCCTAAAACCCCCTGAAGGAAATTGAAGGGAAGATCTTCCGTCTTGAGTATGATTCCTGCTTCTTGAGATGGATCAACTGGCTGTCTTCGAGTAAATCCCACAATTCGGCCCTCTCTGGCTTCGTTCTTCTACCTCCTCCCTTTTAGGTTACACTCTAGGGTGTTTATATAGGCTTTTGGAATGTCGTTCTTTGCCTCTAAGTATCCTTTTCCAAGTGGAATTAAAACAGGTCACGGCAGGGACACGCCTGTGTGGCACGGCCGTGTGAATCGAGCACAGGCCGTGTTCGAGTTTACTAAAGTGGCACGGCCGTGCGGTTATCTCCAGGCCGTGCGGACTTCCTACTTTGGCCCATTTTCTCTGTTTTTCGCCTGTTTCTCGTTCTTTTCATCCTCCGATGCTCTCTTAAGTATAAAACATGAATTTAAACGATTAGGAGCATCAAATTCCACAATTCAGGGGATAAATCATCCAAAAGTATGCTAAATGTGGTATTAAAATATGTACATATTACGGTTTATCAAATACCCCACACTTAAGCATGTGCTTGTCCTCAAGCAAAATTCTCAATTCACAATTAAAATGAACTTTCTCGATTCATAATATTCATCAATAGTGTTTCATCATAATTCATAGGTAATTCATACATTGATAATTTAACCAAAAGGGTTCTAAATATTCAAACAATCAAAGTCATAGATTTTATAGTATGAAAACATAGGTGTTTCCCCTTACCTAAATAATTACCTTTACTTCAAAATCGACAAGGGTTGACATCTTCACTAAAGATTCACTCAAATTACTCAAAGTGTTTAAGGTTCAAAATTAAGCACTCAAAAGTCGAACATGAAAAGTTAATCCCATAGGCTTGCATGAAAATCAAATCTCCACCACTATAAAATGATATGTTACACAGATCAAAAGGTCTTTTAAGGGTTGAAACAGGGCTTCGGTTAAAGGTGTGGATAAAAGCTGAATTAAAGGGTTAGAATCGAGATTGAATTGACAAATTACCTAGCTAGAAAGATGAACTAAGACTCGAATAATTACAACATTTAAAATTTCATAACACGAGCTTCTCTCAAGATGTGGAATTTAAACGTATAAGCTCAATTAACATAGAACTAATGATGAATGTACTTCGATTTTTTTAAGAACAAATCAAATTCAATAATAAAATTTAACAATTGAAATAGAAAACATTGTTAGGCAACTTCTCAAATCAAATCTCGACAAAAAGGAGTTAATTCAATAGGGAAAAATTCTTTATGAATAAAAAAGAATGAGTTTTTTTTTGGTTAATGTTGAGGGTAAATCAATGAGAGGATTGTTAGGATCAAAGGGGTTTACTAAGGGTTAAACATGAAGATAGGCTTTTTGGGAGTAAGTGGGTTAAAACCTAGGTGCCTTTATCATTTCAGTATATCAAATCAATGATGTGGTCTTGACATGTATAATTGAAGCAAGTTCTAGAATAACAAATCAATGTTGACACACTCATAATCAATAAAGTGAGCAAGAAAAGAATATATGCTCTAAAAGGCTCAAAATCTCACAACAGTTATGGGTTTTTTATATCAACCTTGTAAATTTCAAACTTCAAGGTAATAATTAGATTCAGGTAGCCAACCTAACAGGTTTTTTCTAATTCTGAAAATAGACTCATCATGCTTGATTCTCTAGTCTCCTAAAGTTTAAATCATCACTGCACAATTATCAATGACTTAATCCAAAACATATCAATAAAAATCATGAATCAAAGGAAATTTCATTCTAATAGTAGTATGAGAAAATTACTTAAGAACAAGGCATAATTTAGGGATTTGAGAATAATGTAAAAAGTTAGGAACTTTTCAAAATAAAATTCACCCCCCACACTTAAGATGTACATTGCCCTCAATGTGCAAAGATATATATCTAGAGATCAATAGCATGAAGTCATAAGAGATAGGGAGAAGTGAAACTTCCTAAATTTTGGATAAATTCCTTGAGCTGGCAGTGGTCGTGGTGTGGTGATTCCCAAGCATCCTTTAGAACCTAAAATCAAGAGTATAAAATAAGATATACTAAATTAAGCACAAGAGAAATAAAGAGAAGGAAAAAAAAGGAGAAGGGAAAAGAAAAAGAAAAATTAAATGGACTCAAATGTTCTTGGCTTGGCGGGTAAATGAAGTGGCCGGCATGAACTTATGTAGATCAGTCTTGCACGGGGAGATTTTGGTAGGATTCTCTCGTTTCTTTGACATGGGGGTGGTGGTGAGTATGGTCGAGAAGGAAGAAAATTTATGGTGGTTAGGGTTGAGAGAAAATGTTTGGTGGAGAAGATGAATAGTGAAGGCTTTATATAGAAATAGTGGTACACGGGCGTGTCGCACGCCCGCGTGACTCTTTTTGAGCCCGTGTGCTTCGAATATTAGGGTTTTTGGCACGCCTGGTTTTCTGACCCACGTCCGTGTGCTATGGATGTATTGGCCCGTACGGCTATGTTGCACGGTCGTGCTGAGCTTCATTTGCTTCTCCCACGCTCATGTCATTATTGTCCACACCCTTGTTAATTCAACAGGTTTGGCCATGATTTGCAGGCACGGGCGTGCCACACGCCTGTGTCATTTTAACAGTATTGACCCTAGTCCAGAGGCACGCCCATGTCATTCTTACCCACGCCCATGTACCTTACTCAGTTTCGATCACGGTCGAATCGCACCGTCTCCACCATGCCGATGCTTACTCGTGGTGTCCACACGGCCACAGCCACGCCCTTGCGCAAGGCCGTGTGAAGGTACAACCTACACTTAAAACATAAATAAAGGTAAAAGCAAACTAATTAGTATGGTTAGAGCTCAGGTTGCCTCCCGAGAAGCACTTGTATATAGTCATAAGCTTGACTTATGTTCCATTCGCATAATCATGGTGGTTTGAGGAGTTGAAACTCCTCATTCCTACTATCAATTCTAATAACGATATATGATTTGAGTTGAGTAATGTTTATTTTAAAAGTGCCGAGCTTAGGACTAGTTACCTCGACTGTTCCGTACTGGAAGGCATTTAGTACCGTGAGAGGGATCTCTTCATCAAGGTCTGAGATGGTGACTCGAGGATCTATTTTATCCAACAATACCTGATCCCTAATCTGAAATTGGTCTGTGTCTCCCTTAAGTTTGAATGGTTTTGCTTTGGTTCTGCTTCGTGTGTTCCTAATTTCTCTTTGAAATGTGTCTTCCACTCGTCTAGTTCATCGATCTGAAGCCTTCGTTCCTCATGAGTTATTTCCTTGTTGGCATAAGGTCTAGGATCTGGCTCAGTTGTGTAGTTCCATGGTGTTTCCTGAAAAGAAGGTTTAACCGAATGGTCATTAATAAAATTTATGTTTTCACCTTGATTACTTGATGTCCTAGCCGAGTTAAGAGCCTGAAGAGTGATCGTTTCGTCACCTACACGAAGTATGAGTTCACCTGTACCAACATCAATTTTGGTTCTAGCAGTTGCTAAAAAGGGTCTTCCTAAAATTAAAGGTATATTATTGTCCTCATCCATGTCTAAAATGACAAAGTCTACTGGGAATATGAATTTATCAATTTTTACGAGTACATCTTCAATTATACCCCTAGGAATTCTAATAGTTTTATCAGCTAATTGAATGCTCATCCTAGTTTGTTTGGGTTTCCTTAGACCTAGCTATTTAAACATTTTATAAGGCATGACATTGATGCTTGCCCCCAAATCAGCTAAAGCATTACCAACAGATAACCAACCAATTAAACATGGAATTGTAAAACTCTCTGGATCTTTTAATTTTTGTGGTAGTTTATTTTGCAGAATTTCTGAGCATACTGCATTTAGTTCCACATGCGACTCCTCGTCTAACTTCCGTTTGTTTGTCAAAAACTCTTTTAAAAATTTCCTTGAATCTGGCATCTGCGAAAGAGCTTCAAGAAATGGTAAGTTAATATGTAATTTTTTAAAAAAGTTTAAGAAATTTACCAAATTGTTTTTCTGTGTTGTCTTTCTTCATCGTATTGGGGTATGGCACACGAGGTTGGTACTCTTTAATTACCGGCTTTGGCTCATCACGACTTACCTCAACCTTGCCTTCCTCTACCACATTCTCTTACCTCAATTTTGTTTCATCTAACCCTTCACTATTATGAGCCGTTATTGCTTAAAGTTTCTCCTTCGGGTTAGTTTCAGTGTTGCTTGGTAGGCTTCCTTGTGATCGTTCAGAGAACTGCTTAGCAAGTTGCCCTAATTGGTTCTCGATCCCTTGAATTGATGCTTTTTTATTTTTGAGTGTTGTCTCGGTGTTTTGGAAATGAGTTTCTGACACCGCTATAAATTTTGTTAGCATCTCCTCAAGGTTTGACTTCTTTTCTTATGGGTAGGGTTGCTGTTGGAAGCTTGGGAGGGGTTGTTGTCTTTGGTTTCCTTGGCCACCCCATGAGAAATTGGGGTGGTTCCTCCAACCCGGGTTGTAAGTGTTACTATAAGGGTTATTTTGAGGTCTAGAATTATTACCCATATAGTGAACTTGCTCGTTTTCAGCACTCGGGTTGTAAGGTGGATATTCTATGTTGTTCATCCCTCATCCATTCGTATTGCACTGCATAACTGGATGTACCTGCGAAGAACCACATAAACCATCAATTTTCTTAATAGTTCTACCTGGTTTGATAGCATGGTTACTGCGTCGAGGTTGAAAACACTGGCGGCTTTTGTTGGCTTTGTCCTCGTGACTTGCCACTGATAGTTATTCAGTGACATCTCTTCAATGAATCTGCAGCCAGCCTCAGGTGTTTTGTTATTCAGGGTTCCGCCGGAGGCTGAATCAATCAACTGCCTAGTTGAGGGTTCACACCGTTGTAAAAGGTTTGGACCTGTAGCAACAAGGGTAACCCATGGTGTGGGCAACTTCTCAATAAATCCTTGTATCTCTCCCATGCATCGTAAAGTGTCTCTAAATCCATCTGCACAAAAGAAGAGATATCATTCCTCAACTTAGCCGTTTTAGCTGGCGAAAAATATTTTAACAAAAATTTTTAGGTCATTTGTTTCCATGTAGTGATTGATCCTCGTGGTAACGAGTTCAACCACTGTTTAGCTTTGTTCCTCAATGAAAAGGGAAACAACCGAAGACGAATGGCATAATCAAAAACACCATTTATTTTGAAAGTATTGCAAAATTCTAGGAAATTCTCCAAGTGATTATTTGGATCTTCATCCTGCAAACCATCAAACTGAACAAATTGCTGTATCATCTGAATTATGTTAGGTTTCAGTTCAAAATTATTTGTAGCAATAGCAGGTCTAACAATAATTGACTCAGTTCCTGTTAAATTAGGAGCATGTTTCTCGACCACCACCTGAGGTAGCAGATTATTATCAGCCATCTTTTCGGTAGTATTAATTTCGTCTTCTTGCTCTTCTTGTATGTATTATAGGCTTTGCCTTATCTCTCTTTAGTTTCTGTGAACGGTTCCTTCTATATCACTATCGTAAGTAAAGGTCCTGACGGGTTTCTTCTAGTCATAAACTAGAATACCTTCCATAAGTAAAGAAGAAAATATAGAAAAAAAATTAATTGCAAAAATAAAGAATGGCTAAAGTAATAAAAATCAAGTGTTCCTAATATCTTAGTCCCCAGCAACGGCGCCAAAAACTTGGTCGTGTCCAAACTAACTATAACAACGAATAAGGCAAGTGCACCTATAGTTTGGTAGTATAGCTATGGCAAGACCAGAAATATCGTATCCTCAAGGACAAAGAGTACTAGTAATTACTATCTTTCTATTATTTAGCCTAAGAATTAAGGGAATTGATGTTTAATCTAAAACTAACTAATTACTAAGCTAAAGATGCTAAGAGACAGAGAATGAATTGGGGAAATACTTTTGGGAAAACCAATTGATTAAGACAATACCCGAGGAAGAATCCGCCTAGACTTCACTTGTTATTTAACTCTGAACCAGATGATTTATTCACTTGACTTGATTTGTAGGATTCCCTAATTTATATTAATACCTCTCTCGAGGCTACTAACGTCTAACCCTAGGTTGATTAATTGAAATCTCTTTCTAATTAAAACCCATAGAGTTGCATTAACTCGATCTATGGACTCCCATATTAGGTTTGACCCTAATCTGATAGATTTTCGTCATCCTATCTTTAGGAATGCGATCAACTCCGCTTAACTATGCTAGATCTACTCTTAAACAGGGACTTTTGCTCCACTGCCTAAACACATCAATACTTGAATCAATATCCTGAAATATCAAAGCAAGAATTAAGTACACAAAATTAAGAACAAATCAAGTATTTATCATATAGTTCGGAAAATAATAACAAGATCCGCCTTAGGTTTCATCCCCTTCAGGTATTTGAGGGGTTTAGTTCATGTTTATAAAAGAATACATCTCAGAAGAAAATATAAAACAGAACATAAGAAAAACCCTAAAACCCCCTGAAGGAAATTGAAGGGAAGATCTTTCATCTTGAGTATGATTACTGCTTCTTGAGATGGATCAACTAGCTGTCTTCGAGTAAATCCCACAATTCGGCCCTCTCTGGCTTCGCTCTTCGGCCTCCCCTTTTTTAGGTTACCCTCTAGGGTGTTTATATAGACTTTCAAAATGTCTTTCTTATCTAAGTATCCTTTTCTGAGTGGAATTAAAACAGGTCACAGCAGGGACATGCCTGTGTGGCACGGTCGTGTTTATCGAGCCCCGACTGTGTTCGAGTCTGCTAAAGTGGCACAGCTGTGCGATTATCTCCAGGCCGTGTGGACTTCCTACTTTGGCCCATTTTCTCCATTTTTGGCCCGCTTCTCGTTCTTTTCATCCTCCGATGATCTCCTAAGTATAAAACATGAATTTAAAGGATTAGGAGCATCAAAATCCACAATTTAGGGGATAAATTATCCAAAAGTATGCTAAATGTGGTATTAAAATATGTACATATTATGGTTTATCATCTCGAAACCACTATTCCGACTAGGGTCTAAACCGGGCTGTTACAGAAAAATGCTTCTTTAGCCTCACCTCCATGACTACTCGACACTGGTCTAGATTCAGAAGGCGCTGTCCCTTGAGCAGGAGCTAGCGCATTACTCTCAACCTCATCTGCTACAGCTCGTTCGAGATCCATTACTATACAAAACATAGTTTATAATGTCAGGATTCATCACACTATCATAATTTATATATATGTCATGTATAGCTAGACTCTCACATACGCTATGTTAGTCCTAGAATCGATTAAACTGTAGCTCTGATACCAATAAATGTAACAGCCACACCCGTATTCGACGTCAAAATAGGGTTAAGGAGCATTACCAGACTTTCAACACTTTTAAACATACATTTCATATACAATTTATCAAATTCAAATACAAGCCAATCATAATCAATTATAGTGTCCCTTAAACAAGCCTACGAGACCTTAAACATTTATTGGGAGAGGTTCGGGGCTAAACCAGAAACTCAAAAAAAATTCAACACTTAGCAAAATTTTCTCCAAAACAGGGGACAGACGCCCGTGTGACCAGGCCGTGTGTCTCACACGGCCACCAGACACATCTGTGTCACAGGCCGTGTGGACATTCTAAATGAGAGCACATGGCCGTGTCCCAGCCTGTGTCCTACACCGTGTCCAAACAAGTGAGGTTATTGATTTGGGTCACACAGCCAACCACATGCCCGTGTGTCTAGCCCGTGTGCCCTTCGAAGTGGCCACATACGCCCGTGTGCCAGGCCGTGTCAAACCTGTAGGGTATACTGACTTACGCAACATGGCCAAGTCACACGCCCGTGTGCTAGGCCACGTGCCAATTAGGGGGTATACTGACTTGTGCCACACGGCCGATCACACGCCTGTGTGTGAGACCGTGTGGAGTAAACTGACTTCATTTCAGTTTCAACATCAGGGGACACACGGCCGTTTAATTTGACCGTGTGTCACACACGGTTGAGACACACGTCCGTGTCTTTACCCGTGTGGACAAAAATAGGCTATTTACCAAGCCATTTTGCCACCCATTTTGCACATACCTAAATAAGCAAATGGTACCATTTTAAGACACAAATATGCAGCCAAAAGTCATCAATCAATACACAATCATTCTATATCAACTTCAACCATTTTAATACTTAATTCAATGCCATTTATTAATTCAAGTACCTATCAACTCATCTTGCTTTACTCGACATAATTCACATATATAACTCATTTAATTAAACCATTTCACCATTATCAATTCAACCTTATTCACTCAATATAGGTGTTGCCAAACTCAAAACAAAGCCATTTACACATATTTAAACATTAACAAATTCATTATCACAAGCCAACTCAAATGGCCTAAATACACTTTCATCAAACATACCAAAATGACATAAGCCTATACATGCCATATACCATATATACACAACTTCAAAAGTACCAAAACAGATGTCCAATAGTGTGATGAAGTCTGTGACGATCCCCACTTCCGAGCTAGCCTCAATATACTAAAACAGAGAAGAAAATAAATGAAGTAAGCTATAAAGCTTAGAAAGTTCGTATGTAAATATGAAATAAACTCAATATTCATTAGCACTTCAAAATGGATAACTTAATTAGCATTTTCAACATTAATAAATGAATTAACATAAAATTTAACCACATCGTAATAAGTCCTCAACTTCTTCTAACTCGTTACTTGAACAGTTTTTCATACATACATGTACCGATACTTATCTATTTCTCACCAATTCTCTTATCAAACTACTCCGGCTTATAAATGCCTACAATACAAATACATCAATTTTTCGATGCCATAGTCCAACATATGGTCTTACACATACATTGCCAAGGCCCTACCGTGGTCTTACATTCACATGCCATAACCTGGTTATGCTCTTATTATCCGATTTGCCATAGGCCGGCTTATAAACTCGTATGCTTAAACCGTACATTTAAATTTAATATCTCCAAATTTAACTAATGGGATACATAGAATCTCAATTCTATCAATCAATTAAACAAATGCACAATTAAGTTCAATTATACGAACTTACCTCGTGTTCGGAAATGACGAAACGAACCGACTATCAATTACTTTGCTTTTTCCCCGATCTAAGTCCGAATTCCTCCTTTTTTGATCTATAAGTAATCAAAATCAACTTATTTATTCTTCTATTTATTCATTCAATCCAAAACAAACATTACACATTTGCCCCTAAACTTTCACATTTTCACAATTTAGTCCTTATTACACAATATCACAAATTGATGCAATTTCATCCACTCACATGCTAGCCGAATTTCCCTAATACACATATCATCCCACATTTTTCATATATTCACATATTTAACCACATATTTTCACATTTTAACAAATAAATCCCTATTTTGCATTTTTACTCAAAATCATTTAACAAAACTTGTTTAACTATCAACAACTATTCAAAATCTATAATTAAACATCAAAACTCATACATATTCATCAATGGCAACTTTCAAAACCTTTAATAGTTTTGCAAAATAGTCCCTGGGCTAGTTAGTAGTAGCTGCAACGATCTCAAAAACGTAAAAATCATTAAAAACGGGACAAAAATCATACCTTAATTAACCAAATTAGCTTGGCCAAATGAACCCTAGATAAAAGAATTTTCTTCCTTCAATTTTTGGCTATGGTGAGAAAGATGGAAACATAATTGATTTTGTTTTAATTAACCTTTATAATTAAATTACTATACTAACCTTAATTAATAAACATCAAAACACTTTAATAGATGTCCATATATGTCCACTCATTACATCAATGATCTAGTTACTATTTAAGGACCTTAACTTTAAGGTTCTATAGCTATTAGACACCTTTAGCTATTAGAACTCAAGTTTTACGCTTTACGCGATTTAGTCCATTTTTTTATCAAATTAACTATTCAAATGATAAAATTTCTTCATGAAGCTTTCACACGTACATACTATCATGCTGTAAACATTAAAATAATATTAAAATAAATTTTCAACCTCGAATTTTTGGTCCTGAAACCACTATTCTGATTTGACTAAAAACAGGCTGTTACAATCCGTCATCTTGAAAATCAGGTAATTCAAAGAATTCATTAATAGCCTTTGAGCTTATTGGTACCTTGATTCCTCGAATAGAAACTTCCATTAATTCGCTTGAGGTCAAATTTTCATAAAATTCACGAACTAACTCTTCATCTACACTAGGTCTTTTCTTACAAAATAACTCCCAATTGAGAGCTTCAACAATTTGTCGAATGCGCACAATGAAATCGATATAGTTGCTTTCTTTCAGTGTAAAGCCTTTTTCAAGAGCATTTTTTGATTTTTGAAGATGCTATCGTATCTTGCTTTGGCTTATTCATAGTGGAATTTGTTTTGTGATTCTTCAACTTGAGCAGAAGCACGAGTTCTTTTGTGAGGCATGATTAACTTGAACATAAGATGGAAACAAATATTTTCTCAAAAAATTAATTAACCTAAAATTTTAACAATTCATGAAATTTGAAAGGGTAAATAATTAAATTAAAATTTAAGAGAAAAAGAATTTCTTACCACCTTTGTGCATAGAAAAATAATAACCTAATAATAAAAATTAATTTGGGAGAAAAATAATTTGAATGAGGGTTCGTTGGAAAGTGATTGTGATAATGGTTGTAGTAATTTTTAATCGTGGTATGGTGTAAGGGTAACAAGAGCCTTGATTTTTATGGCTAAGGTGCGTACGAAACAAAGGAGAAACAACAGCAACGTGTGGGAGCAGCAGTGATGCGGGCAAGATTGGTGCGCAAGCAAGGCACGAGCAGGGCAAGTGTGTGCAAACGGCAAGGCTGGTGTACAAGTAGGTGTGTGAGCAGCAGGCAATAGCATCGTGCGAGGCAGGGGCTATGCACACTGGAGCTTGTGCGGGAGTTACTGGGTAGGTGCACCAACTGCACACAATGGGCATATGCAGTTTCTGGCCAAATGGGAGCTGCTGGGCGGTGATGCTAGCAATGGTTAGGAGCTGCAGCACTAAGTGGGTTTGGATGCTAAGGCCAATGGTGGAATGGGTGTATGGGGAAGTTAGATGAATGGTGTGAATAATGGATGAAGGAGGTGGTGTTTAAAGTGATAGAGGGGTAGGAGTTCAATTAGAATTCTTAGAACAAATTAATAATAAAATATTCTAAGTCCTAGTCTAATATAAAGTTAATAACAATTAATAAATAATATATATATATTAAAATATTATTTGCTATTACTTTTTTTATTAAGATAAATTTTATTAAAATATGATAAAATTTAAACTAATCCTAATTCGATATAAATTTGATAATAATTAATATAAATTATAATAAATATAATTATATATTAATTACTATCACCTTATCTATTAAAAATTAAATTAAAAACCTTTATTTTAGCTACCTTTAAAAATATTTACAAAAAGAGAAATCTAATTTTTAATATTTACAAAAAGAACAACCAATTTTTTTCGAACACTTCAATTAAGTACCTAAACTTAAAGAAAATTAGAAAATTGAGCTGCAATTAAAATTTAGATCAAAATTGACCTTTTTATCTGAAAAACTAATTTATTTTTCCATTTAGGGAATAATTTCTTGGAAGATTATGTTAAAATCAATTCCCAAGAATGATTGGAGGGGTTACAAGCCATCCCACTTAAGTTCTAATCTCTTAAACAGAACTTATTTTAACATACTAATCCCGAAAATATACCCTAAATCATTTATTTAAAAAGAAAATGAGAAAAATTAAGTATCTGATAAAATGAACGAGACTTTATCTCGCTTAATTTTATCTCTCCAGTAATGTTTTAAGCATTGAGCATTAACTCTAAAATTACCTCCCTTACCTTGAAGTTCGACAACTCCATATGGGAAAACTTGGTGAATCGTAAATGGACCAGACCAACATGATTTTAATTTACCTGGAAAGCACCTTAATCTGGAATTGAATAACAAGACTTACTGACCTACTTCAAATTCTCAAACTCGAATGTGCTTGTCATGTCATCTTTTAAGTCTTTCCTTGAATAGTTTGGCATTCTCATATGATAACATTCGGAACTCTTCTAACTCATTGAGCTGAAGCATCCATTTCTCTTTAGCAAGCTTAAGATCCAAGTTGAGTTGTTAGATAGCCTAGTAAGCTTTGTGTTCTAACTCTAAGAGCAGATGACAGGCTTTCTCAAAAACTAACCGATAAGGTGACGTCCCTAAAGGTGTCTTGTATGCTGTCCTGTAGGCCCATAAAGCATTGTCCATTCGTTTGGACTAGTCTCATCAATTCAGACAAAATACCTTATCGAGTATGCATTTTATCTCTTCATTCCCCAGTTCAACTTGCCCATTCGTCTACGGATGGTAAGCTGTGGCAACCTTGTGCTTCACTCCATGATTGTCGAGTAACCATTTCAACCATTTGTTCACAAAATGGGACCCCTCATCACTAATGATGGCCCTAGGAGTTCCAAACCTTGTGAATACGTCTTTCTGCAAAAACTTCATCACAACCTTGGCATCGTTCGTCGAATATGCCTTGACCTGAACCCACTTAGAAACGTAGTTTACTGCTACCGATATATACTTGTGACCAAAGGATGGAGGGCAAGGACCAAGGAAGTCAATACCCCAAACATCAAATAAATCTACCTCAATGATGTTTATTCAAGGCATCTCATTTCTGTTGGTGATGTTTCCAACCCTTTGGCATCGATCACAACTCTTTACGTAAGCATACACGTATTTGAATAGCGTTTGCCAAAAGAATCCAACTTGCAATACTTTGGCTGCAGTACATGTACCTCCGAAGTGTCCACCACTCGGAGCTGTGTGACAATGATATAAAATCTCATGTACTTCATCTTCTATCATGCATGGCCTGATCATTTGATCTGCACACTTTCAGAACAAGTATGGTTCTTCCCAGAAATAGTATTTCACATCGTGAAGAAACTTTTTCTTTTGTTGATATAACTTACCAAGAGGCATCAAACCACAAGCTAGATAGTTAGCAAAATCAACAAACCAAGGGGTATTATGGATATGGTTTAACTTAAGTATGTATTCATCTAGGAATGTCTCCTAAATGGGTATAAGTTGAGAAGTCCTTTCTTGTGGCTCCAATCTGGACAAGTGCTTTGTAACGCCCCGAATTTGGGCCTAGAAGGAAATAGGTCTTGAGCGTGGGAATACATAAAAATTTATGTTTGCAAGGAAATGACAACTTGCTTGTTTGCTTTAGTGGCTAAGTGATTTAGGAAGAGTTGGGAGTGTTGGAGAAGTCCTGGGTTCAAACCAGGGCTTTAGCAAAATTTTTGCTTTTTGCTCTTAAGTGAATCTTGGCCTTAGCTTGAAGGCATTATAAATATTTTTGGTGAAATCATGACACAATGAGTCTATTGGTAATGGTGGAAAGTGGCATGTGGAGTGTACTAGTGGTCTGAGGTTTGAATCCCTTGGCATGCAAAAGCATATTTATTTTATGTCCTTGCAGTAGGAGAAGTGGAGTTTGACTGAAACTCTGCAAGGTGAAGTTTGAATTGGTCTTGGAGTTGTTATGGAGGATATCAAGGAGGGATAAGGGGAGTGATTTGTGGAGATTTTCAAGGAATTTGAAGTGTGAGGAGAGTTGTGGCCGTGAGGGACTCTAGGGTCTTACTGAAATTCAGCTAGGGGAAAAGAGGGAGCATTTTTGACACTAGGATTTTTGTGTTCGGTTCTTGTGAGTGTTGATAGGAGAGTGCCGAATTTCTTTGCTGAAAGTTTGGGGGGTTTTTCACTTTTTGCATTTTGGGTTTTCTCAAGTCTTATATGTACTACGAAATTGACCACTCGTGTCATCTCCCTTCTGACCATTCGTGTCATTTTTTCTCCTTGTCTTTGATATTTTCTTTCTCTCATAGGCATGTGACCGTTTTTAAATAGCGATCGTTGAGGGATTAAGGTCACCCTCATTCAAACAAGGTAAGAAGGGTATTTCATATTAAGTGTTGTTAAGAGGGTGTTACCCTAACAATTAAGGACTAACATTGGGTCTCGATGAATCTAGGTCGGGTGCTCGTGGATCTTGGAACGACTCCGTAAAAAGGTGTGTAATCACACCATCTCCACTATGAATTGGCAAAAGCCGAAAAGCCAAAACTTCGACGTTTGAGGCCTCACGAGCGTGTGATCACTCGTGTGGTAAAACTAAGCCCACAATCGTGGGTGATAGACTGAAGAGGCCACCACGGGGGTTCTTGTGCACATGGGCCTCGTTAGGCCTCAATGGGCCGTGTGGGCCCAATAGGCTCGGGGGCCCCACTCGGATAAAATTTACGAAAAGTGGCAGTAACTGGACTTGGCTATGTAGTTCCCACAGCCGTGACTGAATTTGAGCTAAATGGGCCACAGGAGCGTGTGGGCCCACTTGGGCCGAATATTGGGCTTTGAGCCCATTTACACTGTTTTGACCAAATGGATTATTCGTGTCGCTCGAGGCGAATGTAGGCATTCAAAAAGGTTTTTAACTGTACCGAGACCCCAAGGTAGGTAAAATGACCAAAATACCCCTAAAGGGCAAAATTATCATTTTACCTCCAATGCATGAAAATGACCATTTTACCCCTAGAGGTAGGTTGACAGATGAAAGTATGTACTGTATGACTGTACTGAGTAGGATATATTGCATACATGAAATATTGATGACATGGCATTTTGTATAGGGATGGGATCTTGTATTGGAGAAAGTGATTGATATGTGAGGGTCGCACGGGTCGCGTGAGACGACTGTGGACCTACCAATGGCATGAAGCCGATTATGTGATTGGCAGCTCTACTGCAATATTGGTTAGTGCCGCAACCGGTGCTACATAAGGAGTGTAGGGATGGGTGGGTCGATTTAATCCCCACAGGAGTGTAGGGTTGGACAGGAGATAGAGTGCAGGGTTGGTTTGGGTATTTATGCATTGCATATACTAATTCTGATATTGAGATGGGCTTATGAAACACCCCAAACCCGGCCCACGAGCCTCGACCGGATCTGGCATGCTCCTTGGGTAAAACATTTTAAAACTTGTATGTTAATTCAGAAAATTTTGGTCATTTTGAAGAGAAATCGATTGGTGTTGTGATTGAATTGAAAACGGTGTTGTTATTGAAGTCTATACTTTATGAAAATGTTATTTTCATACTCGAAAACTATAAGTTAAAAGATATGCCGAAGTTTTAGAGTTTAACATTAAGTTGAAAATCGTTGGTGTTTAGGTGTCAGCACATTTGAAATGATTTTTAAAGAATAGTTGCTTAACCTTTTTATTTAATATCGATCGTATCATAATAAAAAGTAAAACGCATGCATAAAACAGTTTAATAGTAATGGCCTTATTACAACAAAGCAAAACCCGAAATAAATCCAAAACTTAATATAGAAATCCAAAATAAAGAAAACTCTGAGCTGAGCATGGCCACCACTAAGTCCCTGCCGACCCGGTCCATTTACTGTGTGTCACCTGCAAAATGTTAGCCCACGAAGGGTGAGTCCTCAGACTCAGTGTATAGCAACCAACACAACTCCCAAACGATTTAGGCATATCAATTCATATATATAACAAATATAGGCAATGATGCAGTCCCAAACCCAAACCTAAATAACCATCCTCTACACATCACCCGTACCTGCCAAACACACCGTGGGGATTACTAAATCGACCCTCCATCCGCTACACACCATCGAAGGCAGTCGCTGCAGTCAACTACTCATCGCCCTTATAATCGTGGCATAGCCACCAGATAATAATGTGTGACATTAGTCACCAGATTCAGATTATGTGACATGAGTCACCAGATAATGTGGTAAAAACCACCAGATCACTTCCCCCTTTTCATATCACCCTTATGCCCATGCGTTATACAAATCATGCAGAAATCATAATATACCTTATTTCATATTCATAACAGATTCGCACATGTGTCATATTCAAATGTTCATAACATTATGAACACAGTAGTAACGGTTAACGTACCTGAATGCTCTGTACCATTGAATGGTATCCTTAGCCACATTTTTAATACTTTCATTATCACATTCATAATATTACCACCATAAATCTATTAGAAGTTAGTGTAGGGCTACACACCTGGTACTAACGCTTTCACTGAATCCCGAAAATCTATCGAAACAGATTGTATTCCTTCCTATAGACCATAGTTAAAAATCAGTCAATCATTTAACAGACAAAAAGCCCTTGGCCAAATATCAAGACTTCCTTACCTTGATTATCTAGATCCTGAAATTAACCCTTGTTCTTGGTGATGTCGAAATTCCTATAGGCACATGTTAGATCGATTCTAACATTTAAACACAATAAATGGCCTTCTGCCTAAAACCACACTTGCTTACCTTAGATCTTGAAATCCCGAATGATCTCCTCCTTGCAGTCGACAACAACCAAATCCTGAAATCCTTCTTCAAGGTTTCGGCCAAAGAAAGTAAAAGAGATAAGATTCCAACTTTCGGCTAATCTAAAAGAAAGAGGAAGGAAAATCGAATAATATTTGATCTTACCCCTAATGATGAAATCGACTGCACCCTTGCTTGAACCCACAGAGAGATTTAGCTATGTAGGCTAGATGTTGATCAATAGGTTTCGGCTTTTGGGGTTACTGAACAATCGGCTAGGGGTTACCTTGAGTATTCGGCTTTTGCTTTAAGAAAAAGAATTGAAGGGAGTTTCGACAAGAATGGAAAAAGAAGAAGAAGCTTTCGGCTTTGACAAAATAAAAGAAGAAGAGAAGATTCACTTTCGGTTTTTAGCCAAAAGGGAAGAAAAGAATTTCGGCAGAGGCACACTTGAAAAGAAAAGAAAGAAAATGGCCTCCTTTCCTCCCTTTGGCCGAAAATAACACCAAGAAAGTCCCTAGGCCGGCCAATTCTCTTCCCTCTTATTAGCTTCCTTCTTTTTCTCATATTTCCTCTCTACTTTACCCATTCAAAATAAATTAAATAAATCAACAATTATCTTCCTACCTTAGCCGAATTTTTAAAGGAATCTGACCACATCTAATGCTCATCTCCTTAGTGTTTCAGTGTCGTCCACTACTACTCCTTTTGCCGAAAAATAAAACCCCAAAATGTTGCTTGAGCTGCTCGAACCTAGGCCCTCCTTGCACTGCTTGAGGCGTCACTTACCAAGGCCCTAAGTGGCGCCTCCTTGCCACTTTAACAAGCCCATTTTTATGTCCAATTTCCCCTACAAATTCTCTTAAGGCCTAACATGCTTAGCTCCACTTCCAGACTTAAAATACAATATTTTCTAAGGCATTCCCCTACACTCTAAAGTTCTCAAAATCTATAAAACACATTCAAAATACACACAGGCATGCTTCCACATATATTTAAGCAAAATGCACAACCCCTAAATCCCGAATATTACAGTTCTACCCCCTTAAAATAATTTTGACCTCGAAATTACCTGGCTAAAATAAGTGAGGGTATTGTTGTCGCATTGCTTCTTCCGGCTCCCAAGAAGCTTCTTCCGATCCATGATTACGCCATAACACTTTAACCAGAGGAACTGATTTCCTCCGCAACATCTTCACATCTCGTTCTAAAATCTGAATCGGCTCCTCCTCATAGGACAAATCTGGCCTTAGTTCCTCCTCTTCAACCGGCACTACATGAGATGGATCCGATCGGTAACGACGTAGCATAGAAACATGGAATACATCATGCATTGCTTCAACTCCAGAGGCAACTCTAACTGGTATGCCACTGATCCAACCCGTTTCAATACCCGATAAGGTCCTATAAACCTGGGACTTAACTTCCCTTTGCGACCAAATCTCATTACCTTCTTCCATGGCGAAACTTTAAGAAACACCTGATCTCCCACAGCAAACTCTATTTCCTTCCGTTTAAGATCCGCGTATGACTTCTGCCTATCAGATGCATCCTTCAACCGCGCCCTGATTACCTTAACCTTCTCTTCGGATTCCGCCACAATCTCTGGACCCAAAACTTGACGTTCCCCTAATTCGATCCAACACGTAGGAGTGCGACACTTCCGTCCATACAGCGCTTCATATGGTGCCATCCAGATACTGGTTTGATAGCTGTTATTATACGCAAATTCCGCTAAAGGCAAATATTCTTCCCAACTTCCTCTGAAATCTATCACACAACCCCTCAACATATCCTCTAACACTTGGATTACTCGCTCAGACTGACCGTCCGACTGTGGATGAAAAGCCGTACTGAAGTCTAATCTGGTGCCTAAAGCCTGATGTAGTGCTCTCCAAAATCGAGACGTAAACATCGGATCCCTATCTGAGATAATCGACACCGGCACTCCATGCAACCTCACAATCTCTGCCACATACAACTTTGCCAACTTCTGCAAAGAATAGTCAACCCGCACTGGTATGAAATGTGCAGACTTCGTCAAACGATCCACTATCACCCAAACCGAGTCCTTCTTAGTAGGCGTAAGGGGAAGCCCACTAACGAAGTCCATGGTGATTCTCTCCCACTTCCACTGCGGAATCTTTATCGGTTGAAGCAATCCTGACGGAACTTGGTGTTCAGCCTTGACTTGCTGACACGTTAAGCACTTCCCTACAAATTCTGTAACTTCCCGCTTAAGACTAGGCCACCAAAACTGTTTCCTTAGATCTCTGTACAACTTACTACCTCCAGGATGCATAGAATAAGGGCTACTATGCGATTCCTGAAGAATTCTTTGCCTTAACTCCTTATCTTTAGGCATACAGACTTTACCCTTGAAGCACAATACTCCATCGCTGTTAACACCATACTCCTCTAACTCTCCATTCCGCACTTGCCGTAGCTTAGTACTTAAATCCTCATCTACCAACTGCCTTTCTTTCACCTCATTCAACCACATTGGCTTAACTTTCAACTCTGCTAACAAACTTCCATCATCATACAGGCTAAGATGTGCAAACATCGCCTGCAAATCCGACACAACCTTCCGACTTAGGGCATCCGCCACTACATTCGCCTTGCCCGGGTGATACTCTATAGAACAATCGTAGTCTTTCAATAATTTTACCCACCTTCGCTGTCTCAAATTCAGCTCCTTCTGAGTTAGCAGATACTTAAGACTCTTGTGGTCTGTGTAGATCACTAACTTTTCTCTATATAGATAGTGCCTCCACACCTTAAGAGCAAAGACCACCGCCGCCAATTCCAAGTCATGCGTCGGATAATTAACCTCATATGGCCTTAATTGTCGAGACGCATAAGCGACCACTTTCCCGTCTTGTATCAATACGCATCCCAATCTTGTGTGAGAAGCATCATAGTACACCACAAAATCCTTCCCTGCCTCCGGCCGAATCAAAACCGGAGCTTCAGTCAAAACCTTCTTAAGCTTCTCAAAGCTCTCCTGTTGCTTATCCGTCCATACAAAAGGTACCTCCTTCCTTAGCAACTTCGTCAAAGGTGCAGCTATCGACGAAAACCCTTCTACGAACCTTCTATAATAGCCTGCTAACCCCAAGAAACTGCGAACCTCAGCCACCGACTTAGGTGGTTTCCAATCTAACACTGCTTCAATCTTCCGTGGGTCCACCCTTATTCCTTCCACAGACACCACATGCCCTAAAAACGTCACCTCCTTCAGCCAAAATTCATACTTGCTGAATTTGGCATAGAGCTTCTTCTCCCTTAACACTTGCAACACTACCCGGAGATGTTCATCATGCTCTTCCTCAAACTTGGAATACACTAGGATGTCGTCTATGAACACAACGACGAACCGATCCAGGTAAGGTTGAAAAACCCGGTTCATCATATCCATGAACGCAGCTGGGGCGTTCGTCAATCCGAACGTCATTACTAAGAACTCATAATGCCCGTACCTTGTCCAGAAAGCTGTCTTATGGATATCCACTTCCTTCACCTTAAGCTGATGATACCCAGACGGTAAATCTATCTTTGAGAAAACCGCAACCCCCTTAAGTTGATCGAACAAGTCGTCTATCCTCGGCAAAGGATACTTGTTCTTGATGGTCAGCTTATTCAACTGGCGATAATCTATGCACATGCGCATAGTTCTGTCCTTCTTCTTCACAAACAAGATCGGTCCTCCCCATGGAGACACACTGGGTCGGATAAACCCACGATCAAGCAACTCTTGGATTTGAGCCTTGAGCTCAACCAACTCCTTTGATGCCATTCTATATGGAGCAATTGACACAGGAGCTATGCCCGGTAGCAGGTCAATTCCGAACTCCACCTCCCTGTCCGGAGGTATCCCAAGCAACTCCTCCGGAAAAACATCCACAAATTCCCTTACCGTTCTAACTCCACTAACTCCCTCTTCTTTTGCATCCACCGCACTAACGAAGGTCAAAAATGCCTTGCACCCTTTTCGAACCATCTTATCAGCCTTTAATGCGGAGACTACGTTAGACAAATAGTTTCTTCTTTCTCCTATCATAATTATTTCCTCATCCTCCGGGGTCCTTAACTCCATTCGCTTAACTGCGCAATCCAACTTAGCCCGATGTTCCACTAGCCAATCCATGCCAAGAATGAGATCGAATTCTCCGAAAGGTAGTTCCATCAAGTCAGCAGGAAATACTACTCCTAAATCTCTAGAGGTACATTCCGAAATATCTTATTCACCACTACAGTTTGACCTAACGGGCTTACTACAGTCATCTCCCTATCAGATAGTTCAGATGCTACACCTAGCGTTTCAACTACTCTACATGCAACATAAGAGTGGGTCGAGCCAACATCAATTAAAGCAAAGTAAGGCTTGTCAGCTATAAGGAACATACCAGTTATGACGTCCGGTGCGTCTCCATCTTCCCTCCGGCGAACTGCATACACCAGACCCGGCTGTCTTGCCTCTGTATTACCAACACCTCTGGCCGGTGTTCCCCATCCTCTTCCAAAACCATTACCTCTTCCAATTGGACCACGACCCCGCGGTGGCTGCTGTCCACCTCTTCCAGCCTGATTAAAACCCTGACCCGCTGGTCGATTCCCATCTGGTTTCATAGGACAATCCCCAATCATGTGATCCTTGGACCCACACTTAAAACAGCCCCTTGTCTTCTTCCAACACTCCCTTAGATGCATCTTTCCACACTGAGCACAAGTACGGTACTGTCCTCCTGTAACAACCTGCTGACCTCGCGGCCCATCAACTTTGTGTCTCTTTTGAACATTTCCAGATGACCCTGATGATCCAAAACCTCTCTTCTATCTATTCCTATCCGTATTCTGTCTCACGGATTCCTTAACTCCTTCGGCTACTTTAGCCTTCTCCACCAACACGGTAAACTCCCGCTCTTGCTGTGGCGCTATCAACAATCTCAGGTCATCCCTCAGTCCGTCCTCAAACCGGACACATCGCTCATGCAACGTAGCCACGATTCCTCGAGCATACCGGCTCAACCTTAAGAATTCCGCCTCGTATTTCGCTACGGACTTATTCCCCTGAACCAGCCTCAGAAATGCCTTCCTCTGCGCATCAATATAACTAGTCCCAACATACTTCTTCTGATACGTCGCCTTGAAATACTCTCAAGTGAGATCCTCAGCTATAGCACTATCCCGAACTGTGAGCCACCATTGATATGACTCATCGCGAAGTAGCGACACCACTCCTTTCAGTTTTTCCTCAACAGTCAGATCCAGCTCGTCCATGATTCACTCCGTTGCTTCCAACCAATACTCAGTCGTATTGGGCGCCACACTGGATACACCACGGAATACCTCAGCTCCATTGGCTCGGAGTCGCTCGGGTACAGATTTCCGAGCTCCCATACCTTCACCTGTTCCAGCCACCCTCTCAAGAACCCGCAGCATCGCCTGCGATACTGCATCATCCCCCGTCTGATCCTGATGTTCAACCTCAGCAGCTGGTGGTGGTGGTGGTACCTCGTTCTCGGACCCTTGACCAGACCTAACGGGTTCCGATACGGTCATTCTGCCTCTACCACGCCCTCATACATTACGACCACGTCCCCTAGAACTCATGTCTACGATCACGATCTAATCTGGTTAAAAAGTTTTATGCATTAGTTCTTGTTCCACTGATTACCCACGAATAAGTTTAATGTAAAGAAGTTTAGTAGTAGTTCTTTCGATCATTTCAAGGTTTTCGTTTCAAGTCCTCTATACTAATTCAGAGAAAACACATTCATTCGATAGTATCAACTACACACATTCACCACTCAAGCATTTTCGTCCGTTTCAATCCCAGGGGTATTTTCGTAATTTTTCCTATAGGGGTATTTTGGTAATTTTCCAAATCGGGGTATCTTGATATTTTGCAAATTAGGGGTTTTGGTATTTTTGTAAAATAAGGATATCTTGGTAGAAATCGAGGGTAGTATGGTGATTTTATAATCCAAGGGTATTTGGGTAATTTTGTAAACCAGGAATATTTCGGAAAATTTTCCAAAGTCTAAAATGGTTTTTACAAATCAAAGGGGTAATTTGGTAATTTTAAAACTAAGGTTCTTATAAAACAGTGTAGCTGGTCCCTTTCGGGTTTTAATTATTGAATTTAGCCCGTGAATAAGTCCTCTTGGTTAGGGTGAACCGTCACTACGCACCAGGTATGTAACATCCTGGAAAGGGCCTATGCATTTTCGGTTTAATTGTACGAAATGACAAGTTTTAAGTATTATGAATAAATTTTTGATATTTTTGGAAACTCAGAAATGTATGAAAATAAATTGGAAATGAACATTTTTGGAAACCTGGAAATGCATTGGACATGAACATTTTTGGAAACCTGGAAATGTAAGGAAATGGTTCAAAAATGGAAAGTGAACATTTCTGGAAACTTGGAAATGTAATAAAATGGCAAGTATACAAAGCCGATCGAAAATTTTAGGAAACTTAGAAATGACCTAGAAATGTCGAATTTTAAAGTTTAAAATAGGAAATTAGGGCAAGGAGGCCTTAAAAGAAAAAGTTGGTAAGATTTGACACACAAACAGGCTTGGAAAAGTGGCCTGAAGGTGTCACTTAGGGCCTATGGAAATGGCGCCATGTGCAAGAGGAATGGGCCTGGGTTCGAGTCACTTGGGAAGCAAATAAATAAGGTTTTATTTTGGCTTCCAGAAGGCTGAGGTGGACGGCACATGCTTCTAGAAAAGGAGGTGTTTTATTTTCATAAATATGTGATTAATAAGGTGATAATAAAGGATTTTTATTGGATTATTTTTTTAAGAGATAATAGATGGATAAATATGGATTTATCCCTTTTATTTTGATAGATAAGGAAGAGATAAAAGAGGATTATTATTAGTATTATTTTTATTAAGAGATAAGAGATAATAAATGATATTTCTTTAATTATTTTAAATTAAAGAGATAAAGCTATCAAATAAAGAAGAGTGGTGGCCAAGTAAGGGACTCTAGCCTAGTAAATTTGGCTATAAAAGGAAAAGAGAGGCCATTCATTCATTCACTTTTCCTTTGCCGAATTTCTTAAGCAAATTCTCCTTTCTGCCAAATTCTCTCTGTCATTGTTCTTCTTTCTCTTTTCAATTCTTCACAAAGCCGAAAGCAGAATCCCCCTAGTCTTGCCGAATTTTCCTAAGTTTTATATCTTTCTCTTCTTTCTTTGAAAAACCAAAAATCCTCTACTGTTCATCAAGAAGCCGAAATTTTAATCCACATCAAGGCCATAGCTGAATATTGTTAAAGGCTCAAGCAAGGATTGTCGATTCCTAAAGTAAGGAGATCTTTCGGGATTTACTAAGTGTCGACTATAAGGAAGGAGAAGTTCTTTTCCCGAAGGTACACCATAAGCCGCGTGTTCCCTAGTTATTCGGTGAATTTCGGGATTTAAGAATCTAAGGTAAGTCATATTTAACATACGGCTAAGGGTTATTTGTTGTGAATAAATGTTAGAAATTGATCTAACATGAAGTTATAGGGATTTCGACAGAGGGATACAAGGATTTCGGGATTTGAGAATTTCAAGGTAAGTTTTAAGAATACTAATCCTACTAGGATTTGGATTTATGGTCGAATGACTTTTTATTAAAGTAGTAAGTGATTAATCAAATGTAGGAATTTGAGATCTAAGGCAGTAGATCAGATTTCAGGATTTCAAGGAATTCGTTAAGCAAATCAGGTGTGTACCCTACCCTAAGTTTTGATAGGTTCATGGCTATGTTTAAATTAAATGTATTATTAAGAATGTGTGTACTCACATTAATTTTCGATATATCATATGGCAAGTATTTTTAATATATGAATATGCATAAGAATGTGAATGTGGCTAAGTACCACAAATGTGGTAAGAGTACCCAGGTACGTTTCCTACTTTCGATAGGATTACGAATATGTTATATTGTTAACATGTGAATAATGAGAAATTAAGTATGTTATGCATGATATATGGGGCATTTGGGATCTATGTGAAAGGGGAAGAAGGTGTTGACTTCGGTCTCACCAACGGAATATGGTGACTACGGTCACAAAATCTGAATATGGTAACTTCGGTTACATTATCTGAATTTGGTAACTTCGGTTACATTATTTGAATATGGTGTCTAATGACACAAATTATATGGGCGATGAGCACGTCGACTGCAGCGACTGCCTTCGATGGTGTGTAGCGGATGGAGGGTTGACTTAGTAGTCCCCACGGTGTGACTGGCAGGTACGGGTGGTGTGTAGCGGATGGACCTTTAGGCTTGGGTTTGGTAATGCATCATTAATTGTATTCTATGATTTGAATGTGTTTCATTTGTATGCCTGATTCTATTATGACTTAGTGTTGTGTACACATTGAGTCTGTTGACTCACCCCGTTGGGGAATATTTTTCAGGTGATGAGCAGTAATGGACCGGGTCGGCAGGAGCTTAAAGGTGGCCATGCATAGCAAGAAATTTATGATTTGGACTTTCAATTTATTTTAAGTATTTTAAGTTTTACTTTGGGATCATTGATATAATAAGGCCATTGTGGTTTACTTTATTTTTTTTTCTTTTATTTATTATGTTTATGGATTTTTATCAATTAAAGTTTAAGTAAATTCCTTTTAAAATTAACTCTAAATGTTTTGTCACCTTAAATAAATGGGTTTTAACATAAGATAAATTTGTTTTCAACTCAAGCCCAACCCAAGCAATATTTTTTTTAAAAATCACACAAGTTTTTCCTAAGTAACAAAAGAATTTTGAACCGGTTTACTTGAGGAACATACCAAATCTGGTCAAAGCTCGTGGGCCGGGTTTGGGGTGTTTCAAGGTAGGATTCGAGTAGAGAGGAGGTGAGTCACTAGGACTGCTTAAATACCAAGCTACCACCGAATCCAATCTTAGACATGCACACGATGGTTGCCACACCCTAACTCGGTGACTCACTCACAGGCTTGTTTGATTAGGCTTTAAATTTTATGTAATTCTGTGTTGGAGTAAGCTAATCCTAGGGTTCAATAGCTCCTAATCTACTACTCTACGTTCCCGTAATACCCCCATACAAATCATACAATAATACAAATCATACAACAGTTAGGGGTACTTACCTGGTGGACTTCGGGTCGGAGACTTAGGTGCCATGCCAGAAAACCTGCTCAATTCCAAAAATTTCCTCAAAAACTTATTTGAGCTCAATTTTGAAAATGTTGTGGGCTTTAAACCCAAGGCCGAGAGTTTAAAACTAGGCTCTGATACCAAATTGAAACACCCCAAACCCGGCCCACGAGCCTCGACCGGATCTGGCATGCTCATTGGGTAAAACATTTTAAAACTTGTATGTTAATTCGGAAAATTTTGGTCATTTTGAAGAGAAATCTATTGGTGTTGTGATTGAATTGAAAACGGTGTTGTTATTGAAGTTTATACTTTATGAAAATGTTATTTTCGTACTCGAAAACTATAAGTTAAAAGATATGCCGAAGTTTTAGAGTTTAACATTAAGTTGAAAATCGTTGGTGTTTAGGTGTCAACACATTTGAAATGATTTTTAAAGAAAAGTTGCTTAACCTTTTAATTTAATATCGATCGTATCATAATAAAAAGTAAAACGCATGCATAAAACAGTTTAATAGTAATGGCCTTATTACAACAAAGCAAAACCCGAAATAAATCCAAAACTTAATATAGAAATCCAAAATAAAGAAAACTCTGAGCTGAGCATGGCCACCACTAAGTCCCTGCCGACCCGGTTCATTTACTGTATGTCACCTGCAAAATGTTAGCCCACGAAGGGTGAGTCCTCAGATTCAGTGTGTAACATCCTAGATTAGGGGTTATGCGTTCGTGCGTAATTCATGAGATAGTGGGCTCAGTGGGTGTGTTGGATGTGTTCTGAGGAGTTTTAGGAACCCTAAGATGTAAGGAAATGTAAGGAAATGTATGGAAATGTATGAAAATGTAAGGAAATGTATGGAAATGTAAGGAAATGATCTAGAAATGATTCAAAAGAGGAAAGTAAACATTTCAGGAAACTTGGAAATGTAAGGAAATGTTAAGTTTAAAGGAGGCAAACGAAAATTTTTGGAAACTTGGAAATGTAAGGAAATGTCAAGTTTTAAAGTTTAAAAAGAGGAACCTAAGGCAAGGTGGCCTTAAGAAAATTAATAGGAGGAATTTGACACACAAACAGGCTTGGAAAAGTGGCCTGGAGATACCACTTAAGGCCTAGGTGAGTGACGCCACAAGCTATGCAAGTGGGCCTGAGTTCGAGTCACTTAGGAAGCAAAATAAAAATTTTTATTTTTGCTACAAGGAGCAGAGAGATGGACGGCAATAAGGCTTTTAAAAGAGGAGTTTTATTCTCTTTAAATTTCGGCTAAATAGGAGATAAATAATAGATTTATTTATCATTATTTTCAAGAGATAATTGTTGGATTAATTTTTTTAAAAGTGATAATTCAAGGGATAAAGCTATCAAAATAGAAGAGTGGTGGCCAAGTAAGGGACTCTAGCCTAGTAATTTCGGCTATAAAAGGAAGAGTAAGGTTATTCTTCATTCATTCTTTTCTCTTCAAGAAAACCTCTGCCGAAATTCTCTAAAGTTTCTCCTCTTCTCTCTGCCGAATTCTCTCTGCCATTATTCTCTTTTTCTCTTTTCTTTTCTTCTTCTATTACAAACACAATCAAAAGCCGAAGATGCCAATAGCCCTAGCCGATTTCTCACTAAGCCTCAAGAGTCGAAATTGTTATCCACATCAAAGCCATAGCCGAATACTGCTAAGGGTTCAAGCAAGAGTTCCATCGAATTCTTCAGTAAGGGTAAGATTAGGTTAGATTCTCATTCTATTTCTTTTAAGCATGTCGAAATTAAGATTCTAATACCCTTAATATCTTGTTGCCGACACTTTGGAGAGATCTTTCGAGATTTATTAAGTGTTGACTACAAGGAAGGAGAAGTTCTTTTCCCGAAGGTACACCATAGGCCGCGTGTTCCCTAGTTATTCGGTGAGTTTCGGGATTTAAAATCCACAAGGTAAGTGTCTATAGCATTCGGCCAAGGCTTATTTTGATATCTAGATCTATTTCATAATTGTTTAAAAAGCCGAAACTAACCTGGGATGTGATTTAATGTTTGGCCGAATACAAGAAGGAATACAACAAAGTTTCGAGACTTGATTCTTAAGTCAATCGGCAACAAGGTAAGTTTTAGTGTACTAATCCTACTAGGATTTGGATTTATGGCCGAATGGCTCTTTACTAAGTATTAAATGATTGATTAAATGTAGATATCTAAGATCTAAGGCATTAGATCAAGCTTTTTGGGATTTGGATTGGAAACCCTAAGCGAATCAGGTGTGTACCCCACACTAATTCTTAATATGATTTATGGCATAAATTAACCCTTGTTCTTGGTGATGTCGAAATTCCTATAGGCACATGTTAGATCCGATTCTAACATTTAAACACAATAAATGGCCTTCTGCCTAAAACCACACTTGCTTACCTTAGATCTTGAAATCCTGAATGATCTCCTCCTTGTAGTCGACAACAACCAAATCCCGAAATCCTTCTTCAAGGTTTCGGCCAAAGAAAGTAACAGAGATTAGATTCCAACTTTCGGCTAATCTAAAAGAAAGAGGAAGGAAAATCGAATAATATTTGATCTTACCCCTAATGATGAAATCGACTGCACCCTTGCTTGAACCCACAGAGAGATTTAGCTATGTAGGCTAGATGTTGATCAATAGGTTTCGGCTTTTGGGGTTACTGAACAATCGGCTAGGGGTTACCTTGAGTATTCGGCTTTTGCTTTAAGAAAAAGAATTGAAGGGAGTTTCGACAAGAATGGAAAAAGAAGAAGAAGCTTTCGGCTTTGACAAAATAAAAGAAGAAGAGAAGATTCACTTTCGGTTTTTAGTCAAAAGAGAAGAAAAGAATTTCGGCAGAGGCACACTTGAAAAGAAAAGAAAGAAAATGGCCTCCTTTCCTCCCTTTGGCCGAAAATAACACCAAGAAAGTCCCTAGGCCGGCCAATTCTCTTCCCTCTTATCAGCTTCCTTCTTTTTCTCCTATTTCCTCTCTACTTTACCCATTCAAAATAAATTAAATAAACAACAATTATCTTCCTACCTTAGCCGAATTTTTAAAGGAATCTGACCACATCTAATGCTCATCTCCTTAGTGTTTCAGTGCCGTCCACTACTACTCTGCCGAAAAATAAAACCCCAAAATGTTGCTTGTGCTACTCGAACCTAGGCCCTCCTTGCACTGCTTGAGGCGTCACTTACCAAGGCCCTAAGTGGCGCCTCCTTGCCACTTTAACAAGCCCATTTTTATGTCCAATTTCCCCTACAAATTCTCTTAAGGCCTAACATGCTTAGCTCCACTTCCAGACTTAAAATACAATATTTTCTAAGGCATTCCCCTACACTCTAAAGTTCTCAAAATCTATAAAACACATTCAAAATACACACAGGCATGCTTCCATATATATTTAAGCAAAATGCACAACCCCTAAATCCCGGATGTTACAGCTTAGGCCCATATATATGTGATATCTGTCTTTTGATATGGGCTCAGGCCCAACCGAGGTTGATGGGGGCTAAGGTCTAATTGCCACCGTTACTGTAATGGGCTTAGGCCCAAATAGATGTGATGTGTGTTATTTGATTGTTGGGGTTGTACACAATGAGTTTTCACAAACTCACCCCTCTTTTTAACTTTTTTCAGGTAATCCCTAGTGAGGCGGTTCGACGTACTAGGGGACTCGGAGGTGGCCACAGTACAAACAGTTGTATTTCTGTGTTTTTAATTTACTTTATTTTTAATTATGTTTATTTAATTTGGGTTTTGTTGTAATAAGGCCTCCATAATTTCTGGATTTTAAATTGGATATTTTATTGGTTGTGATTTGTATCTGCTAGAAGTAGAACACGGTTTCCAAAACAATAACTATTTTCAAATGCTACGTTTCCACAATTCAATTTTTAAATATCACATTTTCGGAAATCATTTTGTTTTAAATTATGCTTCCGCAACAATAAGGTTTTAAAGGTGATAACGTTTTAAAAGGGAATAACTTTTTAATAAACCACGATCGAAAATAAACAAACACAAACTAAGGTTTTGTACAAGTTTTGAATGGTAAGAAGTTTTAAATTTCAAGAAGGGTTTTCAATGAAAACATGGTTTTCGAAAAACACTCCAATGTGACACGGTAGATTCGGCCATAACGTCTAGGCCGGGTTTGGGGTGTAACATTCTTTCCTACTTGGTTTTCTACTCCCTTTTGATCATGACTTTCTAGATCGAATTCTTGGAGTAGAAGTACCCATCGGATCAACCTTGGTGTAGCGTCTTTCTTGGCAAGTAAGTACTTAATTGCCAGATGATCTACATAAACCTTCACTTTGCTACCTACAAGATAAGATCGAAACTTGTCAAAAGCAAACACAATAGCAAGTAACTCTTTCTCTGTTACTGTATAATTCAATTGAGCCCCCGTTAGAATCCAACTTGCATAGTAGATGGGATGAAAAACTTTGTTCCTTCGCTGGCCCATCATAGCTCCTATCACGAAGTCACTCGTGTCACACACCAATTCAAATGGCAATTCCCAATTTGGTGTGACGATAATGGGTGCTGAAACTAACCAATTCTTTAGATCATTGAAAGCTCTTAAACACTCTTCATCAAATTTAAACACTGCGTCATTCTCTAATAATTTGCACAAGGGTTTAGCAATTTTGGAGAAGTCCTTGAGAAATCTCCGATAGAAATCGACGTGGCCCAAAAAGCTCCTAACACCCTTTACAGATGTTGGAGGCTAGAGTTTCTCAAGAACATCTACCTTTGCTTTATCTACCTCGATTTCATGTCTTGTTATTTGATTCCCAAGAATAAAACCTTATCGTACCATGAAATGACATTTTTCCTAGTTAAGATGAGGTTTGTTTCTTCTCATCGCCTTAGAACCTTGGCTAGATTGGCTAGGCAATCATCATATGTATCTCTGAATACTAAAAAATAATCCATAAACACTTCCAAATACATTTCAATCATGTTTTTAAACATAGGCATCATTCATCTTTGAAATGTAGCAGGTGCCTTACATAAACCAAATGGCATACGTCTAAATGCATATGTACCAGACGGGCATGTGAATGTTGTTTTGTGTTGATCTTCTAGTGCTACTATAATCTGATTATACCCCAAGTATCCATTGAGAAAATAGTAATAGTCTCGCCCTGTGAGTCTATCCAACATCTGGTCCAAGAACAGTAAAGGAAAGTGGTCTTTCCTAGTCGCCTTATTCAACTTCCGGTAATCAATGTAAATTCCCCATCTTGTAACAGTTCTGGTCGGTATTAGCTCATTATTATCATTCTCAACGACCATAATACCTCATTTATTTGGCACACATTAGACCAGACTTACCCATGAACTGTCCAAGATGGGGTAAATTATACCCATATCCAACCATTTCATGATCTCTTTCTTTATCACGTCCTTCATGATGGGGTTCAGTCTTCGTTGTCCATCAATTGTCCCTTTCTCACCATCTTCCAAGATGATCTTGTGCATGCATACAAACAGACTAATGCCACGAATATCGGTTATGGTCCATCTGATAGCCTTCTTGAATTGTTTCAATACTAGGATGTGTTTCTCTTCTTCCTCTTCGGTCAACTCCGCTGAAACAATTGACGCTTTTGTTCTAATTTAGGCGAGGGACCTAAATAAACATATTTTAAATGTGAGGGAAGTATCTTCAGTTCTAATTTAGGTGGGTCCTCAATTGACGCTTTTGGTTGGACATAATCTCTATTTTCTAACTCCAAAGATTCAAAGCAAGATTGTGGATTAAATCCCCTTCGATTAGCTTCTAGAAAAGCTAAGTATTCCTCCCCCTCTTCATCCCTTGAAGGGTCTGATGTCAAAATTTTCTCCAATGAGTCCTTAACATAGTTGAGTTCCCTTTCCATGACTAATTCCTCTAACTCGGATACTGCAGAACAATCATCAACTGCGTCAGGAAATTGCATAAACTTAAAAACATTAAATGTTACCTAAACATCCTGAACATGCACAGTAAGCTCGCCCTTTTGCACATTAATAAGGGTCCTTCCAGTTGCTAGGAAAGGCCTTCCTAAGATGATTTGCACCTCTTTATCTGCTTCAAAGTATAGTATAACAATGTCAATAAGAAAAATAAATTTGTCTACACGTACCAATACATCTTCAATTTTTCCTTCTAGATGTGCTAAGGATCGATCAACTAATTGAAGTGTAACCGTAGTAGGTCCAACTTCACCTATCCCCAACTTCCTAAATATGGATATAGGCATCAAGTTGATGTTTGCACCCAAATTGCATAATGCATTACCACAACACGTTGCTCTAATGTTGCAATGTATGGTCAAACATCCAGGATCGTTCAACATTGGAAGCAGTTTGTCTTAAAGATATGTACTACATTCCTTCGTCAAAACTATCGTCTCAAATTCTCCAAGTCTTCATTTCTTGGATAGGATATCCTTCATAAATTTGACGTAATTTGACATTTTTTCAAGTACTTCTACCAATGAAGTGTTGATATGATGTTTCTTGAGTATGTCTAAATTTTTTTCGAACTTGACTTCATATTCTGCTTCTGAAGTCTTTGAGGGTAGGGTAGTGGAGGATTCTTTACTGGAACTGGTTAATTTGTCTTCTATGGCAATTTTGCATCTAACGAAGTTGTTTGTTTATTAGAGTTGACTGGTTTGGAAATTACCTTATCGGGTTTTACAGATTCTGGTTTTGGTGAAGTTGGAATTTTAACACTTGGTTGAACTTCTACTAAATCTTGAGCATCGGCTGGCTCCTCTTCAGCTTCGACAGTGTTGGGCTCTAATATCTTTCCACTCCTTAATGTCAATGATTTACAATGTTCTTTCCGTAGATTTCTTGGGTTCTCTGTATTACTAGGCAAAGCACTTTGTAGTCTGTTCCTAAGTTCAGTTGCAAGCTGGCCCATTTGGTTTTCTAGGTTTTTCAATGTAGTTGCTTGTCTTTGGATTAAGGCATCATTGTTTGCTATGAATGCCTTCAACAGGTTTTCTAAGCCATTGGAAGTTTCAGCTTGAGGTTGTTTCTGAACTTGTTGGGTAAATACAGGTGGCTAGGTCGGTCTAGGTTGGGCATAAGTGTTATTAGGTCCAGCCCCTTGGTTATTCCAACAGAAATTAGAGTGGTTTCACAAAGATGGGTTATAAAAATTGGATTGCAATTATTGCCTTCCTCGGTTCCGGTTCTGGTTACCCGTGTAATACACGGATTCTGGGTTTCACAGACATTCTTCGAACAAGTGTCCTTCGCCATAATAAACACATGCTACATGATCGCTGAAATCAGAGCTTTAAAATTTATAAAACAAATGATCAAGCCTGGAAACTAACTCTGACAAAGATTAAAGGCAAGTGTACCTATCGAACAGTAGTATAGCTGAGGCAAGACCGGACTGTCGAACCCAAAGGAACTAAAAGTACTAATACTAACTTTCTTTTTATTTTTTAGCCTAAAATAATAGTGAAGTTGCTTTAATCTAATTTAACGACTACTAAGCTAAAGACGCAAAGACAAAAAGAACGAATTGGGAAATAACTAGAAGAAAAACTCAGTTGATCATGATGATACCCTCAGAAAGAATCCATCTAGACTTCACTTGTTATTTAACACTGAACCATACGATTTATTCAATTAGTTTGATTCGTAGGACTCCCTAACGTATATTAAACCCTCTCTCGAGGCGAATAACGTCTAACCCTAGGTTAATTAGTGGAACTCTCGTTCTCTTACAATAACCCCCTAGAATAGCAGTAAATTGATCAATGGATTCCCATATTAGGTTTCACTCTAATCCGGTAAAATCTCGTAACCCTATCTCTAGGTGTTCGATCAGCTCCGCTTAATTATGCTAGATCTACTCTTACGCAGGGTCTATTCCTCCTCCACCTAAGCACATCAGATTTGGATTAAGCATGCATAATTAAGAACAAACTAAGTATTTATCATATAATTCATGAAACAATAACAAGATTCATTTAGGTTTCATCCCCTTCAGGTATCTGAGGGGTTTAGTTTATAACAAATAAATAAAACATCTCAAGAGAAAAGATAAAACAAAACATAAGAAATCCCTAAAACTCCCTGAAGGAATTGAAGGAGAAATATGCCGTCTTGAGTAGAATTTCGGCTTCTTGGGATGGATTAACTGGCTAACTTCGAGTAATTCCCTCAATTCTGACCTTTCCGGCTTGGCTTCTAGGCCTAGCTCGATGCCCCCTTCAAAGGTGGTACTTAGGGGGTATTTATAGGCTCTTGGAATGCGATTATTTCTCCCTAAATATCCTTTTTTGACTGAAATTGTCTAAGTCCACGACAGGGGGCACGACCATGTCACACGCCTGTGTGACTCGTCTTCAGGCCGTGTTCGGATTTCTAAGTTGAGGCACGGCTGTGTAAATCGAGGTGAGGCCGTGTTCTAGATGCTCTCAAGGCACGACCGTTTACTCTTTGGGTTAGGCCGTGTGGATTTCGTGATATAGCCCATTTACTCCGTTTTGGTCTCGTTTTACGTTCTTTTCATCCTCGGGTGCTTTCCTGGGTATAAGACATGAAAAGAAAGGATTAAGAGCACCTTTTTACATAAATTGATAGATAAATCATCCAAAAACATATTAAATGTGGGTCTAAAATATGTTATAATTACGGTTTATCAAATACCCCCACACTTAAGCTTTTGCTTGTCCTCAAGCAAAATTCTCAACATACAATGAAAATGAACTTTCCATAATTCACAATTCCTATCAACAATGCCTCATCATAATTCATAGATAATTTATACATGGATAATTCAATTCAAAGAGTCCTAAAGATTCAAACAATGATAAGTCATTTATTTGTAATTCGAAAACGTAGGTGTTTCCCCTTATCTGAAATATTACCTTTGATTCGTAATCGACAAGAGTTGACATCCTCACTAAAGATTCACTCAAATCACTCCAAGTGTTTAAGGGTTAGGAAAAGTAGCACTCATATGTCGAACTTGAAAAGTTAATCCCATAGGCTTGCCTGAAAATCAAATCTCCACCACTGTAAAATGAGATGATAAACAGATCAAAAGGTCTTTATTAGGGTTGTAACGAGGCTAGGGTTAAGGTGTGGATAAAGGCTGAAATTTAGAAGGTTAGAACCGAGAATGAATTGAATGAATACTGAAATAATATTTACATCAACTGAAAATAATAATCCTAATAATTCGAGCTTTTCTTTCGGAAAATAAGCTTTAACTCTATAAGCTCACCACTAATACTGGATGTACTTCGATTTTTTTTAAGAACAAACTAATAATAATGCTAGATGAATTGAACTCATGCTCTGATTTAATTTGGTAACTAATCAAATCATATCTCGATTAAAGGGTAGCTAAAAAGGAATGGTGATAACAAATACAAAGAGGTTTTTGGGTTATTAATGGGTGAGTCAATAAAAAGGGTTGTTAGGAACAACGGGGTTCACTAGGGGTTAATTTATGAAGGTAGGCTTTTTAGTGGAGTGAGTGGGTTAAATCCTAAGTGCCTTTATCATCTCTGTATATCAAATCATAGATGTGGTCTCGTCATGTAAAATCAAGGCAAGTTCTAGAATAACAGATCAATGTTGACACACTCATAATAAAAAGTGAGCACGAAAAAGAATATATGCTCTATACGGCTCAAAATCTCACAAAATTATGGGTGTTTTGACATTAATCTCATAAATTTCAAATTTCAAAGCAATATTCAAATTTAGGTTAACAACCTAGCAAAAAATTTTATTCTGAAAAATAGGCTTATCATGCTTGATTCTCTAGTATCTTAAAATTTAATCATCAATGCACAATTATCAATGACTTACTCAAAAACATGTCAATAAAAACCATAAATCATTAGAAATTTCATCCTAATTAGTAATATGAGAAATTTACTTTAAAATAAGGTTAAATTCAGGGTTTTGAGAATAATGAAAAAAGTTTGGCACTTTTACCCCCCACACATAAGATGTACATTGCCCTTAATGTACAAAGATGGATATAACTTTTATGGGATAAATCAAAATAGAAGGGGAAATAATACTCTCTGAATTTTGGATGGTGTCTCTAGAGGATGGTAGAGGTCGTGGGTGGTGCCATCTTGTTGGTGGGGCGGTTGCTAACGAGCTCTGCACTAGATGAAGAAATTGGGGAGCTCGTAGGGGATTAGCCATGGTTTATTGAAATTTAATTAAAATAAACAAATTATAAATATAAAGAAAAACAAGCTAAAGGGAAGGAGACTAAGAAGAAAACTGAAATGAAAAGAAGATACTAATAGACTGAGAGGTCCTTATTGACGGATGGTTCGCGAGGTGGGTGTGACTTCTAGGGCTACGGAGGTGCTGGCGGTGGTGGAAGTGGCGTGGTTATCGTGGTGGTCGGCGTGATTCCCAAGTAGCCTGACGAACCTGACACTAAGAAACTAAAATAAGTTAAACTAAACTAAGCATAAGATTGCCAAAGAGAAGGAAATTGAAGCAAAAGAGGAAAGAAAAATAAAAACTAATTGGTCTCAAAGACCCTTAGCTTGGTGTTGAGATGAAGCTGCCGGCATGAACTCGTGTTGATCGTTCTTCTTCGAGAAGACTATTGTTGGCCTTTTTTGCTTCTTTGACATGATGTGGGATGGCTCAAGGATCTAGAGTTTTGATATATGGAGTGAAAAGTCTGAGAGGGAGAAGGTGGAAAAGAAGAAAAGAAAGAAATTGGATGGGGAGAAGGGAAAGGGTTGTGGGGTTTAAATAGAAATTCAGCTCTGGCATGTTCCCACGCCCGTGGACTTAGGGCGTATCGATTTACACAGCCGTCTCGCACGGCCATGTGTTTGTGCGTGTTGTGTCACCATGCCCGTTCTTCAGTCTGCCACACCCGTGGTGTGCAAGTCAGTAGCTTCACACGGCTTCAAGGCACGGGCGTGCCACTTTTATGGAGCCCATGGGATAGTGGTTGGATCTGTGACTTCGAAGAGTGGTTGAGACTGATTCGCACGGCTTCTGCAAAGTCAGCACGGAGATTCTGGTGGTCCACACGGTCACAGACACGGCCGTGTGTCAGACCGTGTAACCTTGAAATTCTGCACTTTTGGTCAGAAAAGAAAGAAAGGGAAATAAAGAAACTGAATAAAATTGAAAAAGAATAATCTTAGTGCTCGGGTTGCCTCCTGAGAAGCACTTGTTTATAGTCTTTAGCTAGACTGTTCCTCGTAATTGTAAAAATCAGGGTGGTTTAAAGGTTTGAATATCTTCCCTCATGCTTACAGTTTTGTTTTCTTGATAAATTTTAAGTCTAGAAGTGTTTACCTTAAAAGTTCCGAATGTTGGATTCCTCACCTCGACTATTCCGTGGGGGAAGATATCGTGTACCTTAAGAGGAGTTTCTCCCTTTGTTTTCAGATCTACTATGACGATGGGAGGATCCGTGTAGTGTAACAGTACCTGATCTCCTATTTTTAAGTGATTTGATGTTCCTATGAGCTTTTCTAGTGGTTCCTCGGGTTTTACTTCGTGTGGTCCTGGTTATTCTTTGACGTGTGTCTTCTGCTCTTCTAATTTGTCGACCTTAAGGCTTTGTTCCTTATGTAATTTCTCTTTGTCGATTTGGGGTTTTGGCTCAGGGTTATATCCTTGTGGTGTGTCCTGCGATGAAAGTTGCACAAATTTATTATCAAATGAATTTTCTTTCTTACCTTCATCGATTGTTTTCCTGGCCGTATCAAGGGCTTGAAGACTGATTGATTCGTCACCTACACAAAGTATGAGTTTGCCTGTGGCAACATCAATTTTTGTCTTGGCAGTTGCTAGGAATTGTCTTCCTAAAATTAAGGGGATTGAATTATCCTCATCCATGTCTAAAACAACAAAATCTTCTGGGAAGACAAATTTAACGATTTTGATCAAAACATCTTCGATAATACCCCTTGGAATTCTAACAGTTTTATCAGCTAATTGAATGCTCATCCTAGTTTGTTTGGGCTTTCCTAGACCTAGTCGTTTAAACAATGTATAAGGCATGACATTAATGTTTGCCCCTAGATCAGCTAATGCATTATCAATAGTTAAACTACCAGTTAAGCATGGAATTATAAAACTCTCTGGATCTTGTAGCTTTCGTGGTAGTTTATTCTGTAGCATTGCTGAACATGTTACGTTCAATTCCACATGGTGCTCTTCATCTATTTTGTGTTTGTTTGTCAAGAGCTGCCTTAAAAATTTCCTCGAGTCTGGCATCTGAAAAAGAGCTTCGAGAAGAGGTAAGTTAATATGTAATTTCTTTAAAAGTTTAAGAAACTTACCGAACTATTCCTCTGAATCATCTCTTTTTATTGCTTCGGGATAAGGTATGCGAGGTTGGTACTCTTTGATTACCAGTTTTGGTTTTTCTTGTGTTGCCTTTGTTTTACCTTTGTCTACCTTGTTTTCTGTTATTGGATCAGGTTCATCTAACCCCTTACTATCCTGAGCTATGATGGCTTGAATTTGCTCATTTGGGTTAATCTCGATGTTACTTGGTAGACGTCCTTGCGGTCGTTCCGACATCAACTGTGCGAGTTGTTCGACTGCATTAGTGACTTCCTTGACTGACTTAGTAATTTCCCCAATTCTGCTCTCGTTGCTTTTAATTTTTCTCTTAGTTTCTTGGAAACGTTTTTCTATGTCTCCCATGAATTTTGTCAGCATCTCCTCGAGGGTTGGTTTCTTCTCCTATGGATAGAGCTGATTTTGGAAGTTTTGAGAAGGTTGCTGCCTTTGATTTCTTTGATTTCCTTGACCTCCCTACAAAAAATTTGGGTGGTTCCTCCAACCTGGATTGTAAGTATTACTATAGGGATTATTATTGGATCTAAAATTATTACCTATGTAATTCATCTGTTCGCCCTCTGCTTCCGGTTGGTAGGGTGGGTACTCAGGATTCGCCAAGGTTCCACTTGCGTCGCATTGCATGACTGGGTGTACCTGCGAAGAATACAAACTATCAATATTTTTATTCATCATCTCTATCTATGTTGATAGTGTGGTTATTGCATCGAGGTTGTAAACTCCGGCTGATTTTGTCAGTTTCGTCCTTGTAACTTGCCACTGATAATTATCTAGTGACATCTCCTCAATGAACTCGTAGGCTGCTTCAGGAGTCTTGTTATTTAGAGTTCCACCTGCAGCTGAATCAATTAGTTGCCTCGTGGAAGGGTTTACACCATTGTAGAAAGTTTGGACTTGTAGCCACAAGGGTAGACCATGGTGTGGACACCTTCTCAAGAGATCTTTGTATCTCTCCCATGCATCGTATAATGTCTCTAAATCCATCTGCACAAAAGAAGAGATATCATTCCGTAATTTAGCCGTTTTGGCCGGTGGGAAATATTTCAATAAAAACTTTTCGGTCATTTGTTCCCATGTAGTGATTGACCCTCGTGGTAACGAGTTTAACCACTACTTGGCTTTATTCCTTACTGAAAAAGGGAATAACTGAAGACGTATGGCATCATCAGAAACGCCATTTATTTTGAAGGTATCACAGAACTCTAAAAAATTAGCTATATGCGTGTTTGGATCTTCGTCCTGCAAACCATCAATTTGAACAAATTGTTGAATCATTTGTATTGTGTTAGGCTTTAATTCAAAATTGTTAGCAGCTATAGCAGGCCTAACAATACTCGATTCTGCTCTTGTTAAATGCGGTTTAGCATAATCAAACATTGTACGTGGAGCATTATGTTCCCCCACATCTCGTGGTGGTGGATTGTTCTCGTCCATCCCTTCAGTAGGATTGGATTCTCGCTCTTCTTCTGTGTAACTTAGGGCTCGCCTGATTTCTCTGCGATTCTTACGAGTGGTAGCTTCAATTTCACTATCGAATACCAAAGGTCCTCTCGGGTTCCTTCTAGTCATAAACTAGAGGCACCTGCTAGGAAAAGAAAGAAAATTTAGCAAAAATTAAAATTTAACCTAAAATAAAATTGTGAAAAATAAAAAAATAATGGCTAAAGTAATAAAAATAGAGTGTTCTTAATATTTTAGTTCCCTGGCAAAGGCGCCAAAAACTTGACCGCTGAAATCAGAGCTTTAAACTTTATAAAACGAATGATCAAACCTGGAAACTAACTCTGACAACGATTAAAGGCAAGTGTACCTATCGAACAGTAGTATAGCTTAGGCAAGACCGGATTGTCGAACCCAAAGGAACTAAAAGTACTAATACTAACTTTCTTTTTATTATTTAGCCTAAAATAATAGTGAAGTTGCTTTAATCTAATTTAACGACTACTAAGCTAAAGACGCAAAGACAAAAAGAATGAATTGGGAAATGATTAGAAGAAAAACTCAGTTGATCACGATGATACCCTCAGGAAGAATCCACCTAGACTTCACTTGTTATTTAACACTGAACCATACGATTTATTCACTTAGTTTGATCCGTAGGACTCCCTCACGTATATTAAACCCTCTCTCGAGGCGAATAATGTCTAACCCTAGGTTAATTAGTGGAACTCTCGTTCTCTTATAATAACCCCCTAGAATGCGATTCTTTCTCCCTAAATATACTTTTTTGACTGAAATTGTCTAAGTCCACGACAGGGGCACGACCATGTCACACGCCCGTGTGACTCGTCTTCAGGCCGTGTTCGAATTTCTAAGTTGAGGCACGGCTGTGTAAATCGGGGTGAGGCCGTGTTCTAGATGCTCGTCAAGGCACGGCCGTGTGCTCTTTGGGTCAGGCCGTGTGGATTTCGTGATATGGCCCATTTACTCCGTTTTGGGCCTATTTTACGTTCTTTTCATCCTCGGGTGCTTTCCTGGGTATAGGACATGAAAAGAAAGAATTAAGAGCACATTTTTACATAAATTGATCGATAAATCATCCAAAAACATATTAAATGTGGGTTTAAAATATGTTATAATTACTGTTTATCACTACATTTTCAAATTGATTATGTAACACCCTGATTTTCTTTAATTTCAGCTTTTGAAATTTTGTGACATAAATATATGCTTGCTTCAGTGGTTAAGTGTTCTAGGAGAGTCTGAGAAGTTTTGGGTTAAAGCCTTGACTTGGGCAAAATTTGGCATTTTTATGAATTAAGTCCTATCTCTGGTTAGTAGGCTTATAAGTAAAAGTGTGTAAGTAATTAACAGAATGGGCCTACTAGTCTAGTGGCTAAGTGGAGCATTGGTTATGCTGAGTGACCTATGTTCGAATCTCGGCGTGAGCATTATTTTTGCCTAACACATCCAAAGAGTTTGTGTTGAACTAAAAATCTGATAGTAAGGAGAGATTTAGGGAGATGATAGGGGGAATATCAAAAAAATCTGTTCATTTTTCCTGTTCCCAACAAAAATAAAAACAAATTTTGGTTCTCTCTTCTTCTCCAAACCCTCTACCGTCCCCCTCTCATTTTTTCTTCTTTTTCTAATTCGCTCATTCCTTTCTTATCTTGCAACTTTTTTAGTGCTCACACGGGTGTGGTAAGTCTCGGTATGTGTAGTAAGTACCATTATTTTGGTTCCGGGTCAGTGATTTTTGGGATTCGTTTATTGTGGTGAAGGTTAAAGGGCTAGAGCGTGTTGATCGGCATTGAAGTGGTGGGGAAACACTGTTACTCGATTTAAGGTGAGGTTTTTGAAAGCTATCGGGTTTAGCATCTCAATTTAGTTTTGTTTTAAACACTAATTTTGGATGTTGGAATATCAATTATAGGTTCGAGATTACATTAGCATCGATTCAATACCAGGTGTGTACTCGAAAATGCAGAAAATGAGATTTAAGCAAAGCCAAATACCTTACTATCGATGCCATATGGGCATGTGGTTGCCCATGTGGTAGGCCGTGTGCAAGACTGTAAGTCACCACACGGCCGTTTGATTGACGAGCTAGGCCGTGTGCGAGTGACACGGCTGTGTGACGGCTGGGCAAGGCCATATGCGACACACAAGCTCGACCAATTGGGTTGTGTGGGCCCACACAGTGGGATTCTGGGCTAGGCCCTGTGATCCACACAGGCAGGCAGGCCATATGGGCGTGTGAGCCCATTTTTCTGTAATGTTTTATAAGGTTGCACGGGTCGCCCTAGTCGACTATGGACCTAATGTAGGTTCGGTAAGCTTTACCTAGACACCTAATTATGTGACTTGACTTTTTGATTTCCGTATTGAGCATGAATTCTGATATCTGAGTGTATGAACTATGTTTGCATAATAGCATGACATTTTATGTATGTTGCATTGCATCGAGGTGGGTTGCTAATTCGGAGGAAGTATCTGAAAGGCTCGCAAGCCTGTTATCTGGTAGCTCAGTTGTAACTTTCTGATTATGTGCCGCATTCGGTACAGCATGGTGTGTAGGGATGGGTGGGTTGATTTTATCCCCACATGGTGTGCAGGGTTGGACGGAGTTGGTGTGTAGAGGCTAATGGGTAGGATTCTACTATTCTGTCTGATCTGCTTATTATGATTGAAATGGCCTAAGGCCCTAGAACATATCTAATTCTTTATCTGAATGGGCTAAAGTCCACATTGTTTCTGTAATGGGCTTAGACTCGAACTGTGAATTTATGTATGTTTTCTGATATTATTGTATGCATGTTTTCTGTGGGGATTACACACCGAGTTTGCAAAAACTCACCCTTTTCTGTTTAATCTGTTCAGGTAATCCCCAGCACTAGACGTATCGGTGCAGTGGAGGACTTGGCAGTGACCACGGTTCTGGATATTATTTATGGTTTTATTTTTAATTATGGTTTGATTATATCTGGGTAAATTTTATGTATTGAGGCCTTTACGGTTTTTGTTTAAATTTGGGATTTTTGTTTTATAACTGCTAGCAGTAGGATCAGATGCGAGTTTTCAAAATAAATAGATGTTTTATCAAATACACACGAATTCGTAAATTATTTTAAAAGCTTCCGCAACGTATAATGTTTTAAAAATGGTTAATGAATGAATAAACGACACGTTTTTTTATGGTAACCTAAGATATAAAAAATGGCATTATTGTAATTACGTTTTCTAAAGCACTATCATGTGTTATCGCCAGATTCGGCCATAACGTCTAGGTCGGGTTTCAGGTGTTACATTTTGTGGTATTAGAGCCAGTTTACAAAATTTGGCTGTGGATTTGGGGTTTTTAAAAGTTGGTTTTAAAGAAATGATTTTTAAATGATTTAAAATATTTTTGGAATAAGTATGTGGTACACTGAGTCTCCGGCGCCGATCCTGTAAGTGTTCTGAATTCTGTTTAAAATTGTCTGAAAATAATACTTGTATGCTTGAAATAGTCTTAGGTAATATACTGTACTGAAAACACTCTAGGTAGTGTAAACTGAAAACTGTAGTGAAACTAGATATCATCGTATAACTGCGATTCGCGAAAACGAACTCTGAGCTTCTAATACTGTTCTGTATAAACATCTGTTAACAAATATTGGAATTGTAACTAATGCATAAAACTATTAATACAGGTAAATTTCGAAATTACGATGAGCGCACGAGGTATCCGCGAACGGGGTACAAGAGGCAGTGGTAGAGGCCGTAGGGGGGCTCGAGCTGAGTCCTCGTCATCTAAAAATTTGCCTAATCTGGATACGAGTGAGACGCCGATCATACCTGCTACAAAGATTGGGTCTCGAGATCACATGGCTGGGGACAACGCACTGTCCCAGGCTATGCCGAGGATATTAGAGAGGGTCGCTGAACCCAACACCGAATTTTGGGGCCGCGGGTCGGTTACGGAATGACTCCGGTCCAATGGGGCTGAATTATTCAAGGGTGTCATTGGAGTATCCCCTAGCGTGGTCGAGTATTGGATGGAGGCCACGAAAAGAATTATGGATGATCTGGATTTTACCATGGAGCAGAAACTTAAGGGGGCTGTCTCTCTACTTCGCGATGAAGCTTACCAGTGGTGGCTGACTGTTAATGAGGGCACTCAGCGCAATCATTGACTTGGGACTATTTTAAGACAACATTCCAGAGTAAATATGTGGAAGCCAGCTACATCGATGATAAGAGGCGTGAGTTTCTTAATCTCACCCAAGGGGATCGTTTAGTGGTCGAGTATGAGGCCGAGTTCTTGTGACTGAGCCGTTATGCCCGGGGCATGGTGGCGACCGAGTATGAGCGTTGTGTCCATTTTGAGGATGGACTCAAGGACAGCTTACGGGCTTTGATAGCTCCGTAGAGGGAGCGTGATTTTTCTGCTCTAGTGGAAAAGGCGAAGATCGCTGAGGAGGTTAAGCGCGCTGAGCGCCAAAACTGCGAAAAAGGAAAGAATAAGAGGGAATCGGAGCCCTTGAATTCTGTGATGAGGCCTAAGAAAAAGGCCAAATATGATGGGCTAGTGAAAGTTGGGCCTCCTGTTGCACCTATTGGGGTGGCGCTTTGTGGGCACTGCGGTAGACACCATCCAGGAGAGTGTTGGAGGATGACTGGGGCATGTTTGAGATGTCGGTCGACTGAGCACCGTGTTCAGGATTGTCCGTTGAGAACTGATCAGGTGCAAGCCACGGGTACTAGAGCTACGCAGTCGCAGAGGGTAGCTCAGTAGCCACCTAGGGGCCGAGGATAGATTAGGGGTGGTAACGGCATAAGCCGAGGAAAGAGAGCACCGGGCAGAGGTGCAGGACTGACTGAGGCGAGGCAGCCTACACTGGTTGATGCTGCACGTTGCCGAGAAGATGGTGATGCTCTGGACGTCATTATGGGTACGTTCTTAATTTTTAATGTACCCTATACTACATTGATAGACATAGGCTCTACACACTCTTACGAAGCTAGCTCTGTGTCTGGAACTTTGGGGATTTCGATTGAGAGTACTTCGAGCGAGATAACTATTGTGAGTCCTTTGGAGCAGTCTATCCGAGTGTGTAAACTGTTTAGAGACGTCCCGTTAGAGGTTCAAGGGACAGTATTTCTGGCTATTCTGATGGATCTTCCATTTGGGAAGTTCGATTTGATTCTGGGAATAGACTGGTTGGTTAAGCGCCGAGTAAGCCTGGACTATGCGACGAAAAAGGTGGTTTTGAGAACTGAGAAGGACAATGAGGTAGTGGTGATTGGGGAACGTCGAGACTACCTGACTAATGTGATTTCTGCGTTGGTGGCAGAAAAGTTGGTACGGAAGGGATGTGAGGCATTCTTGGCTTACGTGAGTGTTTCTGATTTTGGAGACTCTTCGGTTAAGAACATCAGAACCGTAAGGAACTTTTTGGATGTTTTTCCTGAGGAACAGTCAGATCTGCCCCTGAGCGAAGAGGTAGAATTTGGGATTGAGCTCTTTCCTGGTACAGCTCCGGTGTCCATCGCTCCTTATAGAATGGCACCAAAGGAGCTTGTAGAGCTTAAGGCTCAGATCCAAGAGTTACTGGATCATGGGTTCATCCACCCTAGTGTATCTTCGTGGGGAGCACGTGTCTTGTTTGTGAAAAAGAAGGATGGATCCATGCGTATGTGTATCGACTACCGTCAATTGAATAAGCTGACCATCAAGAATAAGTACCCCTATCGAGGATTGATGATCTGTTTGACCAGTTCCGAGGAGCTTCGGTTTTCTCCAAGATCGATCTACGGTCAGGGTATCATCAGTTGAAAGTTAAAGAGGTTGACGTACATAAGACGACATTTAGGACTCGCTATGGCCATTACGAGTTCCTAGTGATGCCATTTGGACTGACGAGTTCACTAGCAGCTTTTATGGATCTAATGAACCGAGTGTTCTAGACTTATCTAGATTGGTTCGTGGTAGTCTTCATTGACTACATTCTGGTGTATTCGAAGACGGAGGACAAGTACGATGAGCATCTCCGAGTGGTGTTACAGACGTTTCGCGAGAAACAGTTGTATGCTAAGTTTAGTAAGTGTAAATTTTGGCTCTGAGAGTAACCTTTCTAGGGCATGTGGTTTCTACGGAGGGGATTCGTGTTGATCCTCATAAGATTAAAGCTGTGTTGGATTGGAAACAATCGAAGAATGTGTCTAAAATCCGCAGCTTTCTGGGGCTAGCGGGTTATTATCGACGCTTTGTAGAAAGGTTCTCTTTGATTGCGACATCATTGACTAAGCTTCTGTGTAAGGGAGTTCCCTTTGTCTAGACTGATAAGGAACAAGAGAGCTTCAAGAAGCTCAAATCTGTTTTAACGTAGGCTCTGGTTCTGATATAGCTTGAATCTGGAAAGGATTTCGTTGTATACAGTGATGCGTCGCATGTGGGTCTGGGTTGCGTTCAGATGCAGGATGGTAAAGTGGTAGCTTATGCGTCTCGTCAGCTCAAGATGCATGAGGCCAATTATCTGACGCACGATTTGGAGTTGACAGTGGTAGTATTCGCTTTGAAAATCTAGAGGCATTATCTGTACAGTGAGAAGTGTACTATCTACACTGATCATAAAAGCCTCAGATACTTCCTCCCTTAAAAAGAGTTAAATCTTGGGCAGCGCAGATGGGTTGAACTGCTTAAGGATTATAACTGCACTATCGAGTACCACCCTGGTAAGGCTAATGTGGTGGCAGATGCTTTGAGTCGTAGGGCGATGACCGATCTGAAAGCATTGTTCGCTCGACTCAGTTTATTCAACGATGGGAGTCTGTTAGCGGAACTTCAAGTTAAGTCTATATGGGTTGATCAGATCAGGAGTAAACAGATGGGGGATAAGTCTCTTGAGTTGCGATTCCATCGGGTCGAGACTAGTGATTCTACTGATTTTGGGATTAACAATGATGGGATACTTTGTTTCCGCGGTCGGATTTGTGTACCGAATGATGAGGATTTGAGACAATCGATTTTGAGGAAATTAATAGTAGCCCTTATGCTATGCATCCCGGTGGAAATAAAATGTATCGAGATTTACGAGAGTTATACTAGTGGCCGGGGTTGAGGCGTGAGGTTACTGATTTCGTTGCTCTTTGTCTGACTTGTCAACAGGTTAAGGCTGAGCACCAGTTGCCTTCGGGGTTGCTGCAGTCGGTAAAGATTTTGATGTGGAAATAGGAATGAGTAACGATGGACTTCGTTAGTGGGTTGCCTTTACCACCCACTAAGAAAGATTTTGTCTGGGTCATCGTGGATCGATTGACCAATTCTGCTCACTTCATTTCGGTCAGGACGAACTTTTCTCTCTAGAAATTGGCTAAGCTATACATATCTGAAATAGTGAGACTGCATGGGGTTCCTGTTTCGATTATCTCCGATAGTGATCCTCTCTTCACGTCTCAGTTCTGGATGAAATTGCACGAGGCTCTGGGTTCAAGGTTGGACTTCAGTACTTCTTTCCATTCTCAGACAGATGGTCAGTCGGGAGGGTGGTTCACGTACTGGAGGATATGTTAAGGAGCTGTGCTATAGATTTCTGAGGCAGTTGGGAGGAATATTTACCGTTGGTAGAGTTCACCTATAACAATAGCTATCAGGCTAGCATCCAGATGGCACCGTATGAGGCCCTATATGGTCGTAAGTGTCGCACTCCCTTATGTTGGACTGAGTTGGGGGAGTGATGTGTTTTGGGTTCAAAATTGGTTTCAGAAACTAAAGATAAGGTCCAATTGATTCGTGATCATCTGAAAGCGACATCTGATAGGTAGATGTCCTACGTGGATTTGAAAAGAAAGGATATTGAGCATTCTGTGGGGACCTAGTCTTTCTCAAGGTCACGCCATGGAAGAAAGTTTTGAGGTTTAATCACAAGGGTAAGCTGAGCCCTCGGTTTATTAGGCCGTGCCGTATTCAGAAACGAGTGAGGCCAGTGGCATATCAATTGGAGCTTCCTCCAGAGTTGGATCATATACATGATATGTTCCATGTCTCAATGTTGAGACACTACTGCTCTGGTCCCACGCATGTTGTTCCTATTAAGGACATTGAGGTTAGACTAGATCTGGCATTTGAGGAGGAGCCAGTTCAGATTCTGAAGCGCGACATTAAGGTTCTGCGGAGGAAATCAATCCCCTTGGTGAAAGTGATTTAGCGGAATCATAGCACGGAGGAGGTCACTTAGAAGCCTGAGGATCCGATGCGGCATGTAACGCTCCAAATTTGGGCCTAGTAGAATTGGGCCTATTGGGCTTTGGATCTCAGGAAATTTTTTTAAGTGAGCAAGAAAACGACAATTAGCATATGGGCTTTGAGGGTTAATGAATTTGGAGTGTTTAGGGGTGTTGGAGATGTTCTGGGATAAAATAAGGGTATAAGAAAAATTTTGGTTTTAGCCCAAGGGAACTGTGACTTCGGTTAGTATGCCTTTTAAGTAAATGAAGAAGAAAAATGACACAATTGGGCTTGTGGTCCACTGGCAAGTGGCGTCACTTGGGGAGCTATAAGGTGGCGTGTTGTCAGCTGAGGAGATCCAAGGTTCGAGCATTAGGAGTGGTATTTTTGGAGTGTTTTATTTTGCATAGGTGGACGGCCAGAGTTGTGTTGAATATGAACTCTTGGGTTGGAGTGTTTGAGTGGTAAGGGGAACTGATAGTGGGGGGAAATTCAGATAAGACTAAGGTGTTATCAGGGAGGAAAGTTAGGAGATAAGGAGGGGGAAGAATTTGTACCGAATGGGACTTTGGGGGAAGGAGTATTCGGCTTGTGGCTATAAAAGAAGAGGGCAGAATGCTTTGAAAGGTTCTTGGAGCTTTCATTAGTTTTTCTTTTTCCCCTTAATCGGTTTTCCTATAGCCGAATTCTCCATATTGCTGAAATCTCCTATAGCTGAATTCTTTTTGCCAAATTCTCTCATAGACAAACTCTCCTATTGCCGAATTACCATCAGCCTTCATTGCTGAAATTCCTATTTGTGCCAAACCCTTGTTGTTTTCCTCCATCACAAATCGATTACTATCTACTATCAGTCAAGGTTAAAAGCTGAATTTAGGCAGCAGGATCGAAAGTGGATTTGGTAAGTATTAGGTTAACCTCTCCTGTATGTTTTGCTAAAAGCCGAAAGGCTATCTAACTGTCCTATCGTTAACTCTGTGATAACAAGGATAAGGTTCAAATATCGCAAGTGTGGTAGGATTGTTAGCAAGGGTAAGTGTACTCAACTCGATTGTGGTTTAAGTGAATTGCCGAATGTGTGTATGATCTATAGGGGTGACTTGTGTGGATTATGAGTCACTCGAATTTTGATGGTGTATGTGTGAGTGCAGATCTAGGGGATACTCCTGATTAGTAGCTAAAGAAAGGGCTATTAGAACCCGGTGGCACACGGTAAGGTTACAGCAAGGTTTCGGCTTTTGGTAAATGTTTTGATTTAGTGATTGATTGAAGGTTGGTTGGTTGTAGGTTCAAGGCTAAGGATAGTATAGCACGTCGTAGTAACCAGGTGTGTACAAACACTACACACACATACCGGCAACGCCGAAAAACCGAAAGGCCAAAGTGGCTAAATAAGCCCGGTGGGCCTTGAGGCTAAGTTTGATGAAATGGATTAATTTGATTATATGAATTGGGTTAGGCATGCATGTTACATGATCTGGATTTGTTTTGGACCTAATGGGTCATATGACTGAGATTTGGGCCTAGAGGGCCATAAAAATGTAATGTGGCCATTATGGGTTATATGAACGTGAAATGGGTTGATGGGCTTTATGGGGACGAAGCTAGTATGCTAGGGTTTTATGGACTTTAGGCGTAATATTGAACAACTCTTAAACCGCATAAGACTTTATAATAATTAAACATTGTCCGTGGACAAGTCGCTAGGTTAAAGTGTGGTAACGGGCATGTGCATGTCTAGGATTGGATCTAGGGAGAGCCTGGTACTTAAGCTGCCCTAGCGGCCCACCTCATCTTCTCTGGAATCCTACCTGGTGCATAGTGTCAGTTCACTTTAGCTGCAAGGACTTGCTGATGGGCCAAAGTTCATAACAAAAACCCGAGAGAGACCAAATACCCCTAGATTTGTAAAATTACTAAAATACCCCTGATTTGAAAATACCCAAAATACCCTTAGTTTGAAAAATACCGAAATACCCTTAGATTTACAAAATCACTAAAATAGCCCCGAATTGTGAAATTACCAAAATACCATTGGTTTGCAGAGTTACCAAAACATCCCTGATTTACAAAATATCCAAAGTACCTATGTTTTGCAAAATTACCTAAATCCCCTGTAGAGTAGATTTACGGAAATATCCTTGGGTTGTGAAATGACAAAAATACCCCTATGTGATGAGTATGAGTTTTGTGGATGTCACTCATGTACATGTTGCATTCATATGATATTCTAATGAGGATGCATATGGGTGGGAATTATGGTATGGAGGAAGATTTGAGCATCACATAGTCGCTTGACGACCATGGATCCACCGGTGGCTTTAAGCGCATTATATGATTAGCAGCTTTACTGCAATGTTGAGTAGTGCCGCTGTGAGTGCTACCTTTGGTGTGTAGAGGATGGGTGGGTCGATTTAGAAATCCCCACAGGTGTGTAAGGTTGGAAGGGAAATGGTGTTAGCGGATGGATTTTTTAGGAGTGTTTTGCATTACCTTGTGCTGCATACGATATGATATGATATGAGGTCATTGTGGGCTAAGGCCAAGACCACCGATTTTGATAGGGCTTAGGCCCAATGTGAATATTTGCATGATGATTTGATTGCCAAGGGTTGTACACACTGAGTTTCAAAACTCACACCCCTTTATTTAATGTTTCAGGTGATCCTCAGTAAATGGCTCGACGTCTCGGAGATGGCCACACTACAAGATGATGTTTAAATTTTTATTTATTTTAAAAGACTTAGTTTTAATTGCTTATTTTCATTGGATGTAATAAGGCCTTGTACTCCGATTTGACTTTAGATTTTGGGTTTTGTTGTTTCAACTGTTTACTTAATTATTAAGCCTACGTAAATTTCTTACGTTTAAACATGGTTTCCGAATTACTTAAAATAATAAAATGGGCTTTTATTATTACCTAACAAGATTCAAGGATTTTCGGCTTTTGGGCCTTAAATTTTTAATTAGCAATATCGTTTGAATTATGCCTTTGATGTGACACGCCAGATTCAGGCCTAACTTCTAGGCCGGATTTAGGGTGTTACATTTAGTGGTATCAAAAAACGGTTGCAAAGCTCGGGCTGTGAAATGGGCCTTAGATTTTGGGTTTTTAAAACAAGTATATTAAAAAGTTTTTGCAGGATTCTTGAAGTGTGGTTCACCGAGCCCTCGACGTCGAGCCCAGTAAGTTTTCTGTACTACATTTATTTAAATTACTGAACTATATAGATAATGGGCTACTTAAAAATAGGTTTTAGAGACTAAAGCCCGTAGGAAACTTAAGCCTGTAGTGGATCTACGACGGCGAAACAACTTTTAAATTGTTACTTGCATAAGACATGTGCTTTAAGTAGTGGAACTATGAACTAATTTCATAAAAATTCTAATCCAGAAATACACACGCAATGATGAGCGCTAGAAGAAGAGGAAGAGGCTGCTGCCGAGGCCGTTAAAGTGTTAGGGCTTTGTAAACATTTGAATCAAAATTTGGTACTTATTTTGTGTATGTTTGAGAATGTTTGTGATAGGTGGATGTTTTGGGTATGTATTAAAATTATTTAGGTTAGAGTGCATAGTGGTAGCGTGGTGGGGTAGTTGATATACGACCACCCTGTTAGTTGGAAATTTCGAGGACGAAATTTCTTTAAGAGGGTAGAATTGTAACGCCCCGAATTTGGGCCTAGTAGAATTGGGCCTATCGGGCTTTGGGCTCTGGGTCTCAGGAAATTTTTTTAAGTGAGCAAGAAAAGGACAATTGGCATGTGGGCTTTGAGGGTTAATGAATTTGGACTGTTTAGGGGTGTTGGAGATGTCCTGGGATCAAGTAAGGGTATAGGAAAATTTTTGGTTTTAGCCCAAGGGAACTGTGACTTCAGTTAGTAGGCCTTTTAAAAAATTGAAGAAGAAAAATGACACAATTGGGCTTGTGGTCCAGTGGCAAGTGGCGTCACTTGGGGAGCTATAAGGTCACGTGTTGTCAGCTGTGGAGGTCCAAGGTTTGAGCATTAGGAGTGGTATTTTTTGAGTGTTTTATTTTGCATAGGTGGACGGCCAGAGTTGTGTTGAATATGAACTCTTGGGTTGGAGTGTTTGAGTGGTAAGGGGAACTGATAATGGAGGGAAATTCGGATAAGGCTAAGGTGTTATCAGGGAGGAAAGTTAGGAGATAAGGAGGGGGAAGAATTTGTACCAAATGGGACTGTGGGGGAAGGAGTATTCGGCTTGTGGCTATAAAAGAAGAGGGTCGAATGCTTTGAAAGGTTCTTGGAGCTTTCATTAGTTTTTCTTTTTCCCCTTAATCGGTTTTCCTATAGCCGAATTCTCCCTATTGCTGAAATCTCCTATAGCTGAATTCTTTTTGCCAAATTCTCCATAGCCAAACTCTCCTATTTCCGAATTACCATCAGCCTTCATTGCTGAAATTACTATTTGTGCCAAACCCTTGTTGTTTTCCTCCATCACAAATCGATTATTATCTACTATCAGTCAAGGTTAAAAGCTGAATTTAGGCAGCAGGATCGAAAGTGGATTTGGTAAGTATTCGGTTAACCTCTCTTGTACGTTTTGCTAAAATTCGAAAGGCTATCTAACTGTCCTGTCGTTAACTCTGTGATAACAAGGATAAGGTTCAAATATCGCAAGCGTGGTAGGATCGTTAGCAAGGGTAAGTGTACTCAACTCGATTGTGGTTTAAGTGAATGGCCAAATGTGTGTATGATCTATTGGGGTGACTTGTGTGGATTATTAGTCACTCGGATTTTGATGGTGTATGTGTGAGTGCAGATCTAGGGGACACTCCTGATTAGTAGCTAAAGAAAGGGCAATTAGAACCCGGTGGCACACGGTAAGATTACGGTAAGGTTTCGACTTTTGGTAAGTGTTTTGATTTAGTGATTGATTGAAGGTTGGTTGGTTGTAGGTTTAAGGCTAAGGATAGTATAGCACATCGCAGTAACCAGGTGTGTACAAACATACACACACATACTGACAATGCCGGAAAGCTGAAAGGCCAAAGTGGCTAAATGGGCCCGATGGGCCCTAAGGCTAAGTTTGATGAAATGGATTAATTTGATTATATGAATTGGGTTAGGTATGCATGTTACATGATCTGGATTTGTTTTGGACCTAATGGTTCATATGACTGAGATTTGGGCCTAGTGGGCCATAAAAATGTGATGTGGCTATTATGGGTTATATGAACGTAAATGGGTTGATGGGCTTTATGGGGACAAAGACTAGTATGCTAGGGTTTTATGGACTTTAGGCGTAGTATTGAACAACTCTTAAACCGCATAAGACTTTATAATAATTAAACATTCTCCGTGGACAAGTCGCTAGGTTAAAGTGTGGTAACGGGCATGTGCATGTCTAGGATTGGATCTAGGGAGAGCTTGGTACTTAAGCGGCCCTAGCGGCCCACCTCCTCTCCTCTAGAATCCTACCTGGTGCATAGTATCTGTTCACTATAGCTACAAGGACTTGTTGATGGGCCAAAGTTCATAACAAAAACCCGAGAGAGACCAAATACACCTAGATTTGTAAAATTACTAGAATACCCCTGATTTGAAAATACCCAAAATACCCTTAGTTTGAAAAATACCGAAATACCCTTAAATTTGCAAAATAACTAAATAGCCCCAAATTATGAAATTACCAAAATACCCTTGGTTTGCAGAATTACCAAAACATCCTTGATTACAAAATATCCAAAGTACCTGTGTTTTGCAAAATTACCTAAATCCCCTATAGAGTAGATTTACGGAAATATCCTTGGGTTGTGAAATGACGAAAATACCCCTATGTGATGAGTATGAGTTTTGTGGATGTCACTCATGTGCATGTTGCATTCATATGATATTCTGATTGGGATGCATATGGGTGGGAATTATGGTACGGAGGAAGATTTGAGGATCGCATAGTCGCTTGACGACCATGGATCCACAGATGGCTTTAAGCCCGTTATATGATTAGCAGCTTTGCTGCAAGGTTGAGTAGTGCCGCTGTGAGTGCTACCTTTGGTGTGTAGAGGATGGGTGGGTCGATTTAGAAATCCCCACAGGTGTGTAGGGCTGGAAGGGAAATGGTGTGTAGCGGATGGATTTTTTAGGAGTGTTTTGCATTACCTTGTGCTGCATATGATATGATATGATATGAGGTCATTATGGGCTAAGGCCAAGACCACCGATTTTGATAGGGCTTAGGCCCAATGTGAATATTTGCGTGATGATTTGATTGCCAAGGGTTGTACACATTGAGTTTCGAAGCTCACACCTCTTTATTTAATGTTTCAGGTGATCCTCAGTAAATGGCTTGACGTGGGAGAGGACTCGGAGATGGCCACACTACAAGATGATGTTTAAATTTTTATTTATTTTAAAAGACTTAGTTTTAATTGCTTATTTTCGTTGTATGTAATAAGGTCTTGTACTTTGATTTGACTTTAGATTTTGGGTTTTGTTGTTTCAACAATTTTCTTAATTATTAAGCCTAAGTAAATTTGTTACGTTTAAACATGGTTTTCGAATTACTTAAAATAATAAAATGGGCTTTTATTATTACCTAACAAGATTCAAGGATTTTGGGCTTTTGGGCCTTAAATTTTTAATTAGCAATATCGTTTAAATTATGCCTTTGATGTGACACGCCGAATTCGGGCCTAACTTCTAGGCCGGGTTTAGGGTGTTACATGGCAGCAGTATGCTCGCCTTTTCTGATCAGGTAAAATTTCGAGGACGAAATTTTCTTTATGGGGGGTAGAGTTGTAACGCCTCGATTTTTTTCAAGTTAAGCTTTTGTAATTTTGTGACATAATTATATGTCTGCTTCAGTGGTTAAGTGTTCTGGGAGTGTTTGAGAAGTCTTGGGTTCAAGCCTTGACTTGGGCAAATTTTGGTATTTTTATGAATAAAGACCTATCTCTGGTTAGTAGGTTTATAAGTAAAAGTGTGTAAGTAATTAACAGAATGAGCCTACTGGTCTAGTGGCTAAATGCAGTGATGGTTATGCTGAATGACCTGTGTTCGAATCCCGGCGTGAGCATTACTTTTGCCTAACACATCCAAAGAGTTTGTGTTGTACTAAAAATCTGATAGTAATGAGAGATTTGGGGAGATGATAGGGGGAATATAAGAAAAATCTGTTCATTTTTCCTGTTCCCAACAAAGAAAACAAATTTCGGTTTTCTCTTATTCTCCAAACTCTTTGTCGTCCCCCTCTCCTTTTTCCTTCTTTTTCTATTTCTCTCCTTCCTTCCTTGTCTTGCAACGTTGTTGGTGCTCACACGGGTGTGGTAAGTCTCGGTATGTGTAGTAAGTACCATTATTTTGGTTTTGGGTTAGTGATTTCTTGGGATTTATTTGTTATGGTGAAGGTTAAAGGGCTAAGCATGTTGATTGGTGTTCAAGTGGTGTGGAAACACTGTTACTCGATTTAAGGTGAGGTTTTTGAAAGGTATCGGGTTTAGCATCTCGATTTATTTTTTGTTTTAAACACTAATTTTGGACGTTGAAATATCAATTATAGGTTCTTGATTGCTCGAGATTGTGTTAGCATCGATTTGATACCTGAAAATGCAGAAAATGAGGTTTCAGCGAAAGCCAAAAACCTTACTGTCGAGGTCACACGGGCGTGTGCTTGCCCGTGCGGTAGGCTGTGTGCAAGACTGTGAGTCACCACACAGCTGTATGATCGACGAGCCAGGCTGTGCGAGAGTGACACGGCCGTGTGGCAGCTAGGCAAGGCCGTCTGTGACACACGAGCTCGACCAATTCGGCCGTGTGGGATTCTGGGCTAGGTCGTGTGATCCACACGGCCAAGGCCAATTTGGGCCGTGTGGGCCCGCAAGGGCAAGCCACATGGGCATGTGAGCCTATTTTTCTGTAATATTCTGTAAGGTTGCACGGGTCGCCCTAGTCGACTGTAGACCTAATGTAGGGTTCGTAAGCTTTACCTGGACCCCTAATTATGTGGTTTGACTTTCTGATTTCCATATTGAGCATGAACTCTGATATCTGAGTGTATGAACTGTGTTTGCATAATAGCATGACATTTTATGTATGTTGCATTGCATCGGGGTGGGTTGATGATTCGGAGGAAGTATCTGAAAGGCTCTCAAGCCTGTTATCTGGCAGCTCAACTGCAACTTTCGGATTATCTGCCGTATTCGGTACAGCATGGTGTGTAGGGATGGGTGGGTTGATTTTATCCCCACATAGTGTGCAGGGTTGGACGGAGTTGGTGTGTAGAGGCTGGTGGGTAGGATTCTGCTACTCTGTCTGATCTGCTTATTATGACTGAAAGGGGCTAAGGCCCTAGAACATATAATTCTGTATCTAAGTGGGCTAAAGTCCACACCGTTTCTGTAATGGGCTTAGATCCGGACTGTGAATTTATGTCTGTTCTAATATTACTCTGTGCATGTTTTCTGTGGGGTTTACACACTGAGTTTGCAAAAATCACGCTTTTCTGTTTAATCTGTTCAGGTAATCCCCAGCACTAGACGGATCGGTGCAGTGGAGGACTCGGCGGTGACCACGGTTCTGGATATTATTTATGGTTTTATTTTTAATTATGGTTTGATTATATCTGGGTAAATTTTATGTATTGAGGCCTTTACTGTTTTTGTTTAAATTTGGGGTTTTTGTTTTATAACTGCTAGCAGTAGGATAAGACGTGAGTTTTCAAAATAAACAGATGCTTTATCAAATACACATGAATTCACAAATTATTTTAAAAGCTTCCGCAACGTATAATATTTTAAAAATGGTTAATGAATGAATAAATGACACGTTTTTTATGGTAACCTAAGATATCAAAAATGGCATTACTGTAATTACGTTTTCTAAAGCACTATCATGTGACTTCGCCAGATTTGGCCATAACGTCTAGGCTGGGTTTGGGGTGTTACAGGTTGGGTAGTTGTACTTCAAAATTATTAAACCCATTAGTGGTAAAAAATTTTAAGCATTGAGGAAATCGAACATACCTGAGAAGCTAGTAAAGTGAGAGTATCCACTTCATGTACTCCAGCGACTCATCTTCCTGATGCTACTCGATTGGTTGGTCTGTGATAATTGTTGCTGGCAATCCTTTCAATAATTTTGTAAGTCTCATTAAAAGACTTAGGAAGTAGAGCTCCATTAGCAGAAGCATCTATTACCATTCTCGTGTGAGCATTGATATAATAGCCCAATTTCAGTGAAATCGGAACAGTGGTTTCGGGACCACAAATCTGAGCTAAAAACAAAATTTATTTTTATTTATTATATGGACCATATTATGTTTAGAAAAGTCATGTGAAAATTTTGATACAAAAATTTTACCGATTATGTGTTTAATTACGGGAAGGACTAAATCACATAAAATGAAAAAGTTGATTTCTAGTAGCTATAAGGATTAAATAGCTATGGAATTCAAAACTAGAGGTCCTTATATGGTAATTAGACCATTAAAGAGAAGTATGTAGATATTTTGGTATGACTCATCCATGGAAAAATAAAAAAGAAGGCTAAGGACTAAATTGGAAAGATGAAAAGTTATTAAATGAAAATTTAATTAAATGAAAAAGAAAACAATTTCATATCATCTTCCCCAAATATTTCCATGGAAACCCTAGAAGAGAGGAAGAAGATTTATCAAGCTTATTTGGGTAAGTAATCGAGCCCCGTTTTTAGTAATTTTGATATTTTTGAAACCGGGATAACTTAATCTATCTATTTAGGGGATTAATTTGAAAAGTTATCAAGGTATGAAATTTAGTTAATGGATGAATATGCTGAAAATTAGAAATTTATGGTAGAAAATGAAAGGTTGTTGATAGATAAACAACATTTACAAAGTGATTTTTGAGGAAAACATGATTTAGGGACTAAAATGTAAAGTGTGAAATTTGATGAAAAATTCTAAATTTTTATGAATACATGTGCTGTAAATTTTGTAATGGGATTTTGGTTAGGCTTGAATAGGGAGTAAATTGCACTAGATTCATTTTCCGACCTAGGGACGAAATGGAAATTTATAGAAAAGTTAAGGGCAAAATGGTAATTTTGCCTAGGATGAAAATTGAGTCCACTTGAATAAGAAATATGATAAATTGATCTTAAATTTACTTGTATAGATCCGGATAGACAAAATTCGGAGTTAGAACGAGGAAAGGGGAAAATGTCAGATTAGTAGATTTTACGTACACAAACATTGTTGAGGTAAGTTCGTGTAACTAAATTGTGTTTATTTACATGCTTGCATTGATTGTGTTTATGTAAATTGTATAAATTTCATAAATATGTGAAATGATTACATATCCGATCAAGCCCAATAAATGGAAACGTTTAAATTAAATGATAATGCCCGATAAAGTATAAACGATAAAAATGTTACTTATATGCTTGAAATGGATGTGGAATGTGTTTATTTGAATTTTATGAATGTTGTGGATGTATAAAATAACCACATGCTAATAATGCTTGAGAAAAATTTTTAAATCCCGGTTTAATAAAATGGAAAATCGATGGATATGTGATTTCCCTAAATGAATGAGGTCCTGCATTTGTTGCTGACAGGATTTAGCTTGGACGAGAAATCCTATTGACCTTATTATAGAAAGGATTTAGTCTGGATAGGTAGTCCTGATATAAGTCCTCTCGAGCATATGTTATGGACTGGATTTAGCCCGGACGGGTAATCCAAATCAAGCTCTTTAGAGCATATGTCATAAAAAGGATTTAGCCTGGACTGGTAATCCTGTTGTATACATGTGTGGTTCGAGAGCGTACTCCCTGAAATAGTACCTTATGGTTACCATTGAATTCGAATTGATGAATCCTAATTTGTACACCACTAGTGTACTACCTATGTATCCATCGATATTTCAGATAAATTCAACGAGAAAAAATTTCTTGACATGAGAAGATATGAATAAGAAATGAGTTATTACACATATCAGCATGAAATTCATGAAAATGACAATACGTGATAATAGATACATGGAAATATGAAATGATGATACTGTACATGGAATTTATTTGATGAGTATGTATATCCTTGATTATAGACTTATACACCTTGAGTGTACTAATCGTGATCTTGATATTTCGAGTAATATGAGTAAAGTTCTGATACGAAATGATCTGAACTCGAACAGAACTAGCATGAAATTATACTTGTAATAATGAGATGAATTATGCATGTTGAATGCATACATGTTGTGGAAAGCATATGTGATTGGAAACTTGATTGTTGTTGAGCCCATATATATGTTTTGATGTTATTATAGAAAGTATGACTAACAAGGGCAATGAGGATGTGTGTAGGGCTTGAGGTCAAATTGATTGAATATACCTTACATAGTTACCTCAAAATAGAATAAATGGTAAGTTAAGTACCATGTTTTAGAGTAAATCGGAAGCTCGTCAGATTGGAAGCTTGGCGGAGATCACTCACACTATCTATCGGCCTATGTCGGTACAATATGGTAAATCAATTATGGGTACAATGGCATGTATAGGTTATATTGGCCATATTGGCATGTATATGTAAATGATGCTTGTAATCTAGCCATTGGAATGGCTAGTAATGGTTTGTTTTGATATATTTGTAATGTCATACTATGGTAGCTACATATTTGTTAAGCAGTTGATCAAATTATGCCTAACATATGGACTAAATCAAGGCAAGATTATGAACATGTATGCATTTAATGGTATGCTATGTTGAAGGATAGAGTTTGCTTAACTTGAATGCTTGAAATGGCTGGCATTTAGATGTGAGTTTAAGTGCAGGTCATTGATGTGATTTTGGGTGAGAAATGAAGCTAGAAATAGCTTTATTTTGTCCACACGAGCAGACACACGAACGTGTGTCTAGATCGTGTGTGACACCCAACCTGGTACATGGGCGTGTGGTTAGGCTGTGTGTCCCCTGCACCTTAATTTTGAGAAACAGAATGCTGAGAATTGAGCGCACAGACAGAGACACAGGCGTGTGTCTCAGGCGTGTGTCTCAACCGTGTGTGCTACACGACCTAGAATACAGGCGTGTGTCTTGGCCGTTTGAAACCTGCACCTAATTTTGAAATGAATTAATTAACCACACGGCCGAGCACATGGGCATGTGGCATGACCGCGTGCATAAGTCAGAGAGTTACACGGGATAGGACACGGCATACAGCACGGGTGTGTCCTAGGTCACACGGGCGTGTCCCTTAGACCACACAGGCGTGTGAGCCCTACACCTTGGAAAATTTTTGAAATTTTGTGAAAAATTCTTAGAGGTTCTGATTAAGTCCCGACTTGATTCTAATGCTCGTATTGGGCATCGAGGGTCCATTTAAGGAATGTTACGAATGATTTTGAATAGTAAATTGCATGAATTATTTGTAAATGTTTCTGAATGTTCCGGTAATGCTCCGTAACCCTGTTCCGGTGATGGATACGGGTTAGGGGTGTTGCAATTGAGACCATTATAGAATGTATCAAGTTGGATGTAATACGGGATTCCATGATGAGGGGGCACTTCCGTAGTAATTCTTTGTACCTTTCCATGCCTCATACAAGGACTCGTCATCCATTTGTTGGAAAGTAGTAATTTTATTCCGCATCTTAGCATTCTTACTAGGTGGGAAGTACTTCATAAGGAATATTTCTACTAACTCTTGCCATGTGGTAATGAAATGTGGTGACAATGAGTTCAATCAGGCTCGAACTCTATCCTTTAGTGAATATGGGAATAACTTTAATCGTACTGCATCTTCGAGTACTCCAGCTAGCTTGAAAGAATCACTCACCTCCACAAACAATCTTAAGTGAAGGTGAGGATCTTCGGTAGGCATTCCACTGAATTGGTCCACTGTCTGAAGCATTTTGAACATAAAAGGCTTCAGCTCAAACTGTTGTGCCTCGATATCGGGTCTCCTAATACCCAGATTAACATCATGAAACATTGGCTCGACATACTGTCTTTGTAACTGCCTATTTTTAGTGAAATCAGAATAGTGGTTTTGGGACCACAAATTCGAAGTTATTAAATTTATTTTATTATCATTTTATGGTTTACAGCATCATAGAAATACTATAAAAAAATTTCGTTAATAAATTTTACCGTTTACATGCTTAATCTGATAAAAAGTACTAAATCGCGTAAAGTTAAAAGTTAAGTTCTAATAGCTAAATGTATTAAATAGCTATAGAAGTTTAAAGTGGAGGTCCTTACATGGTAATTAGCCCATAATAGTGATAGTGGATTATAATGGCTTGGCATTTTGTGTAATTTGTAAAGTTAATAAAGGTTAATTAAGTAATTAGGTAATTAAGGTTAATAATAAATAAAACCACATTAAACACCATTGTATCATCTGTCTTCAACCGAATTTTGAAAAGAAAAAAGCCATTTTTGTGCTTAAATTTTGGTAATCTTATTTCCTTCAATTAGGTATGTATTTTTAACCATTTTTATGATTTCTATGTTTTCAGAATTGTTGTAGCTTAATCTAACTAGCCCGGGGACTAATTTGTGAAACTATTAAACTATTAGGGTTTTACCATTGATGATTATATATAAGTTTTGAAGGTTGATGATAGAAAATGAATGGTTTTTGTTAGATAAAAAACTTTTGTAAATGAATTTTTAGTGAAATTGTCAAATAGGGACTAAATTGAAAAATAGGAAATATTACATGGTGAAATTGTGAAATAATTCATGTATAGTGCATGCTACGGACCATTTGATATTCGGCTATAGTGGGTTGCGATGAAATTATGTAAATTTCCATTTTTATGAACTAGGGACTAAATTGCAAAGAACTAAATGTATAGGGAAAAATAATAATTTTTCCAAAAATATGTTTTAGACTAATTTCAATGAGAAATATATTAAATCGAATTAAACTTATTCGTATAGATCAAGACAGAACTCGTACGGAGTTAGATCGGGGCAAAGGAAAAATCTTGGATTAATCGCCTCTATATCTACATATACTCGTCGAGGTAAGTTTGTGTAATTAAATCGAGTATTTATATGTTGTAATTGAATTATATGTATGTGATTTGTATAGTTGCCATGTATAAATACCGATCACATATCCAAAAATGTACGATGATTACCGAGTCCCGTTTGAACCTTAGGAATTTGTAGAATACAAATGACATGTCATTAGGGTTACTAATTTGGTTGTGGTCCTGCATGTGTTGCGGACACACCACAGCTCGTATGAGCTTACTGATTTGCAACCCATGAGAGCTTACTAATTCTCAGCTCGTATGAGCTTACCAATTTACAGCTCGTGAGAGCATACCGATTCATAGCTCGTATGAGCATAGCTTACCAATTTACAGCTCGTGAGAGCATACCGATTCATAGCTCGTATGAGCATACATGTACAAGAATTGATGGATTACATTTTAGCACACTACATGTGAGCTATCTCGAGTATCCAACGATATTCTAAATGGTTCAACAGGAAATGTTCTGTTACGAGATGATATGAGTTCGATACGAACTATTACTGGTATATTTATATACATGAAATACATGGATTATTTGTATAATGAACATTTGATTATTTGTTGAGCTCATCCATGATCTGGTATACATGTGATTTTACATGGCTAACATGTTGGTGAATATGTGTTTATGTAATACCCCTAACCCATATCCATCGTCAGAACAAGGTTACAGTGCATTACCGAAGTTTACAGAACAAATACAATTAATTCATGTCTTTTACTATTCATATCCGAAATAAATCATAATTCAATCATGTTGTCCCTTAAATGGACCCTCGAAGTCCTATTTATACAATAGAAACAAGTCGAGACTAAATCGGGAACTTAGAGAATTTTTCGTGAAATTTCAAAAATTTTCTTAGGTGCAGGGGATACACGCCCGTGTGTAGGCATTCGATGTGAGGCACACGGTCGTGTCCCAACCTGTGCTCAAATTAGATTAGCTACTGACTTAGGTCACACGGCCAGCCACACGCCTGTGTGCTAGGCCGTGCGGACTATTTAATTTTCAAAAATTAGACGCAGTATTCACACGGCCAAGACACACGCCCGTGTGTTGGGCGTGTGCTTCACATCGCTGAGACGCATGCTCGTGTCTCTGCCCTTGTGACCAATTCTAAGCATTTTGTTTCTTGATTTTTAAGATGCAAGGGACACACAGCCAAACCACAAGCCCGTGCACATGACCGTGTGTCACACACGGTTGAGACACACGCCCGTGTGCTTACCTGTGTGGACGAAAAAAAAGCTATTTCCAAGCCTTATTTCTCACCCAAATTTTTCCTTATACCTACATTAATACTTGCATACATATACCAACTAATTCAAGATGTTAAAACCAAGACAGCATTAACATTATACTTGATATATCATAACGTGTATTTAAACTTACCTTTTGAAAGACATATATGTTTGCCATAATTCAATCTAACCATACCAAGCACTCATATATTAACCATATTATAACCTGAAGTATATATATTCATTAAATATACCATTACTAGCCATTCCAATGGCTAGATTACAAGCAACCATTTACATGCCAATATTGGCCAAGTTAACCTATACATTCCATTATACCAAAACAAGTTTACTATTTATACCAAAACGAGCTGAAGGATAGTGTGATGATGCTTCGATCGGTTCCAACCTTTACGAGCTTCCGAGCACTATAAAACAGAGAAAAGAAAATAAAGTAAGCATTTAATGCTTAGTAAGCTTGTATAACAGGAATTTAACTTACCATACATTTACATTTAAGGTAAGCATATAAAGATACATCTAAGAAATTTGGCTAATAGCCTAAAACACACAACTTCATCAAACATGTTAGTCATTATTCCACATAAATTTCAAGTATCAAAGATGAGCTCATCATATAGAAATTTTCATAACCATGTTCTTTTCATATCATATTTCCATATAACATGTGCTTTTCCAGAAATAGTCATATTAAGTTCATTTGAACTATGTCAGAACTCTTCCCGTTGAATTTATTTGGAATATCGATGAATACACATGTAGTCCACTTGAAGTGTATAAATCTATAACCCGTCAACTCATAATCAGGGGTACCCAATTAGGGCACATAATCAAGAAGCTCATAAGAGTTTAGAATAGGAAGCTCATTGAGCTTAACAGGTAACTCCGAAGAGTTATTATCAGGGAGCTCCGAGATAGCCATATAACAGGAAGTTCAAGCGAGCCATATCGGGAAGCTCAAAAAGAGCCTATATCAGGACGCTCACAAAGAGCTGTGGTAGTCCGTAACATATGTACGATCACTACCGATCATGATGCTCGCAGGAACCATATAATGGGAAGCTCGAGAGGGCTTAAGGTATGTCTGCAACATATACAAGACCATAATCAATCGGGAAATTTTCTATCAATCGACCATCTATTCAACCGGGACTTATTATTTATCGAGCAATATCAAGCATGTGATAAATTTTATACATTAAACATTTATACAATTCACACATATTCAACATTTAATTCCAAACATATTAATATACATAATCTAGTTACACGAACTTACCTCGATACTTGTATGTTTCGAGAAATCTACTAATCTGACACTTTCTGTTTTCCTCGATCCAACTCAGTACTAGGTCTTTCTGGATCTATATAAACAAATTTAACGTCAATTTAATCCATTTCATACTCAATTTAATTCAATTCACGTCCTAGGAAAATTTATCATTTTGCCCCTATACTTTCCACAAATGATGATTTCATCCTTAGGCTCGAAAAATGAAATTCGTGCAATTTAATCATTATTCCAAGCCTAACTGATTTTTACATATAACATTTACAGCACATGTATCTTCTTCTCACTGAGTTCCGTCCAGTACAATGGAGTTCTACATTTACGACCATACAAAGCCTCATACGATGCCATTTTAATGCTAGACTGATAATTATTATTATATGCAAATTCAACTAAAGGTAAATATTTTTCCCAGTTACATTTGAATTCCATCACACAACACCGAAGCATATCTTCTAAAATCTGTATCACACTTTCGGATTGTCCATCAGTATGAGGATAAAAAGCGGTGCTAAAATGTAACTGTGTACCCAGAGCTTCTTGCAACTTATTCCAGGATCAGGATGTGAATCGGGGATCTCTGTAAAAAATAATGGAAATCGGTACCCCATGTAATCTAACAATTTCAGAAATATATAATTCAGCCAACCTATCTAGGGAGAAATCCATACGTATCAGAATAAAGTGTCCAGATTTTGTTAATCAATCAAAGATTACACAAATGGCATCTTTCTTCTTCGGAGATATGGGCAATCCCAACACAAAGTCCATAGTAACTCTTTCCCATTTCCATTTTGGTATTGTAACTGGCTGTAATAATCCTGAAGGTACCTGGTGTTCAGCTTTTACTTGACATATTAAGCATTTAGATACAAATTCAGAAATGTCACGTTTCATTCCCAGCTACCAATACATCTTTTTCAAATCATGGTACATTTTGTTACTCCCTGGATGCACAGATGTAATACCGTTATGAGCTTCATTTAAAATCTTCTGTACCAATTCCAAATTCTTCAAAACACATATTCTGCCTCTGAATAACAAACAACCATCAAACCTGATCTGAAATTTTGAATCAGAGTTCAACTTACACTGTACCCGTTTAGCTCGTAATTCATCATCATTTTTCTGAAATTCAGAAATCTACTGCAGAAACGTAGGTCTAGCTTTTAGCTCAGCTATGATTGAACCATCTTCAGATAATGATAACCGGATATTCATTGCTCGTAAGAAAACAAAGATTTTCTACTAAAAGCATCAGTGGCCACATTGGCTTTTCCCAGATGATAATCAATAATCAGATCATAATCTTTTAATAACTCAAGCCACTTGCGCTGTCTCAGATTCAAGTCTTTTTATGACATTAGATACTTCAAACTTTTATGGTCGGTGAATATATGAAATTTTTAACCAAACAGATAGTGTCTCCAAATTTTCAATGCAAACACAATGGCTGTCAATTCTAGATCATGTATTGGGTAGTTCTTTTCATGTGGTTTTAGCTTTCTAGAAGCATAGATTATTACTTTACCTTCTTGCATCAAAACACACCTTAAACCATTCAATGATGCATCACTGTAAATCACAAATTCCTTACCCGATTCAAGTTGAACTAACACGGGTGTTTCAGTTAACAAAGCTTTCAATCTATTAAAACTCTACTGACATTTATCAGACCATTCAAACTTCACTTCTTTTTGCAGCAATCGTGTCATCGGAGAAGCTATCATAGAAAAACCTTGTACAAATCTCCAATAATAACTGGCTAATCCCAGAAAAATCCTGACTTCAGACACATTTTTCGATGGCTTCCAATTAACAATAGCTGAAATTTTATTCGGATCCACCCTGATACCTTCTGCAGATACTATATGTCCAAGGAAACCAACTTTCCGAAGCCAAAATTCACATTTACTGAATTTGGCATATAGTTTTTTTTCACGTAGAGTTTGTAACACAATTTCTCAAATGATCAACATGCTCATTTTCAAATCGAGAATATACCAAGATATCATCAATAAATACAACTACAAATCTATCTAGATACGGTCTGAAAATTCTATTTATCAGATCCATAAATACTGCATGTTCATTACTCAAGCCGAACGACATCACAAGAAATTCATAATGCCTGTACCTGGTTCTAAAGGTTGTCTTCGGTACATCTGAGTCTTTTACCCATAACTGATAGTAACCAGAACGAAGATCAATCTTCGAAAATACAGTGGCATCTTTCAGCTGATCAAACAAATCATCAATACGAGGCAATGGATACTTGTTATTTATTGTGACTTTATTGAGTTGTCTGTAATCAATACATAGCCTCAACGATGCATCTTTCTTCTTAACAAATAAAACCAGCGCACCCCAAAGTGATGAACTAGGTTGAGCAAAACTTCTATCTGTTAGTTCTTGCAACTTCTTTCTCAACTCCTTTAATTCAGTAGGAGCTATTCTGTAGGGTGCTATGGATATCGGTGTTGTCCCCGGAATAAGATCTATAAATTCTACCTCTCTAACAGGTGGTAAACCAGGTAATTCTTCCAGAAACACATCAAGAAATTCACAAACAACCGGCACTGACTTAATATTCGATTCAGATACTTTAGTGTCCAACACATACGCAAGATAAGCATCATACCCTTTTCTGATATATTTTTGTGCTAATATAGCTGAGATTACATTTGACAACCCATTCAGTACATTAGATTCAACTCGGAGAAATTTACCATTCTGACATTTTAACACAATATATTTCTTTTTACAATTTACCACTACATCATGCTGAGTTAGCCAGTCCATACCCAGAATTACGTCAAATTCATCAAATGGTAACAACATTAAATCAGCCGAGAAACAATAACCTCGTACCATTAATGGAAAATTTTTACAAACTTTATCCACCATCACATACTGGCCCAAGGGGTTCGAGGTTATTGTTTCTCATACGGTGGACTCAACAGATAAATTTTTAACAAACACTCTATTCGTGCATATGTATGAATGTGTTGAACCAGGATCAATTAAAGCAGTAATATCAATATAAAGAAGAGAAAATGTACCAGTAATAACATCAGGTGTAGAAGCATCTTCTCGTGCACGTATAGCATATGTTCTCGCTGGTGCTTGTGCTTCAAATTTAATTATTGAATCTTTTGTAGCACCTCAGCTACGACTGACATTGCCAGGATGACGGGGTGGTCTACCTCTCGAGCCAGGGTTACTTGGCTTCGAAATCTGAACATTATCTTTTTCAAGCCTTTCTAGACAATCTTTAAGATAGTGGTCGAAAGAACCATATCTAAAGCAAGCTCCGTTTCTCATACGGGACGCCCCAAAATGAAATTTATTACAATGTTTACATCTAGGATTGGGATTACCAACACTTCCAGCACTTGCTATTGGTGGAGACAGAGATCTCGGATTAGAGCGTTGAGAACCTCGATTTTTTCCAGAATACCCAACAAAAGAGACAGAATTATCAAGATATTTCTTTGATTTCTTTGATGTCGTTGATTCCGATTTCCCCATTAATATTTTACTCAAAGTTGAGGCTTCAATCTCTGCATGCCTCTTTTCTTTATTTAGTTCTTCAGCTTTATGTGCTCGGTCAGCCAAAACAACAAATTCTTTTAATTCCAGAATTCCAACTAATAACTTGATGTCTTCATTTAATCCCTCTTCAAACTGTTTACACATGGCAACTTCAGTCGGGATACATTCTCTAGCATGTTTGCTTAACCGAATAAATTCTCATTCATATTCAGACACAGTCATATTTCCCTGTTTAAGCTCTAAAAATTCCTTCTTTTTCTAATCAAGAAATCTCTGGCTAATGTACTTCTTTTTTATTTCTGTTTGGAAAAATTCCCAAGTAACATTTTCCCTCTGTACAATAGAAATCAAGGTATTCCACCACTGGTAGGCTGATCTTTTAGCAGAGATACAACACATTTCAGACATTCTTTAGGTGTACAAGACAATTCATCCAAAGCCCTGATTGTGTTTTCTAGCCAAAATTTAGCCCTTTCTGGTTCATAATCAGCAGTAGCCCTAAATTCTTCTGCCCTATATTTCTGAATTTTTTCTATCGGAGGCTTACCAATTCTAACAGATTCAATACCTTGCGGCATATTGGGAATTGGTTGAGGAGTAGAAGGGGGAGGTTGTTGTACACCAGGATTTGTTCTCAAATATTCAGTGAACCACTCATTCATCATTTGAAAGAAGGCTTATTTTGCCTCCTCGCTTTGGCCCTCAAATACAGGCCTTCTACTACTACCAGATACAGCTCTTTGAACTGAAGCTGGAGAATTGCTCCTAGCTTCCTGGGATTCAGTTCTAACTCGATTGGGCGACATTACTACATGAAAAAAACATTTCAAATGGTCAGGAGATATCACACTATCACAAATTATATAATGGCATATATAGCTAAACTCGTACTTACTATGTTAGTCCAAGAATTGGTTAAACCGTAGCTCTAATACCAATAAATGCAACACCCCTAACCCATATTCGTAGTCAAAACAGGGTTACAAAGCATTATCGGAGTTTACAGAACAAATACAATTAATTCATGTCTTTTACTATTCATATCCAAAACAAATCATAATTCAATCATTTTATCCCTTAAATGAACCCTTGAAGTCCTATTTATACATTAGAAACAAGTCAAGACTAAATCGAGAACTCAGAGAATTTTTCGTGAAAATTCAAAATTTTTCATAGGTGTAGGGGACACACGCCCGTGTGGTCAGGCCGTGTGAGCTGACACGTCCATGTCTTAGGCGCATGGTCATTTGATGTAAGGCACACGGTCGTGTCCCAGCACGTGTTCAAATTAGCGTAGCTACTAACATAGGTCACACGACTAGCCACACGCCTGTGTGCTATGCCGTGTGGACTATTTAATTTTCAAAAATTAGATGCAGGATTCACACGGCCAAGACACACACCCGTATGTTGGGCCGTGTGTTTCACATGACTAAGACACATGCCCGTGTGAACAAATTTGAGCATTCTATTTCTCAATTTTTAATATGCAAGGGACACATGGCCAAACCACATGCCGGTGTGCATGACCGCGTGTCACACATGGTTGAGACACACGCCTGTGTCTCTACCCATGTGGACGAAAACAAGGCTATTTTCAAGCCTTATTTCTCACCCAAATTTTGCCTTGTACCTACATTAATACTTGCGTACATATACCAACCAATTCAAGATGTTAAAACCAAGCCAACATTAACATTATACTTGATATATCATCACATATATTTAAACTTACCTTTTGAAAGACATATATGTTTGCCATAATTCAATCTAACCATACCAAGCCATCATATATTAACCATATTATAACCTCAAGTATATATATTCACTAAATATACCATTACTAGCCATTCCAATGGCTAGATTACAAGCAACCATTTACATGCCAATATCGACCAAGTTAGCCTATCCATGCCGTTATACCAAAACAAGTTTACTATTTATACCAAAAAGAGCTGAAGGATAGTGTGATGATGCTCCGACCGATTCCAACCTTTACGAGCTTCTGAACACTATAAAAAAGAGAAAAGAAAATGAAGTAAGCATTTAATGCTTAGTAAGTTCGTCTAACAGGAATTTAACTTACCATACATTTACATTTAAGGTAAGCATATAAAGATACATCCAAGCAATTTGGCTAATAGCCTAAAACACATAACTTCATTAAACATGATAGTCATTATTCCACATAAATTTCAAGTATCAAAGATAAGCTCATCATATAGAAATTTTCAAAACCATGTTCTTTTCATATCATATTTCCATATAACATGTGCTTTTCCAGAAATAGTCATATTAAGTTCATTTTAACTATGTCAGAACTCTTCTCGTTGAATTTATTTGGAATATCGATGGATACAAATGTAGTACACTTAAAGTGTATAAATCTATAACCTGTCAACTCATAATCAGGGATACCCAATTAGGGCACATAATCAAGAATCACTCTCTTAAGCCTTAAATCAGGATGCTTGTGTAAGCCATGTAACAGGAAGCTTATCTAGGCTAAATCAGGAGGCTCATAAGAGTTTATAACAGCAAGCTCATTGAGATTAACAGGTTACTCCAAAGAGTTATTATCAAGGATCTCTGGGTAGCCATATTATAGGAAGTTCAAGCAAGCCATATTAGGACGCTCATAAAGAGCTGCGTTTATGTCTGCAATTATATGCAGGATCACAACCGATCATGTAACAGGACACTCACAAAGAGCTGCGGTAGTCCGTAACATATGCAGGATCACTACCGATCAGGATGCTCACAGGAACTATATAACGAGAAGCTCGAGAGGGCTTATAACAGGATGCTCATTCGAGCTAAGGTGTGTCTGCAACATATGCAAGGCCACAACCAATCGGGAACTTATGTATCCATCGAATTCCATCTATTCAAATGGGACTTATTATTTATCGAGCACTATCAGGCATGTGATAAATTTTATACATTAAACATTTATACAATTCACACATACTCAACATTTAATTCCAAACATATTAATATACATAATCTAGTTACACGAACTTACCTCGATACTTATTCATTTCGAGAAATCTACTAATCCTACACTTTTTGTTTTCCTCGATCCAACACAGTACTAGGTCTTTCTGGATCTATATAAATGAATTTAACGTCAATTTAATCCATTTCATACTCAATTTAATTCAATTCATGTCCTAGGCAAATTTACCATTTTCCCCCTATACTTTCCATAAATGACGATTTCGTCCCTAGCTTTGGAAAATGAAATTCCTGCAATTTAATCATTATTCCAAGCCTAACCGATTTCTACATGTAACATTTACAGCACATATATTTTATAAAAATCAAAACATTTCCATGAATTTTACATCTTTACAATTTAGCCCCTAAATCAAAATTTCATGAAAATTCACTTTACAAAAGTTGTTTATCTATCAACAACCTTTCATTTTCTACCATAAATTTAAAATTTTCAGCATATTCATCCATGGAAAAATTTCAATACTTTAATATCTTTTCAAATTGATCCCCAAAATAGATAGATTAGGTTATTCCGATTTCAAAAATATAAAAATTACTAAAACGGGACATGATTACTTACCTAATTAAGCTTGCTTGATTTTCTTTCTCTTTCCTAGGGTTTCAATAAAATTTGGGGAAAAAGATGATATAAAATGATGATATTTGATATTTATTTTATTTATCATCTTTTATTTATTTCAATTTCCAATTTAGTCATTTTCTTTTTCTAAATTTCCATGGATAAATCATCAAAAATATCTACTAACTTTTCTTAATGGTTTAATTACCATATAAGGACCTCAAATTTTGAATTCCATAGCCATTTGATACTTATAGCTACTAGAACTCAACTTTTGCATTTTATGCAATTTGGTCCTTTCCATTAAACATGAAATTGATAAAATTTTCTTATCGAAATTTTCATATGTCTTTCCTATCATAAAGCAGACCATGCAATATTAATAAAATAAATTTTCTTTTTGACTAGGATTTGTGGTCCCGAAACCACTGTTTCGATTTCACTCAAAATGAGTTGTTACAATTTAGGCACTTGGCCAAGTTATGTTGGGATATGTATTATTTACTTACCTAATTTGTGCTTAAATGGTAAGCTAAATTCTATGTTATACGAACTTACTAAGCTTAAATGCTTACGATGTGTTATTTTTCTGTGTTTTATAGTGAATCAGAAGCTCGTTTGGGTTGGAAGCTTGTCGGAGCTATATCACACTATCCATTGGCTCTTTTGGTACTTTTGGTTGGTTTAATTTTGGTTATAATGGCATGTATAGGTTAATTTGGTTAATGTTGACCTATATGTTTTATTATGATGGTAGCCATTTGAGTTGGCTTGTGTTTTGGTATATTTTGGTATCTATATATGTGGCCATAATTTGGTTGATGTGTGGCTTAATTGGTGGTTGAATGTGCACTTTGTATACGTGTTTTGTGAGTTGATGAATTGGTTGTAAATTGGTACCTTGTTATATAAGACATATATGTCTAATTATGTTAGAAACTGAAGATCATGCTTAACATCAATTGGTATGTTTTGGTAAAGTGATCTACATGTTACGTAATTGATCGCTGAAATTAGAGTTTTAAATTTATAATGAATGAGATCGAACCTGGAAACTAACTTTGACAACGATTAAAGGCAACTGTACCTATCGAACAGTAGTATAGCTTAGGCAAGACCGGATTATCGAACCCAAAGGAACTAAAAGTACTAATACTAACTTTCTTTTTATTATTTAGCCTAAAATAAAGTGAAGTTTCCTTAATCTAAATTAACGACTACTAAGCTAAAGACGCGAAGACAAAAAGAATGAATTGGAAAATAACTTGAAGGAAAACACAGTTGATCACGACGATACCCTCAGGAAGAATCCACCTAGACTTCACTTGTTATCTAACACTGAACCATACGATTTATGTAACACCCCAAACCCGGCCTAGACGTTACGACCGGATCTGGCATGTCACATGAATGGAATGTCTAAAAAAAAACAGTGCGTTCGTTAAAAAGTTCGTATTCTTTTTGAAACTCCGCGTTTTGTGGTTTGTTTATAAAATCCGATTCATTTCAATGCCCATTTTACAAAGTTGTTATAAATTTGAATAAAATTGTATTTCTTGTGAAAATCGAGTTTAAGTAATTTTGAATAAAAACGGTTTATTATCATTTTAGAAAAATGCCATATTGAACATTTAATAATAAACAGTAACCAAATTGAAAGCTAAAACCAAATAAAATACCAAAGGCCTTATTACATATCAAAATCCCAAAATTAAAAGTAAGTTTAAATATAAGAAACGAGTTTACGAGAAAACATTGCAGGGCCACCACAAGTCTGCCTCGGCTCCCCAAATCTGCGGTCTAATGATTACCTGAAACATTTAAAAAGAGGGGGTGAGTTTACGAAAACTCAGTCTGTGTTTCCTCTTACCACGATAACTGAGCCTAAGCCCACAGTACTATATTAGTCCAATGTCATGGCATATCAAGAATGAGTGCAATGCAATTAATCCACATGATTCCACAAATGGGCTTGGACCCAAATCCAAATAAATCCACATACCACACATGATTATGCAAAATGAACCCCAACCCAACCTAGTGTCCATCCGCTACACACCCCCGTACCTGCCGCACACACCAGGGGATTACTAAATACACACCTCCTTGGCAGACCTGCTGCCCAAGGTCGTGGCATAGCCACCGATCACCTAAGTGACCCCACATATCTGTATCCACAAGGTGGCTCAAGGTCATCCTCAATCCACGGTGATGCACACAACTATCATCCGTCCACGATGTGGCACATAGCCAACATCCCACCTTGATGAAGCACATAGCCAACATCAAGCGACGACGTAGCTCAAGGCTAACATCAGTCCACGTACATAAATGTACACCCTTTCCTTCATTAATCATGTCCCGATCCCCATGCACATACAATACATTATGATGAAATGACAATGTAATCATTATGAACATATCAGACATCGTATGAAATGAATTACCATCATAATCAGAATAACCAATACAAAATAATCAAGCTAATCAACCTCTAAGGGTATAACGGTAATTTTACCTACCAAGGGTATGTTCGTAATTTACCCACCAAGGGTATTTTCGTAAATTTGCACCTGCAATGGCCTTTCCGAAGGCCTAATGTCACCCCGAGTGACTCAGCTACCATTTCCGGTCCTTACCGGACTATTGGGCCTAAAACCCAATTTCGACCTATTCGGGCCCACACGCTCGTGTGGCCCACCTAGCCCAAATCTAGCCACGTATATAAGTTCCACCTAGTCCAATTCAACATATACTAAACAATCATACAATTTACTCATTTGGGCCCACGAGCCCATTGGGCCCACTTCAGCCCATCGTGGCCTAAGCAGCCTCAACCCACCAGAATACTACTGATGGCCTCAACTATCGCGTCGAAGCGCCACACGTGCGCTCGCACGCTCGTGTGGCTATTACTGCCGTGACCGGTACTTCGGCATTTGCCGCTCTACAACTAGAGTAGAGAGAGTTACACACTTGATACGACTCTGGTGTTAATCCGCGCTCCGACCACTCCTGTGCCCAAACGCCCTCCAAGATGTGTTTACTCTCCTCCTGGAATGCTCTTTATATAGCTAGCTCTTCACCTTCCTTCTTTGTATCTTTCCGATGTGGGATCTCTTCGTCAGTAGAGTTTAAATTCAACTGAAACTCTTGCCGTCCAATCCGCAAAATAAATACTCCTTTGCTTCTCACGAGATTCGAACCCAGGCTCCTTGTAGCATAATCCACGCCGCTAACCACTTGGACACAAGCTCCTCTTGTGTCTTAAACCATGCGCAACTAAATATAAACTATGGCCCAAATTCTAAGATCCAAGTAAAAAGAAACAAAAAAGCAAGAGCCAAGACTTGAACCTTGGACCTCCTTCCTTCCTTGTGGCGTCACCCCCTTGTTCCTTAAGTGGCGTCACTTTGCCACTACACCACACACTCCACTTGTGTCATTTTCTCCATATTTTATTCTTAAGGCCTACCTGCCAACTTCCAGGGTTTTTTTCACCTAAAACCAAAATTTCCCCAAAGCCTAAATTTGATCCCGGGACTTCCTAGAAGCCCTCTAACCTTCCAAAATCACTTATCTAAAAGGTCCAACTTGCATTTAAGCCAATCTCTTGTTCTCCGAAAATTTAAACGCTACTACGCTCAAGGCCCATGGGGCTCAATCCTACTAGGCCCAATTTCAGGATGTTACAATTTATTCACTTAGTTTGATCCGTAGGACTCCCTAACGTATATTAAACCCTCTCTCAAGGCGAATAACGTCTATCCCTAGGTTAATTAACGAAAATCTCTTTCTCGAATAATAACCCCCTAGAATAGCAGTAAATCGATCTATGGATTCCCATATTAGGTTTCACCCTAATCCGGCAAAATCTCGTCACCCTATCTCTAGGCGTACGATCAACTCCGCTTAATTATGCTAGATCTACTCTTAGGCAGGGTCTATTCCTCCTCCACCTAAGCATATCAAATTTGGGTTAAGCACACATAATTAAGAATAAACTAAGTATTTATCATATAATTCAGAAATCAATAACAAGATTCATCTAGCTTTCATCCCCTTCAAGTATCTGAAGGGTTTAGTTCATAACAAATAAATAAAACATCTCAAGAGAAAAGATAAAACAAAACATAAGAAATCCCTAAAACTCTCTGAAGGAATTGAAGGAGAAATCCGCCATCTTGAGTAGAATTCCGGCGTCTTGGGATGGATCAACTAACTGACTTCGAGCGATTCCCACAACTCTGACCTTTTCGGCTTGGCTCTTTAGCCTAGCTTGACCGCCCTGACAAAAGCCCTGGCAGAAGGCTTCTGCCGAACTCCCCTTTCAAGTTGCCCCCTTGGGTGTTTATATAGACTTTGTGATGCCTTGCTTAGCCCCTAAGTATCCTAATTTAAGTAGAATTCCTACTAGGGTTTTTGAATAGGCTTCAGAATGTGATTCTTTGCCTCCAAGTATCCTTTCCTGAATGAAATTGCTCTTTCCAGCGACAGGGACACGACCATGGCACACGCCCGTGTGGATCGACTTCAGGCCGTGTTCGGGTCTGTTTATGGAGGCACGGCCTTGTGAATCGTGGTCAGACCGTGTTCTAGTTGATTCATGAGGCACGGCCGTGTGGCTTGAAGTCCAAGCCGTGTCGATTTTGTGAATTGGCCCATTTGGCCCGTTTTAAGCCCGTTTCTCATTCTTTTCATCCTCGGGTGCTTTCCTGAGTATAAGACATGAAAAGAAAGGATTAAGAGCACCTTTTTATATCAATCGAGGCTTAAATCATCCAAAAGCATACTAAACGTGGGATTAAAATATGTTGCTTTTACGGTTTATCCGTAATGATGCAATTATGCATATAATTTAGTTGAACACTTGGTTATATTGAATACATGGTTAAACATGTTTATAATTTTCATTTGAGGTGCCTAAGGGCATATTGGTTGTATGTGAATATACTACATGTTTAAGGTTTTGGATACCTCAATATGGCTTGTTTATATGCACAATGTTGAGTGTAGGTGGATGCCAACTTGGGTGAGAAATATGGCTTGTAAAATGACCTATTTTTGTCCACACGGGCGTGTTTCTCAGCTGTGTGTGACACATGGCCAGGTGACACTGCCACTATAGCTTTCAAAAGGGTTGCAAATCAAGCTGTTACACAGCCTGGCACACGGGCGTGTGAAGTTACTTTGAAAGGTACACAGCCTAGCACACGGGCGCGTGCCTTGGTCGTGTGACAAAGTCAAAGAGTTACACATGTATATAAATAGGCTGGGACACAACCGTGTGTCCCCATTTCGAATGCCCACATGGCATAAGACATGGGCGAGTCTCTTGGCCGTGTAACCCCTGCAGATTTGAAAATTTCCAATGTTTTCTATAAAATTTTCTAATTTTCAAATTTAGTCCCGACTTGTTTCTAATATGTATTTTAGGCCTCGAGGGCTCGTTAATGTGACAATATGAATGATTTCATTTGGCTTTTGATATGAATATTGATATGTTTTGAAATGTTGAAATTTTTGTCTGTCTGATTCGTAAATTCTAGTAATGCTCCGTCACCCTGTTTCGGCAACAGATACAGATTAGGGGTGTTGCAGTCTTAGAGCTTTATCCCTATCATCAGCAATAAGGATAGGATTTTGAGTAGGGTTTGCTCCGTTTCCTTGATTCTAGTTTTTGAAGTTCACCTCTTCGGTCCTTCTTTCAGCTGCTTGTCTTCTTCATTATCAAAAAGTTCTTTCAATCTCAGGATCTACAGGGATTAAATCGATAATTCGATCAATACTCATAAACACCTGAAACAAACACAAAAAAATTAACCAAGTTAAAATTGAACAGAAAAATAAACCAAAATGAAAATTTAATAAATTCACAAATAATGACTTTTAAAACAGTCCCCGACAACGGCGCCAAAAACTTGGAAACGATGGAAATATGCAAGTGTACAAATCGCAACAAGTAATAAATGTCAAGTTATTGTACCCACAAGAACTGTGTAAGAAAATTGTTTGTTTTGAAACAGGGTTTAATAAAACTAGATTTTAACTAAGTAATTAACTAAGAAGATTAAAAAGGTAAAAAGTCCAATGTGCGATTTTTGAAAAAACAAGTTTAATCAATATGACATAATTGTGTTAGATCAATTACATTTCTTAACTTAATATTACTAAAACAATGTTCATGTTGTTACGAATAAATTCACGGCAACTTAGTAATTTGTTAAGTATAGCACATACAGACTTACAAAAATAACTAATCTTTTGAACATATTACTATGCCAATTCAAACAATTAATCAATTTTAATAATAAAGTAAAAGATTAAGTGAGGTAACAATACATCTCTATATTGAAACAATTTAATCACAAAATCCTGCAATATATGCAAGGCTAATGTATTGTTTAATACCGTCACTAATTTAACCTTCAGCTACCTTAGAAGATTAAACATGCACCAATTAAATATTGTGTCCATTAATTACAATTTCAATCCGCTTAATAATTAATTCAATTGTTATGTTACAATTTAAATGCAAGCATAACATAAACATGATTTTATTTCATTGAACAAATCAACAAGGCTTATAAAAACACAAACATTATTTTTAATAAATAAGGCAATAGAACACAGTCAATCTAACAAGAATTAAATTTAAGACATTTTAATTAAATTAAAGGATAGGAAACTAAAATCAAATTCGATGTTTCTCAAGCCTGACTAGTTCGCTCTGCTCCTCCTTCTCCGCTCATTCTGTTGAACCGAGGCTTCTACAAGCACTTGAATTCTACTACCCAAGGTGGTTGAAAGGTTCTTGTCCAAGAGGGAAATCGACAAAGGGAAGTCGAAGGGAAAGTGGGAAACAAATGAGAGAAAGTGAGTGAAAGAGAGAGAGATGTGTGGAATGAGAGGTATGTTAAAATGAATAGGTGAAGGGGGTATTTGTAGGTGGGATTGGCTTCTAAAACTAGCAAAAAATCAGCAGCCATATACCCCCCTTGGCCAGCCACATATGTGAAAAGTTTGAATGTTTCAAACTTGCTAAATTTAGCTTGGGGCAAATCTTTAAAAGCAAAGAAAGTGGAGGGGTTTGAATGTGATTTCAAGGAGTCTTCAAGAGCTGATTTGCAAGTCAATAAATCAGCTATTTTAAGCTGATTGGGTCAACATGTTGGACGGTTTTGGGAAGCCCGATTGCTCGGTTGGATCAGTCTCTCATATTAGCACAACTCAACCTCCTCTTCATAATATAATTAACAATAATTATTTAACCCAAAATAAATTGGATAAAAATTAAAATTAATTATATTATGTATTAATATTTGTAATTTGGACCATCTTTAGGCTGAAAAATTAATTCGCCTCGATGCTTCAAAAATTGCTTCCCGATTTTGTGCTTCTATTAGTGTCTGCCAAGCCAATTTTAACCATTTCTGCAAATTTGTCAAAAATAAATTAAAAATTTATTATTGAATTAATTAAAATTTAGTATGTCAATAATTTAAGTACAATTTAATTATTTTATAATTATAAGATATTATTCGACAAGAATTACTACGAAACTACATGAATTTGAGTTAAAAAGAGCATGAAAAAGTCTATATTTTTGTGTTTCCATTATGTCGTAACACCGGTCCTGATATGTGACAACATCGACTCTGTGACAAGAATAAAACATGAAGTAGAGGCGTTTTGGCTGTACAATTGAACTTTAAGCTCAGGAACATCAGCTAACCTAGGGTTAAGGACGACAGCCACCTGAAGGCTATATATAGGCCTTTTTAGCACATGTAAAGTACACCATAGTTTTGAACCTAGTTTTCTTCCGTTAAATTTAGTCTTGTTTTCTTTCCTTCTTAGGTTTTCCTAGTTTTAGTTATTTGCCTTCTTCAAGAGATCTGATTGTAAAGGAGATCAACTTCTGTGGATTCGTGCTTATTATCAATATCAACCAGGCTTTCCTTAAACTCTCTATTTCAATCCATTCCGTATGATTAATTCTTCCATTTATTCTATGTTTATGAAAGCCATGAAAAACTAATCCTTCTATAGGGGATTAGCGAGTTGAAGCATGATCTTTTAACTAATTTCTAGGGTTACTTAACGGATCAATTTTTTGGGAAAGGAAGAACTTGAAACAAACCCTAGGCCTGACAACCCGAGAAGTCATCAAGGTAGGAATTAACCCAAAATTGGTATTGCCCATCCGTGAACACCTTGACCCCAAACCAGTCTAGACTGTGTGGTCAAAAGATAAATAGTTCTTGCTGACTCGTTCTGTTAATGGAAGATCAGAAGGTCCATCTAGGGTAGTGACTAGTTGATTGACGAAGAACCTGAGCTGAGAGTTGATTGAGATTGCTGAACCAAGCTAATCACCCATCTTCATATTTGATTAACTTTATTTCTCTCTATCTCTTGAAATTTTACTCTTTTTATGTTATTTTATTTCCTTAGTTTAAGAAACCCTAAAATTATCTCTTATTTTACTTTCGTACTATAACTAACTTAAAGTATTAATTAGATCTTTAATTGTTTAGGTTAAGATTGATTGAGTACTCACCTCCCTTGGGTACGACCCTCGGAATACTCACCTACTTCACTGTAAAATCTATATTACAACTCAACCCGTATACTTGTGGATACAACCTTGTAATTCTTTATTCTATTGCAGTATTCACACTCTAAACGTTATTACATCCTGAGGCGGTCAATATCATCGAGAATAAAACTATTAACCTCAGATGATGATTAAGAAACATGAGCGGAAGAAGCTAGTGGAGTAGCATGCTAGGGTGAAGGGACGTGTTCAAAAGCGCCTTCATCATCATCATCTTCTTCTTTAGCAGCCAGATGACCTCCCTTGATCTACTCACCAAAGTTGGCATCGTAGTGATAGTCGGTATGGTGAAGTGCCCCGTAACTTATAGGTTGATTAGATGTAATGAGGGAGACTCTAAAAGTGCTAATACCTAACTGTCTAAAGATGTATTCATCCCTCTCCTGATAGCCTTAGTAATGTCATTAAACATAATAATAGCAAGGTTGAGACACCTATTAGTTTTGATAGAATTGAGCCACCAATAATTGTTGTTTCGAAGCTTGGCATGTTTCATAATAGGGCGTAAATTCCAAGCTAGGATTAAATGGAAGACTCGATCATGAAGAGAAAGTTCAGAAGCTAAACAAGATTGAATGAAAAGAGCTTGATTAACAGGGCCTTTTTCATTAGTTACCTCCGGAAGGCAAGTGTAATAAATCTCCAAACTCTTTAACAGCGAGGCAAATAGGAGTTTTCATTAAAAATGAGGTGATGGAAACAACGAGGCCACTAGACTCGTCATGTTCAAGTTTAACATTTGAATAAAAGGCTCAAACAAGATTATAAAATGTCAATGAATTTTTTTTTTAAAAATCCATCCAATCCCAATTTTGAAAAAAAGATAGATAAATAAACTTTATGGCTTCAAGCATACCAACATCTATTTTTCTAGATTCCCAAACCTTTTTGGAACCAAAATTTGTATTAAAATGAGATAGAAGTTTGAGGATTGAAAACGCTTGTTAAAAGATGACTCTAACTCACTAGATGGATTAGATGAAGATGCACCAGTTCTAAAACATTTCTTAGGAGCCATTCTATCTATTAAAACACTTAGAAACACTAAGACTTTAAAAAAATTCTTTGGGGAATTTTAACGAACACTTGGTGGGCAAGGGTTTTGGGTAAAAATGTTAAGAAAATCTTTAGGAAATAGGTAACCTCCTATAACAAAACATAATATATATTGTTAAAAATAACCCAATAAACCATCAATAAACACTATTTCAACCTACATTTTAGAAAATCAACAAGTTGAAAGTTTTAGGGTTTTACCTCAAAAATGTTGAAATAAGCAAAATCTCCAATCAATGTTGAACAAATATTGATGAAATGATGTTTGAAGATGTTGAAAAGCCAAGATTTGACGAAGAAAGCAAGAAATTTGAAGAAATTTTGGAGAAAAGTTGAGAGGTTTTCGATGAAGGGAAGAAAAAGGTTTTAGGGCATTTGAGAATCTATTTTAGAAGTAGTTGCAAGTACCTTTAAACACCCTATGGTATCGATAATTTCTTACAAATATCAATATTTTTATAAAATTATTGATATTTTTAAATTGGTATCGATACCAAATTGCAATTATGTTTTCCAAATGCAGTGCAAATTGGAAAACTGAGATTTTTGACTCTTCAGAGGTTCTAAGGGTCCTAAAATCACACAAAGATCATTCCTAAATATTTCATATGGATGGAAATGCAAAGTGTAAGCATGATACATATAATTCATAAAGCAAACTTAGATTTTAAAGAAAAATGACTAAATTAGTAAGAATAAGACTAATTTAATAAGTTCAAAAATACCACAAGAGTAAGTCATGTTAGATAAATAAGGTCAAAATAGATCAATTATCTACATAAACTCCCCCTATCTTTATGCATACAAGAGCCATGAATTTTTTCCTTAACAAGCTTTTTGAAACAAAAATAATCAAAGAGCATAGAAAGCTTCAACACAAAGTTAATGCAATGTGGTTAAATCTAGTTCTCTCCTAAGGATCCAAAATCTCACTTTGTCTGAAGGCTTTGTAAAATGTCAGTTAATTGGTTCAAGGTGTCTATACACTCAAGAACTATTTCACCCTTTTGGACAAAATCTCTAATGAAATGGTGTCTAATTTCAATGTATTTAGTCCTAGAATGTTGGATGGGGTTTTTAGTGAGACAAATAACACTAATATTGTCACACTTGATAGGAATGGTATCTATATCAATTCCATAGTCCTTAAGTTGTTGTTTTATTCATAAAAATTGAGCACAACAACTACCAGAAGAAATATATTCTGCTTCGGTGGTGGACAATGCAACATTAGTATGTTTCTTTGAAAACCATGATACTAGAATGTTGCCTAGGAATTAACAAGTATCAAAGGTGCTTTTCCTATCTAATTTGCAACCTCCAAAATCTGCATCCAAGAATGCATGCAAGCTAAAGGATTAGTCTCTAGGATACCAAATGCCTAAATTGAGAGTGTCTCTAAGGTATCTAAAGATTCTCTTAAGGGCTTATAAATGCGATTCCTTAGGGTAAGACTGCTATCTAGCACACAAGCATACACTAAACAAAATGTCGGGTCTACTTGTGATAAGATTTAATAATGAACCAATATTGACCTATATAATTCTAAATTAACACATTTACCTTTCTCATCTTTATCAAGCTTTGTAGAGTGGCTCATAGAAGTAGCTTGTGGTTTGAGAGTGTCCATCCTAAGCTTCTTGAGTATTTCCTTTGTGTACTTAGCTTAATTGATGAAGATGAAATCCTTTCTTTGCTTGATTTGGAGTCCCAAAAAGAAATTTAGTTCTCTCATCATGCTAATCTCAAATTCACCTTGCATTAACTTAAAAAATTCTTGACAAAGAAAATCATTAGTAGAACAAAAAATAATATCATCAACATGAATTTGAACTACTAATAAATATTTGTCTTTTCTTTTAATAAAAAGTGATGTGTCAATCTTCCCTTTACTAAAACTCTTTTTAATAAGAAAATTTGATAACCTTTCATATCAAGCTCTAGGAGCTTGTTTCAAACCATATAAAGCTTTTGCAAGTTTAAAAACATGGTTTGAAATTTTAAATCTTCAAAACTGGGTGGTTGTTCAACATACACTTCTTCATTGATAAAACCATTTAGAAAAGCACTGTTTACATCCATTTGATATAATTTAAAATCATTAAAGCATGCAAAATCTAAAAGCATTCTAATGGTTTCCATCCTAACTACAGGAGCATAAGTTTCATCATAATCTATTCCTTCCTCTTGAGTGTAACCTTGAGCAACAAGTCTAGCCTTGTTCCTCTCTATGTTACCATTCTCATCTAGCTTAATCCTAAAAACCCATTTAGTACCTATAGTAGATTTATCATAATGTATTTCACCTAGGGTCCTTAGTTTACTTCTCTCAAATTGATTTAACTCTTCTTACATAACCAATATCCAATATTCATCATTTAATTCTTCTTTGATATTTTTAGGCTCAATGCATGAGATAAATTCAACAAAATTACAAGTATTTCTAAGAGAAGATCCAGTAGTTACCCCTTTCGATGGATCTCTCAATATCTTACCATCCTTTACATAGTTGAATTCTCTTGGATAAGTGACCTCCCTTTCCTCTATTGTAAGCTCTGCTAGAGCTTCCTCTATTTGTTCTTGAATTTTCTCACTTGATGATTGACCCCCTTCCTCATTATTATTAAAAATTTATGCATAATCATCATCAACACAAGAATCCTTTCTAGGAGAAGGGTTAGAGTTAACAAAAACATGTATAGATTGTTCTACAACTAAGGTTCTTTTGTTAAACACTCGAAAAGCTTTAGAATTTAAAGAATAATCAAGAAAAATTCCTTCATCACTCTTTGCATCAAATTTACCAAGATTATCTTTGTCATTGTTTAAAGCAATACACTTGAATCCAAAGTGATAAAAATAGCTAATGTTAGGCTTTTATTTTTGAAATGTTCATATGGAATTTTCTTTAAAATAGTCTAATCATTACTCTATTAACAACATAGCAAGCAGTGTTTGTGGCTTCCACCCAAAAATATTTTGGTAAATTATTTTCACAAAACATGGTTCTAACTATTTCTTCTAAAGTTCTATTTTTCCTCTCAACAACTCCATTTTGTTGAGATGTTCTAGGTGCAGAAAAATATGGCTAATTCCATTTGAGTAGCAAAAATTTTCAAAACCAAGATTTTGAAATTTGGTTCCATGGTCACTTCTAACACTACTGATAGAGTAACCTTTTTCATTCTGGTTCATTTTTGAAAATGTGATGAATTTTTCTAAAGCTTCATGTTTAGTACTTAAGAAAAGAACCCCAAGTAAATCTAGAATAGTCATTAACAAATACAAGCTAATTGTCCTAATAGGATAAATAAGTCTATGTGAATTAGTTAAAGAGCTCTACTAGTTGATACATCATTAATAGGTTTAAAGGAAACTCTTTTTATGCTTACCCTTAATACGTGCATCACAACCTTTATCTAGTTCACAATCAATTTTAGGTAATCCTCTTACTAAGTCATTTTTAACTAGTTTATGCAATATGCTCATGCTAGCAAGTTCTCATTTTCTATGCCATAATAAAGAACTATTTTCATTTTTAGGAACAAGGCATTGTTAGATTCATGCAAATCATCAAAATGTGTCATGTATGTATTTCCTATCCTATGCCCTACAAGCATAATCTTATTAGAAACAATCTCAATGACTTTACAACTATTAGACTCAAATATGACATGGAGACCTTCATCACATAATTGACTAATACTCAGTAGATTGTGCTTAAAACTGTTGGCATATAAGACATTTTCAATAAGAGTTGAAGAGTTTATTACCAATAGAGCCTATTCCTTCAATTTTTCCTTCCGAGTTGTCACCAAATATAACTTCTCCTCCATTTTTTTTGGCTTCAATTTGATAAAGTGACTCTAGTCACCGGTCATATGTCTTGAGCATCCACTATCAAGGTACCATGAGTTTTTGCTTGACTTATCCACCTTGAAGCAATGCTTCTCTTCTTACAAACATAGAATTAAGTTTTTATTTTTTGTACCCAAATTCTTTAAGGTCCATAAGCATCAGTACCTATAACTTTGGTCCCTCTAGGTATCCATTTAGAAATTAAGTTCTTATCTTGAGAAGTTATGAGTACTTTAGGGACCCATACACTTTTAATAATTTTCTTTTATAAAGTTTTGGGGACATCTATGTTTATAGAAATTAATGTTATTTTTAACAAATTTTTGTTTTTGAATTTTCTCCTTTTTCAAAAACTTTATTAGAGTGAGCTTATTCACTCTTAAGCAACTCAAGTTGCTTTTGATGATCATCATGAACTTTAGAAAGAAAATTATGCAAGTCAAAATTCTTTTTCTCAAAACCTTTTATATTAGCTTACATATAATTTATTTTACTTTCAAGTTCATGCTTTACTTTGGAGAGTGAATTGTTTTCATCTTTAAGTTTTGAAATAGTTTCTTTATATTTTGAAACCATTAATTCAAACTCCAAACCCGACTCATCATAGGTATCTTGTAACTTCTCAAAAGAATAAGAATTTGAATTGGATGAGTTAGAAGTTACCTTAGAGTCGTCGATGGCCATAAGGCAAAGGTTGGCTACTTCTTGATCTTTATTATCGGATGAGTCCTTATCACTCCAAGTAGCAACATGAGCATTAAGCTTTTGTTTGTTTTACCTTGTTTTCTTCCATTGAGGACAATCAAACTTGATGTGTCCCGGCTTCTTGCATTCATAGCATATGATGGGGTCATTCTCCTTAGTAGATTCAATCTTGAGTCCTTTTAAAATTTTCTTCCTTGGTTGGACCTCATAGACCTCTTGAATCTTCTTGAAAACATAGTCATCTCTCCATCCTCATCCACTTCTTCATTTGAATTATCTTATTCTATTATGGAGTTAAGAGTAACACCAACCTTTATCTTTTCAACTTTATCTTTTCTTTTATTCAGTCCCTTGAGTCTCATTTCATGAGTGAGCAATGAGCCAATTAGCTCATCTAATGAAAGAGCCTCCAATTTTTTACTTCCTTTATGGTTGTAACTTTGGCATCCCAAGACATATAAAAGCTTCTAAGCATCTTCCAGACTACTTCTTCATTGGGATAGCTCTTCCCATAGGATTTGAGCTCATTGATGATGATGGTGAATCTATCGGACATAGCTTTGATATCCTACTCAAGCTTCATTGTGAAAGTCTCATAATTGAGAGTGGGGATTCCCACCTTTGATTTCTTGACTTGATCAATACCCTCATGAGTGACCTCTAATTCGTCCCAAATTTCCTTAGCATTGGAACATGAAGAAACTCTACTATATTCATCCGGACCAACTACACAAAAGGAAGTGTGCATGGCCTTGGCGTTAAGTTGTATGTTTTTCCTATCTTCCTCATTCCATTCTTGCTTGCTCTTTGGAACTAACTTCTAACCTTCTTGCTTTTGAGGAATGGATGGACTATCCATGATGACGTCCCACACGGAAAGATCATTGGCTTGTATGAACTTCATTCTAGTATTCCAATATGAATAATTTGCACCATTGAAGTAAGGACATTTATTAACGACTTGAGACTGACCAACCATAATAAAGCTAGAAGTAGATGTCATCTTGTGCGGTTTGAATAGATGAGATTTGAGCTAGCTCGATGATCTTCTCTTGGTTGTTAGACCTTCTTTTAGAGACTAGCTCTGATACCAATGGTTAGCTTGATAAATCAAACCAAAATTGCCAAGAGGGGAGTGAATTGGCTTTTTTAAAAAAATGTGAAAGCTAGAGAGAAAATTGAAAGATGAACACGATAATTTAGAGTGGTTCGCCCCCAATTGCCTACTCCACTACCATAGCTTTCCACAACTAAGGATTTTTCCAAATTCACTAATTTGGTAACTTTTGAGGACAAGGTTTAACCTTACAACTCCCTTAAGATTTCTACTCCAAATCTTAAGACACAAACTCTCTCAAAGAAATACAAATAAGAAAACAAAGAAATAATCCTTACAAGATCAAATTCTTTGCAAATTAAGCTCAAATACAATGAAATACACTTGAGATAAAAAATAGAACTAAAGCTCACAAGTGTATGTAAACAATAAGGAAATAGTAAGCTCAAAGGTTGTTTGATTGATGGTTTTCTTGAAAGTGTTTTTTTGTTGTTGTAGGAACTCTAGAAGTTGGTATTTAAACCCCTTAATTGGTTTCTAATTGTTGAGGTTGTTGGTGTCATGAATAGAGCCATTGGGGATGTAAAAAACCAGAGCATTTATGTAACACCCCAAACCCGGCCTAGAAGTTAGGCCTGAATCCGAAATGTCACATTAAAGGCACACTTCAAAACGATTTTACTGATTAACCATTTAAGGCCCAAAAGCCCAAAACCCTTGTATCTTGTTAAGTTAAGATGAAAAGCCCATATTTTAGGAAAACATTCATATGTTGAGTTATTTCGAAAACCATGTTAACTTTAAAAATTTTATTTAAGTTTATTAACTGGATAGTTAAAACAATAATAATAAAACCCAAAATATAAAGTCAATTAGGAGTTACATGGCATTATTACAATTCAATGAAAAACAAAGTATTTAAAATAAATTCATTAAAACAAATTAAAAACATCTAATCCACTTGTAGTGTGGCCATCTCCGAGACCTTGCCTAGCCGTCTATTCAGGATCACCTGAAACATTAAATAGAAGGGTGTGAGTTTTGAAACTCAGTGTGTACAACCATTGGCAATCAAATCACATACAAATATTCACATTGGGCCTAAGCCCTATCAAAATTGGTGGTCTTCGGCCTTAGCCCACAATGACCTCATATCATATCATATCGTATCATATATAAACAAAATAATGCAAAACCCTTCCCAAAAATCCATCCGCTACACACACCATTTCCCTTCCAACCATTTCATACCTGTGGGGATTTCTAAATCAACCCACCCATCCTCCACACACCAAAGATAGCCAGGTTGCGGTACTACCTAACGTTGCAGCAAAGCTGCCAATCATATAATGGGCTTAAAGCCTCCGGTGGATCCATGGCCATACGACTATGCGATCCTCAAATCTTCCTTCGTACCATAATTCCCACCCATATGCATCCTAAGCAGAATATCATATGAATGCATCACACACACACAAGTAACATCCATAAACTCATATTTGTCACAAAGGGGTATTTTAGTCATTTCACTGCCCAAGGGTATTTTGGTAATTTGGTAAAATAGAGATATCTTGGTAATTTTGCATAACAGGGGTATTCTGGTACTTGCACAAAATAGGGGTATTTTGGTAATTTACAAATATAAGGGTATTTTAGTAATTTTCAAATATAAGGGTATTTTAGTAATTTTACAAATATAAGGGTATTTGGTCCCTCTCGGGTTTTAGTTATGAACTTTGGCCCATCAACAAGTCCTTGCGGCTAAAGTGAACAGACACTACGCACCAGGTAGGATTCCAGAGAAGTGGAGGTGGGCCACTAGGACCGCTTAAGTACCAAGCTCTCTCTAGATCCAATCCTAGACATGCATATACTCGTTGCCACACCCTAACCCAGTGACTTGTTGACAAACATGTTTAATTAGATTAAGTCTTATGAAATTTAAAAGTTTTTCAGACTAGGCCTAAAGTCCATTAACCCTAACATACTTGTCTACGTCCCCATAAGCCCATCAAACCCAAATTACATCCTTACGACACATTAGGCCCAAATCACATCCTTATGGCCTATTAGGCCCAAAACAATTCCAGATCATGTATTATGCTTGACAGACTCAATTCATACACCAAACCAAACAAACTCATCAAACCTAGCCTTAGGGCCCATCGGGCCAATTTAGCCACTTTCGGCTTTTTGGCTTTTCGGCGTTGCTGATATCGTGTGTGCAGTGTTTGTACACACCTGGTAACGTCGCGTGCTGCAAACCCCTTAGTCATGAACCTACAATCGACATTACTAGGGGTTAGCCAAAGTTTTAACACATACTTATCAAAAATCGAAACCTCACCGTACGTTTACCGTGTGTCTCACGTTCTAGTAGCCCTTCCTTTGCTACTATTTGCGATTATCCTCTAGATCTGCACCAAACACCTATATCGTCAAAACCAAGTGACCTATATTATAAATAAGTCACCCCTATGAGCCACATTAGATTCGGCCATTTACTAATCCATGACTGAGTCGAGAACACTTACCACCTTGTTAGCAATCCTTACCTACCACGCTTGCAATTGTTGAGCCTTACCCTTGTTGATACAAGTTAACGACAAGGATTGGGTTAGATAGCCCTTCGGCTTTTAACAAAACATACTAAGGGGGGTTAACAGAATACTTACCGAATCCAACCTTAGATCCTACGGCCTAGATAACTACCGAACGAGATTCGCTTTTAACTTTAACTGAGAGTAGCTACCAACTGATTTGTGATAGAGAAAAACAACAAACATTCGGCACTAATAGGGATTTTGGCAAGGAAGGATGATGGTAATTCGGCAAAGAAGAGAATTTGGCAAAAAGAAGAGGAACACAACTCTAATAGGAATTTTAGCAAAAAGAATGATGGGTTTTCTTTTCGGCAAATGAAAGAATTCGGCTGAGGAGGAGAAAAGGAATAAATAACAAAACCCAAGGAACCCTTCAATGAATTCGGCACCCCCTTTTTATAGCCAAAGTCGAATCCTACCTTCCCCCCACAGTCCCATTCAGCACCAACTCCTCCCTCTCCTCATCTCCTGACTTTTCTTCCTGATAACACCTTAATTTTATCTGAAATTTCCTCCACATCCAACACACCTGTTTATTTCAAACTCTCCACGGCAAGAGTTCAAAACCAACACAACTCTGGCCATCCATACAGTAAAATAAACACTTCACAAAATACCACTCCTAAGCCTCGAACCTTGGACCTCTTCAGCTTACAACATGCCACCTTATAGCTCCCAAGTGACGCCACTTACCACTGGACCACAAGCCCATTTGTGTCATATTTCTTCTTCATTTATTAAAAGGCCTACTAACTGAACTCATTGTTCCCTAAGGCTAAAACCAAAATTTTTCCTTTACCCTTACTTGGTCCCAGGACATCTCCAACACCCCTAGACACTCCAAATTCATTAATCCTCAAAGCCCACATGCCAATTGTCATTTTTCTCGCTCACTTACAAAAAATTTTCTAAAATCCAAAGCCCAAAGCCCAATAGGCCCAATTCTTCTAGGCCCAAATTCGGGGCGTTACAATTTAATTCACTTGCAACACCGAGTATCGATACCATATAAAAAAGTATCAGTAATTTTTGCAATAAATGCTAAATTCAGTAACCATTGGAGTTTTACTATTGGTACCAAAACACTTTTATCGATATTTTGAAGGTTTTGTGAGAAACAAAATGCTATTTTGGTATTGCTTTTAAGAGGGGGTATCTATAATTTAGAAAATATTGATACTCGATACTTTTTGGCCTGGAGCAATTTTGACTTGTTTGAAAATTATTTGATTTGTTAAAGGTCCTTTTACAAAGTGAAAATCATTTTGACTTGATTTTAAAGTTGTTTCAAAAACTTTCTAAAAGTTCAAAGTAGATATTCAAAATTTTATCTCTTATACTTCAATTTTAAACAAATCATTTTGTCAATTTTGCTCAATTTTGACTTTTATTCAAAAACACTTCAATTTGTTATATCAAAACATTTTATCAAATAAAGCTTGGTTTAACAACCTTCTTTTTCATTTCCATTCAATAAAAACACTATTAAAAGTTGTTTATTTGCAAGATTCAATTCATGTAGTTTTTCAAAAGTGTTTCACCTTAATTTTATTTTAAGATTTTAGAAGAAGTCTTCACACTCCAATTTTTCATGAAACCACTCTTGAAGGGTTGGTTAGAGCTTTTGATTTAGTTTGTTAGAATCTTTATTCCAAAAGGTTCAATCGAATAACATCTTTTTCAGTAATCCAACTCCTATTTTATTCTTTCTGATAATTCCATCCTTTCTTTAATATTCTTGTTTGTTTTATGTTCTTGAATATTTACTAATTTGATTTCAGTTTTTAATATTCAAGAACACCTTTTTCTTAAGATATTTGAAAACATTCTTGGTGTTCAAGAAAGTTTTTTCATGTTTAAGGAGTCATCTTCTTAGCTGATTGTGCCAATTGTTATAAGCTTTCTTATTTTCAATTTGTTTTTGTTTTTTGTAATAACGTTTAACCTCTTCTTGTCTATTCTTTTTAGATTTGAGCTAGGCTTCTCAAATCACAATTTGGTAACTTCTTACTTACCAAGAAAGCCTTATTCTTTATAACGCCCTGATTTTTTAAAGTCTCTTTTAAAGTCTTAGTTCTATCCTTTTTGTTCCTAAGCCTATCTGATTTTAAATAAAATATGTTTTGTTGTCAAAATAATTTTGGAGATGATTTTAAATGAGTTTGTTGATAATAATAATAATAATAATAATAATAATAATAATAATAATCATAATAATAATAATAATAATATATACTTATAATAAATCAAGTAGTAATTTTAAAATGCTTTAACTTTTGGGCTTGCTTTGAAATAAATAAAACAAGTGTCTCATTTAGGTTTAATTTCATTTTATGTTCGGCCTTTTATTTTATTTATTTTTGAAAAAAAAAAGAGAAAAATAGACCCCAAAACCCACATTTCCCTTTGTTATTCCCCAAGCCACGCCGTAATTTCAAATTGCAAAATCTTGTTTTTCTTGTTTCATCTGTTCGTCGGTTCTTTCAATTTTGTGTTGGGAATCTTCTTTAAACATTGGATTGTTGTTCATTGCGTCTTCAATTTCGCTCCTCTTAGGTAACGTTTTTATTAGTTCTTTCTTGGTTAATTTGAGGGTTTTGGAATACAATTGGTGCTATGAAATGTTGTTATTATTTGATTAATTGGGTCGTTACGTTTAGGTGGGAGTCGCGAGACATTTGGCGCTCCTTCAACATCATAATTTCGTGTAGTTGCGGTTTAATAATCGGTAAAAGTTTGGAGGAGTTTTGGTTTTTTTAAAGAGTTCGATTTTTGGCCATCTCGTGCCTAGATACTATAATTAACCATTTTATTGGTCGTATTTAGGTCTCAGGAGTCCTGCGGTTGCATGCTTGCCGAAATTGAACCAGGTGTGTAATAGAAAACTTGAAAAACAACGAACGATGAAAGCCAAAATTGGGGCCTGTCGACAACACACAGCCGTGTGGTAAGCCATGTGTGACACACAGTAGTGTGACAAGCTATTTGTGACACACGGTCTAGGCCATTTTTGGTCGTCTGGGCCCAAATTTCAAAAATTTTCCTTAGGGTATGAAGCCTGCTAATCTATTCGTATGAATTTGATGTAAACAATGCCTAAATACATGTAATGTGATGTGATATGTTTGATCTCTTATGTATAAGCATGTTCAATACCTGTTATATGAGCATGCATGATGTATATACATTCAGGTATCGATTATTCTGTTATATCTGGTATTCTGTTTGTGTTTGGCTATGGGGCGGGTTATGTATTATGTGGAAGAAGTGTTCTGTGTGAGACGTTAATTCGCGATTATACCGGTAACACTGCTATGATTTTTCTAAAAAGTGTCGTAAGGACTCTAAGTGGTGTGTAAGGTTGGATGGGTGTTTTATACCCCACATGGTGTGTTGGGATGGCCAGAGATGGTGTGTAACGGATAGAGGTAGGATTGTAATTTGCATACGACTCTGATTTTGCATGAGACATTTGTCAATATCTATTCTTTTATGTAATCAATTTGTGATTCTATTTCTATTAACTTACACCCTGAGACATAAAACTCACTTTCTTTTTGTATGTTACTTTCAGGTAACCCTCAAAGTGCGACAGGGGCTCCGATATGACCGCTCTTCTGTAAAATTTTATTTACATAAATATGGTTTATTTAAAATTTCATTTTAAGAGTTTTGTAATTTTTGGACTCTTTAGACATTTGGATTTATTTTTGGATTTGGATTTGGTTTTCTATTTTTAATTTTAGCTTAATATTCAATAAAATAAATTTTGAAAAACAATTAACAGTTTCAACGACTAAGTATGAAAAATGTTTTCATATAAAATGAGTTTTTAATTAGCAAAGATACACGAAGTTTTCCAATAAGAGAAAGTCATATTTATAACTATCGTACGTAACATTTCCAAATTCAACCATAACGTCTGGGCTAGGTTTGGGGTATTAAATTTAGTGGTATCAAAGCCAGGTTGCAAAACTTGGGCTATGAAAATTTTGGGTTCAAAATTGTATTTGTAAAAACTGTTTTTCCAAATAAAGTTTATTTTTGAATCTGAAAAGAAAGTTGTGGAACATCGAGCCTCCGGCGTCGATCCTGTAAGTACTTCTAACTTAGAAATACTTTAGTTAGAAAACTCTAAAATGATTAAAAATATACTGAGTTAGTTAGAGATTGAAAATTTCTGAAATTTCTGAAATTCTTTATGATACCTACTTGAAGCATAAAACACTTGCTAATAAACATTGAAACTGATACATAAAACTTTGTAATGTAGATAAATCTGTAACACCCCAAACCCGGCCCAAACACCACGATCGGATCTGGCATGTCACTAAAAAGATTTAGTAAAACATGTCGTATTTTTGGAAAAACATTTGTCAAGTTTAAACATTTATACCGGAAAACTTAATAATTTGATAATTTACATAAGATATAAATTCTATATGATGCCTTTATGAATTTAAAACCCAAATTTAGTACATGCCTTAGTTCCAATTTTATCGAATAATTCAAGTGTCTGAAAGTAAAGCCTAAAAACTGAAAATATAAAGCTAATGGCCCATGGCCTTATTACAATGAAATAATAAACCAAGTTAACTAAAAATATTAAGAATAAATGACTTTAGCAAAGCCCTTCTTTTAAATCAAATAAACTCCTGCATGGCCACCTTGCGCTCCCTTCTAGCCCGGTCCGATGCACTAAGTGCTACCTGAAAAATGTTAAACAACGGGGTGAGTCACGAGACTCAGTGTGCAACCCTCGTGCACCATCAGATTGGGCCTTAGCCCCACAGATCAGAATAACAGAATACCATATGACAGAAATTTATGCAAAGCCCAACCCAATCCTAGGTTTCCATCCGCTACACACCACCCTTACCTGCCAATCACACCGTTGGGGATTTCTACAATCAACCCACACCGCTACACACCATTGATAGCAGTCATGCTGCAGTTAGCTGCTCATCGTCAGAGTTGTGACATAGTCACCAGAATAGATCGTGGCAGAGCCACTACAACAGATCGTGGCAGAGCCACTACAACAGAACACTTCCCCTTTCATTAATCACCCAACCCCGTGCATACATAGAAATCGGCATACATATAAAACATATAATCTCGACAGAAAAATTCACTTATGAATGACAGAAATCACTAACCTGGTGAATCACCTTTACCCTCCTCGGGTTTTCAACCGTTATACAAGGATTTCGGCATTTGACAGAATATAAACAGATTTATATACACATACTAACAGACAATCTAAATGGTGTGAGAAGTTACACACCTGATAACACGTAGTACTACTCTCTATGTCGATACCCTCGCTAATCGGATCTACTGCCCTTTGTCTACAACTTTGCTCAAAAACTGGAAGAACGCGAAGATAAAGCTTCCCCTACATTCGGCCAAGGATTATTATTTACCCAAATTTATATGTTTAAATAAACAAATCTCTTTACCTAAATCGATTAGATCCCGGAAGTAGTATGATTCAAGTGCTACTGATTTAGAAACCTAAGCGATTGGATCTCCTTCAAATCCCGGGATGCCGCCCATGAAAGAAAACACAAGATCAGTCCAGCATGTAGCCATTCGGCTATGGTCTCTAAAAGCCAAAAAAGATTGAAAGAGTACACAAATCGACACTTACCTCTACAGAAGGTTTCGGCTATGATGAACACTTCGGGAAAAGGAACCGAATGGAATGATGCTGAGACTTAGAGATTTCGGCTACAAGAACAAACAAGAGCGTAGTTTCAGCTTTTAGTGAATGGAAAATGAATAACAATGGGGATCAGAAGATTCGGCTAAAAGGGAATTTCAAAGAAAAGAAAAAGGTGAGAAAGGTGGTGATTTTCGGCTTTTTGGAAGAGAAAAGATGAGAAAAGAAACAAATGAGATGCCTTCAAATTTTTGGCACACCCCTTGCCATACTAAATCGATTCTCTCCCCCTCTCCTGTGTTTGATTTTCGGCCAACTCTGCAACCAAATGATAGCTCCTATCTTTCTTCCTTATCTTAATCTACTAACTCCTCAAAAAGAGCCCTAATTAGCACCAACTCGTCCCTCCTTTATCATCACAATATCCACCTAATAAAAACATTAAAAATCCCCTATATTTTAGCATTGTTGCCATTCCCCCTTGCTCCCTTTTAAGTGCCGAAATTGGCTCAAAAACAAGGGCTCCAAGTGGCCAACACTTGGGCCCTCCTCATGCACTAGTGACGCCACCCTCTGCCATCCTTGTAGCGCCACCCACTTTGGGCCACAAGCCCACTTTGCTACTTTTAAACACAGATACCTACCGTTAGAGCACTAGAGTGTCTACACAGGCATTTAATCAAGGCTTCATCCCATTCCTGAGCCCAATCTGGACCCCTAACCCTCAAATTAACAAATTAAACTTACAACACACAAAATGTACAGGCCCCCTAATTCAGGATGTTACAGTTCTACCCCCTTAAAATAAATTTCGGCCTCGAAATTTACCTGATCAGAGGAGATGGGGGTACTGTTGCCGCATAACATCCTCTGGCTCCCATGTCGCTTCCTCTACGCCGTGGTTTCGCCACAAAACCTTGACCAAAGGGACGGACTTCCTTCTCAACACCTTTACGTCTCGATCCAAGATTTGTATTGGCTCCTCTTCAAAGGACAAGTCCGGCCTTACTTCAATCTCTTCCACTGGCACAATGTGCGATGGATCAGAACGATAACGTCTTAGCATCGAGACATGAAACACATCATGTATTTGCGCCAACTCTGAAGGCAACTCCAATTGATACGCCACTGGTCCCACACGTTCTAGCACCCGATAAGGTCCAATAAACCTAAGACTTAGTTTGCCCTTCCGACCAAACCTCATCACCTTTTTCCACGGTGAGACTTTCAGAAAAACTTGATCACCCACTGCAAATTCCAACTCCTTCCCTTTTAGATCCGCAGAAGATTTCTACCGATCAGACGCTTCCTTCAACCTAGCCTGAATCAACTTAACTTTCTCTTCCGTTTTCGAAACCAGTTCTGGACCCAGCACCTGACGCTCACCCAACTCTGTCCAACAAGTAGGAGTACGACATCTCCATCCATATAACGCCTCATAAGGCGCCATCTGAATACTAGATTGATAGCTGTTATTGTATGCGAATTCTGCCAGAGGTAAGTACTCCTCCCAACTACCCCTGAAATCAATGATGCAACCTCTTAACATATCCTCCAGGATCTAGATTACCCTCTCAGACTGACCATCAGTTAGCGGATGAAAAGCGGTACTAAAGTCTAACCTTGTTCCCATTGCCTGATGTAGAGCTTTCCAGAATCGTGACTTGAATCTAGGGTCTCTATCTGATATGATCGACACAGGTACACCATGCAGTCTCACAACCTTAGCCACGTACAGCTTGGCCAACCTTTGCAGAGAATAATCCACACGAACCGGTATGAAGTGAGCAGACTTCGTCAATCGATTCACAATCACCCAAATCGAATCCTTCTTAGTGGGCGTAAGAGGTAACCCACTAACAAAATCCATCGTGATTCTTTCCCATTTCCACTGCGGAATCTTCACCGGCTGCAACAACCCCGAAGGCAGCTGGTGTTCCGCCTTCACCCGCTGACACGTCAAACATTTACCCACGAATTTCGTTACTTCTTGCTTCAGACCTGGCCACCAGAATTGCTCTCGCAAATCCCGATACATCTTAACTCCTCCAGGATGCATAGCATATGGGCTACTATGCTCCTCCTGCAGAATCATCTGCCTTAACTCAACATCCTTTGGCATACAAATTCTCTTACGGAAACACAGAACCCCATCTCCATTCAAACTATAGTCCTCTCCTTGACCACTTTGCACTTGCCGGAGTCGAGCACTTAAGACATCGTCTAGAAGCTACTTCTCTTTGATCTGACTAGTCCACACTGGTCTCACTTGGAGTTCAGCTACCAAACTTCCATCCTCATACAGACTGAGATGAGCGAACATCGCCCTTAAATCTGCTATCACCTTCCGACTCAAAGCATCCGCTACCACGTTAGCCTTGCCCGGATGATATTCGATCGAGCAATCATAGTCCTTCAATAGTTCAATCCACCTACGTTGTCTTAGATTCAACTCCTTCTGGGTAAGGAGATACTTTAGACTCTGATGGTCGGTATAAATAACAGACTTCTCCCCATATAAGTAGTGTCTCCAGATCTTCAAAGCGAACACTACTGCCACTAACTCTAGATCATGCGTAGGGTAGTTCAACTCATGCGATCTTAACTGTCGGGACGCATATGTAACCACTTTCCATCTTGCATCAACACACACCCTAAACCTGTGTATGACGCATCACAGTAGACGGTAAATTCTTTTCCCGCCTCTGGCTGAATTAACACCGGTGCGTCTGTCAAAATTTTCTTCAGCTTCTCAAAACTTTCCTGCTGTTTGTCAGTCCAAACAAACGGTACTCCCTTCCTCAACAACTTAGTTAGAGGTGTCGCAATTAACGAGAACCCCTCAACAAACCTCCTATAGTACCCTGCCAGTCCCAAGAAACTTCGAATTTCTGCCACAGATTTCTACTGTGTCCAATCCAATACAGCTTCTATCTTCCGAGGGTCAACCCTAATTCCCTCTACAGAAACCACATGTCCTAAGAAAGTTACTTCCCTTAGCCAAGACTCACACTTACTGAACTTAGCGAATAGTTGCTTCTCCCTCAGCACTTGCAACACCACACGAAAATGTGCATCATGCTCCTCCTCGGACTTGGAATAAACCAGAATGTCGTTAATAAACACTACTACAAACTGATCAAGATATGGTTGGAACACCCAATTCATCATATCCATGAATGCCGCTGGTGCATTCATTAACCCAAACGGCATCATCAAAAACTCATAATGACCGTAGCGAGTTCGAAACGCTGTCTTATGGATGTCTTCTTCCTTTACCCTTAGCTGATGATATCTCGACCTTAAATCTATCTTAGAAAAAACTGAAGCTCCTTTGAGCTGATCGAAAAGGTCGTCGATTCTTGGCAGTCGGTACTTGTTCTTAATCGTTAACTTATTCAGTTGACGATAGTCCACACACATATGCATGGATCCGTCTTTCTTCTTCACGAATAGGACCGGTGCTCCCCACGGAGACACACTTGGTCGAATAAAACCTCGATCCAATAGTTCCTGGATCTGAGCTTTGAGCTCTAGCAGCTCCTTCGGCGCCATTCAGTAAGGAGCAATGGACACCGGAGCCGTACCTGGAAGTAGCTCTATTCCAAACTCCACTTCGCGATCCGGAGGTAATCCTGGCAGCTCCTCAAGGAAAACATCCGCAAAATCCTTTACTGTTCTTACCCCATCGACAGTCACCTCCTTAGCATCCAAAACACTGACAAAAGCTAGAAACGCATTGCATCCTTTCTGAATCATCTTAACAGCCTTCAATGCAAATACCACATTGGACAAATAATTCCTTCCTTCTCCTAACACAACCACCTCCCCGCCTTCCGGGGTACTCAACACCATGCGCTTAGTCCCACAATCCAACTTAGCACGATATTTAGTCAACCAATCCATTCCTAAGATAAGATCAAACTCTCCAAACGGTAATTCCATTAAGTCTGCCGGGAACACTACCCCTTGAGTCTCTAAAGGTACGTTCCTAAACAGTTTGTCCACTACCCTAGATTGTCCTAAAGGACTAACCACAGTCATCTTCCTAGTAGTTGTTTCAGAGTCTATACTTAGGGTCTCAGATACCGAACATGCAACATAGGAGTGGGTTGACCCAATATCAATCAAGGCAAGAAAAGGGTTATCAGTAATAAGAAACGTACCGGTTATGACGTCTGGTGCGTCACCATCCTTCCGTCGACGAGCTGCATAAACTAGATCCGACTGTCTCGCGTCTACATTACCTGCACCCTTACTAGGTGCTCCACGACCCCGACCAGATCCATTTCCTCCTCTGACTGGGCCACGGCCCCTCGGTAATGGCTGACTACCCCTCCTAACCTGATCAGAACCTCGTCCAGCTGGCTGTACCTGATCCACCTGTGGACAGTCTTTCACCATATGGTCCATAGCCCCACACCTGAAGCATCCACCAGTTCTCCTTCTGCACTCCCTGAAATGTACTTTCCCGCATAAGTTACATGATCGATTTTGACTCCCAGTAGCAGATGTCGGAGCACGAGCTGGCCCATCAAACCTAGACCTTTTCTAAAAACTCCCAGATGATCTCGACGGCCCAAAATTTCTCTTATTCCTATTCCGATCCTTATCCTTATTTTGCTTCTCAGTCCGCTTCACCTCCTCAGATATTTTAGCTTTCTCGACCAGAATGGCCAAGTCCCTTTTCTCGCAGCGATGCTACCAACACTCTTAACTCATCCCACAATTTATCTTCGAATCGTACACAGCGCTCATAGTCAGTCGCTACAATTCCTCGAGCGTAATGGCTCAAACGCAGAAATTCCGCCTCATACTCGGACACAGATTTACTTCCCTGTACCAAATGTAGAAATGCCTTCCTCTGTGCATCCACATAGCTGGCCCCAACGTACTTTCCCTAAAAGGACTCCTTAAAGAACTCCCAGTCAATTCGGTCTGCGGCAGTACCCTCCTTTACCGTGAGCCACCACTGGTAAGCCTCGTCTCGAAGAAGAGACACAACCCCCTTCAACTTCTCCTCTACAGTGAAGTCAAGGTCATCCATTATACGCTCACTTGCCTCTAACCAATACTCAGCTGTATTAGGGGCTACGCCAGAAACACCCCTAAACATCTCCGCACTATTGGCTCGGAGTCGTTCCGACACAGATTTCCCAGCTCCTGAACCCGTGCCTGCCCCAGTAACTCTTTCGAGGACCCGTAACATCGCCTGAGATACCGCATCATCTCCGAGCGCCTGGTCCCGAAATTCTCCCTCCACAGCTGGCGGATCCAGCATCTCGTTTCCTGACCCATGGCCAGACCCTACCGACTCTGACACGATCATCCTACCCCTGCACGACCATGCGTCGGACGTCCTTGACCCCTTGTACTCATTCTTCTGATTGGCATTTATCTGATTAGAAATTTTATGAATTATTAACTCTTCCCACTGATTATCCATGAACAATCTTATGAAAAGTAGTTTTAAGAGTGATTCTTTTGAATTCAAACCTATCTACAATTTCGGTCTCAAGTTTACCTCCTAATTCTAGAAACCACATACATTCACACCTCAACATACATATCACATCCATGAAGTCACAATCACCACCTAAGGGTATTTTCGTCATTTCACTACCCAGGGGTTTTTTCGTAATGTCATCCTATAGGGTTTCCTTGTAATCTAGCAAAATAAAGTATCTTAGGGATTTTTAAAATAGAGGTATATATATACATATATATATATATGTATATATATTTAAAACAGGGGTATTCTAGAGAATTTGATTTCAAAGGAATAATAGTGGCGTTCAGGTGTTTGTGGTTTTTGGTTGTTGTTGTGTGTTGTGTGTTTTTCTTTTAAATTTCGTTGACGTTGTAAATCGGGGTATCTCCATAAATCTGGGGTATATTTGCAAATCATGGGCATCTTGGTAATTTTTCAAAATAAAGGTATTTTGGTAATTTCGTGAAGCAGGGGTATTTTGGTAATTTTATAAATTTTGATAATTTCCAAATCAAGGGCTTTTTGGTAATTTTTTTCAAACTAGGGGCATTTTAGCAATTTTGTGAAAAATAAGGTGGCTAGTCCCTTTCGGGTTTTAATTATAGATTTTGGCCCGTCAACAAATCCTCGTGGCTAGGGTGAACAGTCACTACGCACCAGGTAGGATTCCAGTGAGGAGGAGGTGAGTCACTAGGACTGCTTAAGTACCAGGCTCTCCCTGAATCCAATCCTAGACATCCGTATGCCTGTTGCCACACCCTAACCCATCGACTCGTTCACGGGTTTGTTTAGTTGGATTAAGTCTTATGGAATTGAAGAGTTGTTTATCTAGGCCTAAGGTCCATTACGACTATCATACTAGTCTACGTCCATAAAGCCCATCAACCCACATACCTATATAACACACAGTGAGTTCATAATACTTACCTGGCGGACTTGGGCCGGAGACGCAGGTGCCATGCCGGGAAAACCATCCTGTGTTATTTATAAACATGCATGTTTCCAAAACCCATATTTAGAAAACGTTTTGAGCCCAAAACCCCAAAGCCGAGTTTTGAACCGGGCTCTGATACCAATTTGGAACACCCCAAACCCGGCCCAAACACCACGACTGGATTTGGCATGTCACTAAGAAGATTTAGTAAAACATGTCGCATTTTTGGAAAAACATTTGTCGAGTTTAAACATTTATACCGGAAAACTTCATAATTTGATAATTTACATAAGATATCAATTCTATATGATGCCTTTATGAATTTAAAACCCAAATTTAGTACATGCCTTAGTTCCAATTTTATCAGATAATTCAAGTGTCTGAAAGTAAAGCCCAAAAATTGAAAATATAAAGCTAATGGCCCATAGCCTTATTACAATGAAATAATAAACCAAGTTAACTAAAAATATTAAGAATAAATGATTTTAGCAAAGCCGTTCTTCTAAATCAAATGAACTCCTGCATGGCCACCTTGCGCTCCCTTCAAGCCCGGTCCAATGCACTAAGTGCTACCTGAAAAATGTTAAACAACGGGGTGAGTCACAAGACTCAGTGTGCAACCCTCGTGCACCATCAGATTGGGCCTTAGCCCCACAGATCAGAATAACAGAATACCATATGACAGAAATTTATGCAGAGCCCAACCCAAACCTAGGTTTCCATCCGCTACACACCACCCTTACATGCCAATCACACCGTCGGGGATTTCTACAATCAACCCACACCGCTACACACCATCGATGGCAGTCATGCTACAGTTATCTATTCATCGTCAGAGTTGTGACATAGTCACCAGAACAGATCATGGTAGAGCCACTACAACAGATCGTGGCAGAGCCACTACAACAGATCGTGGCAGAGCCACTACAACAAAACACTTCCCCTTTTATTAATCACCCAACCCCGTGCATACGTAGAAATCGGCATACATATAAAACATATAATCTCGACAGAAACATTCACTTATGAATGACAGAAATCACTAACCTGGTGAATCGCCTTTACCCTCCTCGGGTTTTCAACCGTTATACCGGGATTTCAGCATTTAACAGAATATAAACAGATTTATATACACATACTAACAGACAATTTAAATGGTGTGAGAAGTTACACACCTGATAACACGTAGTACTACTCTCTATGTCGATACCCTCGCTAATCGGATCTACTGCCCTTTGTCTACAACTTTGCTCAAAAACCGGAAAAACGCGAAGATAAAGCTTCCCCTACATTCGGCCAAGGATTATTATTTACCCGAATTTATATGTTTAAATAAACAAATCTCCTTACCTAAATCGATTAGATCCCAGAAGTAGTATGATTCGAGTGCTACTGATTTAGAAACCTAAGCGATTGGATCTCCTTCAAATCCCGGGATGCCGCCCATGAAAGAAAACACAAGATCAGTCCAGCATGTAGCCATTCAGCTATGGTCTCTAAAAGCCGGAAAAGACTGAAAGAGTACACAAATCGACACTTACCTCTACAGAAGGTTTCAGCTATGATGAACACTCCGGGAAAAGGAACTGAATGGAATGATGCTGAGACTTAGAGATTTCGGCTACAAGAACAAACAAGAGCGTAGTTTCGGCTTTTCGTGAATGGAAAAATAATAATAACGGGGATCAAAAGATTCGGCTAAAAGGGAATTTCAAAGAAAAGAAAAAGGTGAGAAAGGTGGTGATTTTCGGCTTTCTGGAAGAGAAAAGATGAGAAAAGAAACAAATGAGATGCCTTCAAATTTTCGGCACACCCCTTGCCATACTAAACCGATTCTCTCCCCCTCTCCTGTGTTTAATTTTCGGCCAACTCTGCAACCAAATGATAGCTCCTATCTTTCTTCCTTATCTTAATCTACTAACTCCTCAAAAAGAACCCTAATTAGCACCAACTCGTCCCTCCTTTATCATCACAATATCCACCTAATAAAAACATTAAAAATCCCCTATATTTTAGCCTTGTTGCCGTCCCCCCTGCTCCCTTTTAAGTGCCAAAATTGGCCCAAAAACATGGGCTCCAAGTGGCCAACACTTGGGCCCTCCTCATGCACTAGTGACGCCACCCTCTGCCTTCCTTGTAGCGCCATCCACTTTGGGCCACAAGCCCACTTTGCTACTTTTAAACACAAATACCTACCGTTAGAGCAGTAGAGTGTCTACACAGGCATTTAATCAAGGCCTCATCCCATTCCTAAGCCCAATCTGGACCCCTAACCCTCAAATTAACAAATTAAACTTACAACACACAAAATGCACAGGCCCCCTAATTCAGGATGTTACAAAATCTAAAAATGTGATGAGTGCTCGTGGAACTCGTGGTCGTGGTACTTATGGGTGCGACAGACGTCGTAAATGGGCTCGAGTTGAGTCTTCCTCAATGGGCAGTATGCCTAATCTAGATACGAGTGAGACACTGGCTACACCTACTGCTGAGACTGGTTTTAAAGTCACTCGGCTAGGGACGACGCATTGTCCCATGCCCTTCTTAGAGTGTTGGAGAGGGTTATTGGGCCCCATTCTGGTTCTGAGAGCCGTGGGTCAGTAACTGAATGACTCCAATCGAGCAGTGTTGAGTTATTTAGGGGTGTCACTAGAGTTGCCTCGATAGTGGCTGAATATTTATTGAAGGCCACTGAGAGGATCATGAATGATATTGACTGCACCCCTGAGTAGAAATTGGAGGGTATAGTATCTCTATTTCACGATGAGGCGTATCAGTATTGGTTAACGGTTGAGGAGGGTACTCAACCAGATCAGATTACTTGGGAATATTTTAAGGCCTCCTTCTAAACTCAATATGTGGGGGCGAGTTATGTGGATGCTCATAGACACGAGTTTATGAACCTCACTAGGGGGATAGGACTGTGGCCAAGTATAAGGCCGAATTTCTAAGATTGAACCATTACGCTCGTGGGATGGTGGGGATTGAGTATGAGAAATGTGTCTGCTTTGAGAATGTTTTAAGGGATAATCTGATAGATATAGCTCCACAAAGGGAGCGGAAATTCGCTGTCTTGATAGACAATGAGAAAATTGCTAAGGAGGTTAAGTGTGTTGAGCACGAGAATAGGGACCGAGAGAGGGGTAAGAATAAGATTGATTCGGAGCCCTCTAGTTCTGTTTAGAGCCCTAAGAAACAGGCTAGGTTTGATGGGCCTTCGAGAGTTGGGTTCTAGTTGCTCCTACTGTGATTCAGCCATGTAGAGACTATGGTAGACGCCATCCAGACGAGTGTTAGAGGAGGTTGGGAGCGTGTCTGCGATGTGGGTCGATGGAGCACCATATTAGAGATTGCCCATAGCGTTCCTGTAACACCCCAAACTCGGCCCACGAGCCACGGCCGAATTCAGAATGCCACTGCGGAAAACATTTGAAAAACTTTTGACTTAAAGGTGAAAACGTAAAAATTTTCGTGGCTATAAAAATTTACTTATTTGTAAACCAGTTTATAAATTTTGTTATTACAAAGTCATCCAGATTTAAAACTTAAAACTTTAACATATAAGTTGGTAAAAATAAAAATATTTTCAAATAACAATTTTAAATGTCAATCCACCTCAGAAATAATAATAAACCTCAATTACTTTAAGTGGCCCTTATTACAATAAACAAATACTTAAAAATACTGAAAATATAAAATGCTAAAAACAATAAAGCATCTTCTGCATGGGCCACCTCGTATCCACTCCAACTCGGTCCAAGCTTTATGCATCACCTGCGATGTTTGGTAAAAATTGGGTGAGTCAAACAGACTCAGTGTATAGTTATTTCAAATGTCTCCACATATGGGCTTGGCCCATATCCACACAGTCCACATACATAAATATGCAACATGAAGCCCAACCCAACCTAGTATCCATCCATTACACCTACCTTGGCAGACCTGCCGTCCAAGGCCGTGGCTAAGCCACCGATCACCTAAGTGACCCCACATGTCAATATCCACGAGGTGACTCGAGGTCATCCTCAATCCACGGTGATGCACACAGCTATCATCCGCCAGGAGGTGGCACATAGCCAACACCCCACCTTGATGAAGCACATAGCTAACATCAAGCGCCAATGTAGCACAAGGCTAACATCAGACCACGTACATAATGTACACCCTGTCCTTCAATATTCATGTCCCAAATTCCCATGCATATATATAACATGACAAAAATATCATTTAATAGAGTATATAACACACGCTCATCACCATTTCACATATTCATCAGTGATCATTTAATATCATAAAGTACTGACCTGATTATTTGATCACCCACCATGGGTATCCACCATCTTAGCCCATATTTTGGCTACCATTCACATCATATCACACATATATAACAACATACACACATGAACAATCAAGGGAACAGTGCAATAACTACACACCTTTTTGGTACAGTCTACTCAATCCCGAAACTCTCTTATTCCTGTCGATTTGCTCCTAAGAACCAAAGTCAGAAATCGGTCATCACTTAAACTCATAAAATGGCCTATGGCCGAATACTACAAATCACCTACCTTGCTTAACTAAATCCCGAATCACCACATAACACTTACCTTGATGAATCGAATCCTTATAATCCTCCTTAAGGCTCCTTACCGTTGGCTACACAAAAGAAACACAATATTATGACTCTACATACATTCGGCCATCCCTTAGAAACCAAGGCCAACCATTGGTTTTGGCATACTAAATGAAGAAGAAGAGAATTCGATTGCTAAGAAAATACTTACTATACTCGAAACCGATTGGAAGATTGATGAAAAGGAATGTCGACACCCCCTCCTCTAAAGGCTCCAATAGATTCGGCAAAAACTCCCAAATGGAGAAGGGGTATTCGAATAACACAAAATAGGTATAGCCTCGAGGTTGAGAAGAAGAAAAGAAGTGTAGATGAAAGTTAGGAGAATTCGGTAATGAAGAACAAAGGTCGAGAGGTTTTGGCTTTGTTGCAAATGAGAGGATGGGTTTCGATTTTTAGGAAGTGAATGGAAGGAAAATAAGTTGCAAAAGGAAAAAGAAAAAGATGCACAAAATGACTTCCAACTTTCAGCTTTTGGTCAAGACATAGGGTGCAAATTTCGGCAATGGCAAGGGTGAAAAGAAAGTTTCAAAAGAGAATACTAAAGAAAGAAAAGAGAATCGAAAAAGAACTTCTAGACCTCTTATAGGAAATTCGGCTATTCCCCCCCACTCATGACCAAAAATTATCACCCAAAAGAGACCCACATTCGGCCACCACACTCAAAATTCTTCTTGCCATCAATTCAAACTAATTTTGAATTAAACTCACTCATCAATTTCTCTTTATTTCCTCCTAATCACATTCAAAATTAAGCCAACCCCCCTAGTCCACTATACCGTGTACATTCATGGTCAAATAGCCATAGAAAAGTTTCCAAAACAACACTCCATATTTCAAGCCTTTTGTCTCCTTATCATACCATAACTCCTTGATACCATACCATAACTAAGCACTTGCCTTATTCCTTAGTCTACTAACCATAAAAGACAAAGTCCATCCTTATCTTAATTAGAGTTTGACCAACACATGCCATATAAATGCAAAAATAAAAGTCACCTTAAGTCCATCCATGGGATTCGAACCTAAGACCATTAGTACACTCCACACTCCACTTGCCACTTTACCAATTGACTCCTTGTGATTAAAACCTCAAACTAATTTTCTTAAGGCCAATTTTGCTTAGCTTCCCTTCTAAGACTAAAAATCTAATATTTTTCTAAAGCATTCCCTTACATTCTAAAATTTTAAAAACCCTTAAAACATATCCAAACACACACTAAGCCCACTATCACTTGAATTATGCATAAACGCATAACCCCTAAATCTAGGATATTACAGTTCCAATCATATACAAGCTTCAACTCCGAGTTTTGTTCAGCTTCAGCGGGTAGTACAGCAGCTGCCTAAGGGTCGTGGTCTAGCCAAGGGTGGTAATGGTATGGTAGAGGGCGAGAGCATCGGGCAAAGGTGCTAATAAGACTGAGGTGAGGCAGCCTGCATTGTTTTTTACTGTTAGATGTTGTGAGGACAAAGACGTCGCTAATGTGATTTCCAGTATGTTCTTTATTTATGATGCTCCTTATTTTGCATTGATAGACATAGGGTCAACACATTCCTATATAGCTAGCTCTATTTCTGTAAACTTGGGGATTTCTGTTGAGTGCACTTTCAGTGAGATTACTATACTTAGTTCATTAGGTCAATTAGTTTGGGTTAATAGATTGTATAGAAATGTACCGTTGGAGGTGCAAGGTGTTGTGTTTCCAGCTAATCTGATGGAGCTACCGTTTGGAGAATTTGATTTGATTATGGGGATAGACTGGCTTATAAAGCATCATGTCAGTTTGGATTGTGCTTCTAAGAGGGTGGTTCTAAGATATGAGGATGATGTGGAAGTTTTTATGATTAGCGAGCGTCGGGATTACTTATCCAATGTGATATCCACTTTTGTGGCCCAAAATCTGGTTCGGAAAGGGTGTGAAGCGTACTTGGCCTTTGTGAGTGATTCGACTTCTTTGCGTTCATCAGTTAGGGACATCTGAACGGTTAAGGAATTTCCAGATATTTTTCCTGAGGAATTACCAAGTTTGCCTCGGAATCAAGAGGTAGAGTTTGGTATTGAGCTTCTGTTAGGTACTTCTCTGGTGTCCATCGCTCCTTACCGTATGGCACTGAAGGAGCTTATGGAGCTAAAGGCTCAACTTTAGGAGCCCTTAGATTGTGGGTTCATCCATCCTAGTGTGTCTCCATGGAGGACACCAGTGTTATTTGTAAATAAAAAGGATGGACTATAAGAATGTGTATCGACTACCATCAATTGAATAAGTGAACGGTGAAGAATAAGTACCCACTTCCAAGGATAGACGACCTGTTTCATCAGTTTCGTGGGACTTCTGTATTTTTCAGGATAGATCTTCATTTTAGGTATCATCAACTTAAAGTTAAGGAAGTTGATGTTCACAAGACTCCTTTTAGAACTCACTATGGGCACTATGAGTTCCTAGTCATGCCCTTTGGTTTGACAAATGCCTCAACTGCATTCATGGATCTGATGAACCGGGTTTTCCAGCCGTATTTGGATCAGTTCATCGTGGTCTTCATCGGTGACACTATGGTATACTCTAAGATCGAAGATGATCGTGATGAGCATCTTAGAATAGTCCTTAAGATACTTCAAGAGCAATAACTCTATGCTAAGTTGAGCAAGTGTGAATTTTGGTTAAGGGAAGTAACTTTTCTGGGGCATGTGGTTTCTACAGAAGGGATCCGAGTTGATCATAGGAAGATTGAGGTTGTGCTTGATTGGAAATAGCCTAAGAATGTTTTTGAGGTCCGCAGCTTTTTGGGTATTGCAGTCTATTATCGAAGATTTGTCGAAGGGTCCTCATTAATTATAGCTCCTCTAACTAAGTTGTTGTGTAAAAACACCCCTTTTGTATGGACTGGTGAGAAGCAATCGAGCTTTGAAAAGCTCAAATCTATTTTGACTCAGGCTCCAATTCTGATATAGACTGAATCTGGTAAGCCGTTTGTGGTATACAGTGAAGCGTAAGCTTGGGATGTGTTCTGATGCAAGATAGTAAGGAAGTGGCTTTTACGTCCCAAGAGTTCAAGTCACACGAGGGGAATTATCTGACACACGATCTCAAGTTAACTGTTGTTGTCTTTGCCTTAAAGATTTGAAGGCACTATCTGCATGGTAAAAGGTGTATCATCTACACCGATCACAAGAGCCTCAAGTATCTTCTTACCGAGAATGAGTTAAACCTTAGGCAGCGTAGGTGGATTGAACTGCTTAAGGATTACGACTGTACAATTGAGTATCATCCTGGTAAGGCCAATGCGGTGGCCAATGCTCTTAGTCGTAGGGCATTGTCTAATTTGAGGATGATGTTTGCTCCCCTAAGTTTATTTGATGATAAGGGTTTGTTGGCCAAGTTGCAAGTTAAATTGACTTGGATCGATCAGATTCGGGATAAGCAGTTGGGGGATTATTATCTGGTTCTACAATTCTGTTAGGTAGAGGATGGTAGTACATCTGATTTTGGGTTGAATAGTGATGGGGTTTTCTGCTTTCGACGACGGGATTATGTACCTAGTGATTCTAATTTGAGGCAGTCTATTCTGAGGGAAGTGCATAATAGCCCTTCTGCTATGCATCCCAGTGGAAATAAGATGTATCGGGATCTTCGTGAACTGTACTAGTGGCCTAGTTTGAAACAGAAGGTGAAAAACTTTGTTTCTCGTTGTCTGACATGCCAACAAGTTAAGGCTGGGCACCAGTTGCCTTTAGATTTGCTTCAACCCGTTAACACTCCCATGTGGGAATAGGAGCTTGTGACTATAGACTTCATTAGTGGGTGCCCCGAACACCTACTAAGAAAGATTCTGTGTGGGTCATCGTAGATCGATTGACCAAGTCTACCCACTTCATTCCTGTTCAGATAGATTATTCTATTCAAAAGTTGGCCAAATTATATGTTTTCGAGATCGTGAGACTCCATTAGATACCGGTCTCAATTATTTCTGATAGAGATTCTTGCTTTACTTCTTGGTTTTGGAGACAACTTCATGAGGCTCTGGGTTCGAGATTGGACTTCAGTACTACCTTTCATCTTCAGACAGATGGTCAATCTGAAAGGGTGATTTAGATACTGGAGGATATGCTTTGAAATTGTGTGATTGATTTTCGAGGTAGTTGGGAGGATTTTTTACTATTAGTCGAGTTCACCTACAATAATAGTTTTCAGTCCAGTATTCGGATGGCACCTTACGAAGCTCTGTATGGTCCTGAGTTGGTTTCTGAGACTGAGGATAAAGTTAGACAGATTCGGGATCGTCTTAAAGCGGCTTCTGATAGACAAAAGTCCTATGCAAATCTGAAGATGAGGGACATTGAGTATTCCGTGGGTGATTATGTGTTCCTTAAGGTATCTCCATGGAAAAAGGTTCTACGGTTTGGACGTAAGGAAAAGTTGAGCCCTAGGTTCATTGCGTCGTATCAGATTCTAAAAGGTGTGGGACTAATTTCTTATCAATTGGAGCTATTTCCAGAGTTAGACCATATCCGTGATGTGTTTCATGTCTCCATGTTGAGGCAGTATCGGTCGGACCCATCTCATATTGTTACAATTGAGGAGATTGGGATTAGACCGGATTTGACATTTGAGGAGGAGCCGGTTCAGATTCTAGATTGAGACGTTAATGTGTTGAGGAGGAAATCTATTCCATTACTTAAGGTTCTGTGGGAGAATCATGGCACTGAAGAAGCCACGTGGGAACCTGAAGACTCGATTCATCAGTAATATCCGCATTTTTTTAGTTAGATAAATTTTGGGGTCGAAAATTTTTTAAGGGGTAGAGTTGTAACGCCCTGATTTATTAAAGTTTGTTTTATGAATTCTGTCATAATTAAGTATTTGTATCAGTGGTTAAGTGCCTTAATTCGGTGTCTGAGGTCTTGGGTTCAAGTATCACTTCGATCATTTTTGTTCTTAAGCCTATCTGATTTTAAATAAAATATGTTTTGTTGTCAAAATTATTTTGGAGATGATTTTAAATGAGTTTGTTGATAATAATAATAAATATAATATATACTTATAATAAATCAAGTAGTAATTTTAAAATGCTTTTAACTTTTGGGCTTGTTTTGAAATAAATAAATCAAGTGTCTCATTTAGGATTAATTTCATTTTAAGTTTGGCCTTTTATTTTATTTATTTTTGAAAAATAAAAAAAGACCCCAAAACCTGCGTTTCCATTTGATATTTCCCAAGCCATGCTGCAATTTCAAATTGCAAAATCTTGTTTTTCTTGTTTCATCTATTCGTCGGTTCTTTCAATTTTGTTTTGGGAATCTTCTTTAAACATTGGATTGTTGTTCATTGGGTCTTCAATTTCCCTCCTCTTAGGTAATGTTTTGGTTAGTTCTTGATTGGTTAATTTAAGGGTTTTAGGATGCAATTGGTGTTGTGAAATTTTGTTATTATTTGATTAATTGGGTCGTTGCGTTTAGGTGAGAGTCGTGAGACGTTTGGTGCTCCTTCAACATCGTAATTTCGTGTGGTTGCGATTTGATAATTGGTAAGAGTTTGGAGGAGTTTTGGTATTTTTAAAGAGTTCGATTTTTAGCTATCTTGTGCCTAGATACTGCAATTAACCATTTTATTGGTTGTATTTATGTCTCGAGAGTCCTGTGGTTGCATTCTTGTCAAAATCGAACCAAGTGTATCACGAAAAACTCGACAAATAGCGAATGGCGAAAGCCGAAATTGGGGCCTGTCGACGCCACACGGCCGTGTAACAGGCCGTGTGTGACACACGATCTAGGCCATTTTGGGCTGACATGTAGGCCACACAGGCGTGTATGGACCGTGTGCTAGGCCATGTGGGACATATGGGCAAGCCATTTTGGGCTGTGTGAGCCACACAAGCGTGTGAGCTCAAATTTCAGAATCTTTCCCTAGGGTTGTGCATGTCATCCCGATCGACTGCGGGCCTTCTGTGGGGTCGGTATGTGTTATATAAGCCTTAAAGTATGAAGTCTGCTAATCTGTTCGAATGAATTTGATGTAAATAACACCTAAATGCATGTAATGAGATATGATATGTTTGATCTGTTATGTATAAGCATGTTCAATACATGTTATATGAGCATGCATGATGTATATACATCCTGGTATCTGCTGTTTTGTTATATCTGGTATTCTTTTTTGTATATGGCTATGGGGCGGGTTATGTATTATGTGGAAGAAGTGTTATGTATGAGGCATTAATTCGTGATTATACCGGCAACACTACTGCAATTTTTGTTATATGAGAATGCATGACGCATATACATTCTGGTATCTATTATTTTGTTATATCTGGTATTCTGTTTGTATCTGGCTATGGGGCAGGCTATGTATTATGTTGAGGAAGTGTTATATGTGAGGCGTTAATTCGCGATTATACCGGCATCACTGCTACGATTTTTCTGAAAAGTGTCATAAGGACACTAAGTGGTGTGTAGGGCTGGGTGGGTGTTTTATACCCCACATGGTGTGTTGGGAAGGTCAGAGATGGTTTGTAGTGGATGGGGGTAGGATTGTAATTTGCATGTGACTCTGATTCTGCATGAGACATTCGTCAATATCTATTCTGTTATGTATTCAATATGTGATTCTGTTTATGTTAAGTTACACCTTGAGTCAAAAAAACTCTCTTTCTATTTGTCTGTTACTTTCAAGTAACCCTCAAACTTAGGCGAGTCGGTGCAACGAGGGCTCGGATATGACCAATTTTCCGTAAAACTTTATTTACATAAATTTTGTTTATTTAAAATTCCGTTTTGAGAGTTTTGTAATTTTTGGACTCTCTAGACATTTGGGTTTATTTTTTGATTTGGACTTTTATTTTGAGGTTTTGCTTGATATTCGATAGAACAAATCTTTGAAAAAATAATTAACGGTTTCAACGACTAAGTATGACAAATGTTTTCATATAAAACAGGTTTTTAATTAGCAAAGATACACGAAGTTTTCCAATAAGAGAAAGTCAGATTTATAACTATCTTACGTAACATTTCCATATTGAGCCATAATGTCTAGGCTAGGTTTGGGGTGTTACATTCTTAGTCGTACTTGGTTGTTCCTCTTTGGTTGATCCTTTTCTTTTTTTCTCTCAACTTTTCCTCTCTCTTGTGTTGAAAAAATTAGTTTGGAAAACAATGTTTTTAGGCATAGTAGAAGTTTAAATTTTTTTTCTTGAAACTAAGTCTTGTGATATTTATATTAATAAACCCTTAACTAAATTACTACATGTGCTTTGTGTAAGGCGATCTAATTTATTTTCTAGCTTTCAACCAAACGATCTTCTCCAGTATCCTCGAACTCCAAATTTCTTTGAGTGTGGGCTCAATCAAAATGAACTGAACGCACAGAATGAAAACTTCTATTAACTTTCAGTGGAAAAGTTAATTTCTCTCTACGAGAACTAGAAATTTTGAGCCTTTAGAAAATAGAATTTATTCTAAAAATAAATTACCACTAATTTTTTACAAAAATAACGCTTAATCACTTGGTCTAATTAAATATTAAATATTAAATTAAATTAATCCAATTAAATAATTTTCTCAACCCAATTTTAATTCTGTTAAAGTCATGACAACTTTATCATATTAGAATCTATGAGAAAATATATCTAATTGCCCCATCCAATAAAACTATGATGACTTAATTAATTTAATTCTAGCTTCAAACTTCAATTATTTAATTACAATCAATTAAATAATAAATTAATTTAATTTCTATACCATCTTTTGTACTCATCAAATGTTGGAAAAAAATCTGATTCAAAAACGGTTTTCTTGCACAGCAAAAATATAAAATTTTGAAAACTGAGCTGATTTGTTATATTTATAGTAACAAACATTTTCCCAAAATAATACTTGATCAGGTTATGAACTGCTTTGAGTGTGGGCTCGAACAATTTCAACCGAACGACATTCTCTACTATTCTCGTATCACAAATTGTTTTGAGTGTGGGCTCGAATAATTTCGAATCAAACATAGACCCAGAAATAATTTTCTTACTTTCAGTAGGAAAGTAATTCTCTTTCTCTTATAGAAGCTAGTAGAATTGTTATTCCTAGAAAATGGAATTTATACTTATAAATAATTTTTGTCTATTTTTGGGTAGAATAACAATATCTCAAAGTTGTATATAATTTATTGTGTTTTTAACCCTACCGGTGCCATCTATTTATAGGGGAAAGTGGAACCCTAGTTAATGCATTTAATGCCTATTTAATAGAAAAACAATCTCCTAGTTGAACTAGAAGAGAAAGGGGCTAATAGGGTGTGTTTTCCCTCATATGTATTATGATGGGAATTCGAATCTCTCCTATATTTGGTCCAATTATATGTGCTTCGTGGACTTTTAACTCGACATTATATAATTTAATCCAGCCTAGTACATGTTTTTTTATTTCTCAAAATAGACATTATTTATTAAATTAATTTAAAAAAACATTTTCTAATTAAATAATTTTCTCAACCTATTTCTAATTCTATTAAAATCATGACAACTTTACCATAAAAGAATATATGAGAAAATTTATTTAATTTCTACATTCAACAGATTTCATAACAACCAATTAATTTAATTCTATTTTCAATCTTCAATTATTTAATTAAATAATAATTCGAAAAAGTTAATTTAATTCTCAAGTCATTTCCATACTAAGTGGGAAACCACATTCATTTATGAGATTATTAATGTCACAAGTGAATAAATCCATAAATGGATTTAAGATATATTCTACGTGGGTCCTATCCGATGTATTGTCAGTCTAGTAAGTCACATCTATGTCTGTATCTTCTGAGAGTCATCCTCTCTGATGGCTAAGACAAAGCATCTTCCTAATTGGACTTGATAGACAACATATTAGTCTTTCAATCTGTCACACTCCGATCGCTGGATCTGAATAACGGAATGTCACATTCGTTGCAAAAGTAACCCACATCAAATAAATTCAAACTTAAATACAATTTATATAATTACTAATCTCAAATCATACATACATAGTAAATTGAGATCATTAAGGATCTAATTAAGAAAATCTAGACATGAAATGGGATTAGATTGTAAAACTTCAATGTTTTAAAGTTAGTATCAAAAGTTCATAGCTGGTATTGATACCATATTAATACCTCATTAAAAATCGACACCAATTTACGAATATGTTTTCTTTGCAAATCAAGGTATCAATATTTATCAACTAGTATCAATATTTTATGAAAAATTATTGATACTCATATAAACATCGATACCATTTTGGCATTATGTTTGTTTTAAAACTATTAGTATAGTCAAGTATGGATGCCAAATGCCAAAATATTGATACTTGAGCTTAGAAATGGTAAAATCCTATCTTTAAAATACCATCAAGATAACATCAATTTGACCATTTCCATCAACCACATATATAAACACTTATACACATAACATTCAAATACCATCAAGATAAAAAATGATCATATTAACAAAAAGACTTCCTAAGTACATGCCAATACAAAATTTAAAACATCACCAACACTTGAGTTCGGGATTGCCCAATGGATGTTGCGTCAACAATCAAATTGTAAAGTACCAAACCTACAACCGAAAAGTAAAACCATACTGTAACAGGCTAATTTTAGGGCTAGTCAGAACAGTGGTTTCGGGACCACTAATATGAGGTTGAAGAAATTTATTTTAATATTATTTTATGTGTTATAGCATGATTATAAGGATGCATGAAAATTTTGGTGCTTTAATTTTAACGATTGTATGCTTAATTGCGAAAAAGGACTAAATCGCATAAAGTGCGAAAGTTCCATTTTACAAGCTAGAGGTGTTTAATAGCTATGGAATATTAAATTGGAGGTCCTTAATGTGCAATTAGGCCAATGAGAGGGTGTTGGCCGGCTATAGGGACAAGGGGGACAAGAGCATTAAATTGGTCAAATTTTTGGTGATATTAGGTGACTAAATGAATAAAATAAGACTAAATAAAGAAGATATCATCTTTCACTATTCCCATTTCTTCTTCCATTGAAAATTGAAGTGAAAATAGAGGTTTTTGGAGCTCAAACTTTCTACCAAGCTATTCTCTTTCAAGTAAGTGATCTTAGAGGTCTTTCTTGATAATTTTTGTACTTTTGGAACCCCTAAAGCTTAAGCTAGCTAATGAGGGGACTATTTTGCAAAATGGTTGAAAGTTTAAGGATTTTCCATGTGATTGTTGTGATGTTTGCTGAGTTTTTAGGGAAGAAAATGAATTATGGTTGTTAGATAAACAACTTTTGTGAAAGGTGTTACCATGAAAACACCTAAAAGGGCCTATTTGTAAAGGTTATAAATTGAGTAGTAAATGCATGAAATGATTGGTATTGTGAATGGTTATAAGAGTAATAAATGTTCAGCTAGACTTGTTTAATGAGAAAATGTGATGAAATACGATTTACGAGCCTAGGGGAAAATCGTAATTTTGCCAAAGTATAATGGCAAAACGGTCATTTTTGCCTAAGTAGAAATTTTGAAGTGTCATGATTTACGTAGTGATTAAATGAGTAAATTTTATTATTTTTAGATCAAGAAGAACGTGGAAACAACCTTGACCAGGGAAAAGGCAAGGTTACGAATTAAGCCGCAAATTAACATATTTTGCACCGAGGTAAGTTTATATGTAAATGATACATCTTTAATACATATGTTGTTACCTATGGATGCATTGTATGGATGTAAATACTTATTGGTGAGATTGATTGAAAATGATAGAAAATGAGTAATTCTCGAATGAACCCCGGGATAGAAATGTGGATACGGTCAAATATCCATAATTATATAATTGTTGGTGGGCTGTGTTTGATACCACCTTGTTATCTATTCACGATGGGTTGTGTGCGATACCATCGTTTATACTATCATTTGGTGGGCTATGTGCGATACCACTGTAATTATCATTATTGGTGGGTTGTGTGCGATACCACCCTATTATTGTTTAATGGTGGGTTGTGTGCGAAACCACCGGGTACTTTGTATCATTCTGAAGGGTTCATCAAGAAACTTATTGGAGTAAATATTTCATGTGGTTTTGTGGTGATAAGTGCAGGGCATAAGTACAAATAAATGTGAGCAATGTATATGATATATGGTTGGGATGTGGTAAGAGTTAAGATGAGTAAGCATGATTATGAAAATGTGAATTGTTCTTACATAGTATGTAATGTTTTTTATTGATTCGCATATGGTGTGATGCTTATTGTTTACATGTAGACTTACTAAGCTTAAAGCTTACTCCCTCTCTTTTGCCTTGTTTTATAGTGTCAAAGAGCCAGCTCGGGATACGAAGATAATCAAAAGATCACCCACACTATCAGCACATCTTGGTATATTTAGACTTAGCATTTTGAGTATGGCATGAATAGGGACTAGACTTAGTTGTATGTCATATTATTTTGGCCAAATGTGTTGGCTCATTCAAAGATGGACTCTTTTGTGTAAGGCCATAGTTGATGGCTCTTTATTACTAATCTACAAAAAGATGAGGTTATTCATGATTGTACAAGTAGCATGTTGATTTTCTTGGTTTAGTTATGCATGAATGGGTTGATGGGTGAATATGAATTATGCTTGTATGAGTTGGGGTGATAAAAAGAGCTAGGCAAATAGTCTTGCTCTTATCCACACGGGTAGACACACGGGCGTGTGTCTAGGCTGTGTGTGACACACGGTCAACCTCATGGGCGTGTGCCCAGGCCGTGTGAAGTTCGCACCTGAAATTAGGAATTTAATTCGCCACACGATCAAAGGACACGAGCTTGTGCCTAGGCCGTGTGACATTTATGGTATGATGACGTCAGAAACAAAATGCCAAGGTTTTTGGCACACGGGCTAAGACACAGGTGTGTCGAGGCCGTGTGAGGGACACGGGCGTGTGTCCGGCCGTGTGAAAACCCCTGTAGGTTCGAATTGAGAAATAATTCCACACGGGTGTGGATCATGAGCATGTGATATGCCACATGGGCGTGTCCCTTCTTCTATACAGGCGTGTAGAAAATTTTTCTCAAACTTTTAGGGATCTCTTAAAGAGTTCGATTTGATCCCGAACTATTCTTAAAGTGTGATTTAGGGCTCGTAGGCTTGTTTAAGTTGTGTTAGTAAAAGTTTTAAATTTGGAGAGAAAGTCAAGTCTCGGAATTGTATGATTGATTGTGTATAAACCTAGTGTAACACCCCTTACCCGTATTCAACGCGGGATTGGGTACGAGGCATTACCGGACTTAACTTGCTTGAACATACAACTTTGGACTATAAAATTTCATTCCAACTTAAAACTTCCCCTTCACAATCTTACCATCCTTATTATGGGCTTACAAGGCCTTAAACATACAAACAGAGGGTCTCGGAATTAAACCAGGAACTTTTTTATACATAGAAAATTTTTACCTAAATAGGGCCACACGCCCGTGTGAAATAGGGTACGCCCGTGTGAAATAGGGTACGCCTGTGTGGGCAGGCCGTGTAGTCTCACACGCCCATGTCCCTAGCCCGTGTGGAATTTATTTTTCCTTTCAAACCTACATGGGTTTTCACATGGCCGTGCACACGCCCGTGTCCTTCACACGACCTAGCCACGCCTATGTCGTCACCCGTGTGTGAAAACCTGGGTATTCTGTTTGTGACATCAGCAACCTCATAAGGGGCACATGGCCTAGGCACACGCCCGTGTGTCTAGCCCATGGTCGACACTGACTTGCAAATCTAACATGCAAGGGATACACGGCCCAGTCACACACCCATGGGACTGACCATGTGTTACACACACCCGTGTGTCTACCCATGTGGACAAGAACAAGGCTATTTGCCAAGCTCTTTTTTATCACCCTAACTCATACAACACAAATCACATTCAACCATTAACCAAGCAACCCAATCATGCATCATACACATACATGAATAACCTCATCTTTTCATATATTAATAATAATGAGCCATCAACTATGGCTATTTACAAAAAGTTTATCTTTAAAAGAGAGCCAACACACTTGGCCAAAATAACAAGATACTTCACTAAGTCTAGCCCCTATACATGCCATACCCAAAATGCTAAATCTAAATATACCGAGATGAGCTGTCAAGCTGGCTCTTTGACACTATAAAACAAGGGAAAAGAAAGGGAGTAAGTTTTAAGCTTAGTAAGTTTACATGTAAACAATAAGCATCATACCATAAACAAAGCAACCACAAACATTGTATATTATGTAAGAACAATTCACATTTTCATAATCATGCTTACTCATCTCATTTCTTACCACCTTCTAACCATATACATATATATTGCTCACTTTTACTTGCACATATTCCCTGCACTCATCACCACAAGCCACATGAAATATATTTACTTAGACAATTTCTCGATGACCCTTCGAAATAATACTAGGTACCTGATGGTTTCGCACACAGCCCACCATTAATCAGTAATAGGGTGGTATCGTACAGAGCCCACCAAAGGATAATATAAACGATGGTATCGTACACAGCCCATCGTGAATAAATAATAAGGTGGTATCGCACACAGCCCACCAACAATGATAATTACAGTGGTATCATACACAGCCCACCAAATGATAATTACGGATATTTGTCCGTACTTACATTTCTATTCCAAATTTCATTGAAACACCCCACACCCGGCCCACGAGCCTTGACCGAATCTGGTATGTTCCCCGGTGTAAACCGTTTCAAATTCTTTTGTGACTTAGAAAAAACTTGTGTGTTTTGAAAGAAAATTTGTTTTGGGTTGGGCTTGAGTTGAAAACGAGTTTATTTGATTAAAAATCCTTTAGCTTTAGGTGACAAAACGTTTAGGGTTGGTTTTGATAATAAATTTACTTAATCTGTCAATTAACAAACATTTGTAACATAATAAATCAAAGTGAAGTAAAGAAATTCAACTATAGCCTTATTACATCAATATTCCCAAAATTAAAATTTAAATACTTAAAATAAAATAAAAGTCCAAATCGTAAATTTTCTTGCTGTGCATGGTCATCCCTAAGCTTCTGCCGAACCCAGTCCATTACTGCTTGTCACCTGAAAATAGTCCCACAACGGGGTAAGTCAAACAGACTCAATGTGTAACCAACACTAAGAATCAACATTTCAGGCATGCATTATCATATCACATACATATTCATTTAACAAGTAAAAACAATGATGCAAACCCAAAACCCAAACCTAGTTAACCATCCGCTACACTTCCCCCGTACCAACCTGTACACCGTGGGGACTAATAAGTCAACCCTCCATCCGCTACACTCCATTGAAGGCAGTCGCTGCAGTCGACGTGCTCATCGCCCTTATAAAATTCGTGGTCTTAGGTCACCACATTCAGATATCGCGGTCTTAGGTCACTGCATTCAGATTTCGTGGTCTTAGGTCACCACATTCACTTCCCCTTTTTAATAACCCATATGCCCAAATCATATTATGCATTAACATGCCAAAGTTCACATTCTTATCATTATTCTCATGTTACTTATAACATATTTCATAATCCTATTGGGAGTAGGAAACGTACCTGAGTACTTTGTACCATAGCATGGTACTTAGCCATATTTTCACATTCTTAATATTACATTTAATTTAAACATAGCCATGAACATATCAAAACTTAGGGTAGGGTACACACCTGATTTGCTTAGCGGTTCACTTAAATCCCGAAAAGCTTGATCTAATGCCTTAGATCTCAATTCCTACATTTGGCCAACCTTAATATATTAGCATAAAGCCTATTCGGCTATAAAACCAAATCCTAGTAGGATTTGTACACTTAATACCTACCTTGTTGCCGATTGGGACACCAACAAATCCCGAAATCTTTGCTTTATTCCTCCTTGTATTCGGCCAGGCATTGAATCAATTAACTTGGTTAGTTTTCGGCTCTTGAACATTTAAAGAACAGATCTAAATACTAATCTAGGCCTTAGCCGAATATACATAGATGCTTACCTTCCAAATCTTAAATCCCGAAATTGATCTTTGCTTCCTTAATGCTGTCGAAAACCCTATAGACAAATGTTAGAGTTTAATCTAACATTAAAACACTATAGAATGGCCTATGGCCGCATCTTATATTCGCTTACCTTGAATGTTGAAATCCCGGAGAACTCCTTCTCTAATCGACACCACCTAAATCCCGAAATTCCCTTCCATAGTTTCGTCCAAAACACAATATGAGGGATTAGTCCCTGAATTTTGACAGGCTTAAAAAGGAAAGAAAGGAAACCGACTCTAGATCTTACCCTTATTTGGAGAAACCGATTGCACCTTTACTTCAACCTTCAGAGATTCGGCTATGGCTAAATGATGCTCTCACAACTTTCGGCTTTTGGAGGGATTAGAAAGAAAAGAGAAGGAAGAATAAAGATGGAGGATTCGGCTAGAACACAAGGTATTCCGGCTTGGCAAAAATAAAAGAAGAAGAAGATTTGGTGAAGAGAATTTGGCAGAGGCTTCCAAAGAACAGAAAATAATGCAGAATGGCCTCTCTTTTCCTTTTATAGCCGAATTTACTACTCAGAATCCCTTACTTGGCCACCACTCTTCTATTTTGATAGCTTTATCCTTTGAATTATCACAAAATAAAAGAATTTAATCCAACAATTATCTCTTGAAAATAATCTAAAATAAATCTATTATTTATCCATCCTTTAGCTGAATTTTAAAGAGAATAAAACTCCCAAAATACAACCTTGTGCCGTCCACCTCTCTACTCCTTGTAGCAAAATAAAATTTCTCCCCAAGTGACTCGAACTCAGGCCCACTTGCATAGCTGGTGGCGTCACCTACCTGGGCCTTAAGTGACATCTTCAGGCCACTTTTCCAAGCCTGTTTGTGTGTCAAATTCCTCCTATTAATTTTCTTAAGGCCACCTTGCCTTAGGTTCCTCTTTTTAAACTTTAAAACTTGACTTTTCCTTACATTTCCAAGTTTCCAAAAATTTTCGTTTGCCTCCTTTAAACTTAACATTTCCTTACATTTCCAAGTTTCCCGAAATGTTTACTTTCCTCTTTTGAATCATTTCTAGATCATTTCCTTACATTTCCATACATTTCCTTACATTTCCATACATTTCCTTACATTTCCTTACATCTTAGGGTTCCTAAAACTCCTCAGAACACATCCAACACACCCACTGAGCCCACTATCTCATGAATTACACACGAACGCATAACCCCTAATCTAGGATGTTACATTCATACGAGAATTACTCATTATCTAACATTTTCAATCAATCTCACCAATAAGTATTTGCATCCAAACAATGCGTCAATGAGTAACATCATGAGTATTAAGGATATATCGTTTACAAGTAAACTTACCTCAGTGCAAAACGTATTAATCGACGGTTTAATCCGTAACCTTTCCTTTTCATCGGTCAAGGTTGTTTTCGCGCTCTTCTTGATCTATAATAATAAAATTTACTCATTCAATCACTTTATAACTCATGATACATCAAAATTTCTACTTACGCAAAAATGACCATTTTGCATTTATACTTTGGCAAAATTATGATTTTGCCCCTATGCTCGTAAATCGTTTTTCATCACATTTTCTCATTAAACAAGCCTAGCTGAACATTTATTTCTCTTACAACAATTTACAAATCCCATCATTTCATGCATTTATTACACAATTACAACCTTTACAAATAAGTCTCATTTAGGTGTTTTCATGGTAACACCTTTCACAAAAGTTATTCCTTAACCCTCTAACATTCATTTTCTTCCATAAAAAATCAGAAAACAACATGAAATCTCTCATGGAAAGTCCCTAAACTTTCAACCATTTTGCAAGATAGTCCCCTCATTAGCTTGCTTAAGCTTTAGGGGTTCCAAAAGTACAAAAATTATCAAGCAAACCTCTAAAATCACTTACTTGCAAGAGATTAGCTTGGCTGAAAATTTGAACTCCAAAAACCCCTATTCTCTCTTCAATTTTTGGTGGAGAAGAAGTGTGAATAGTAAAAGATGACAAATCTTTTATTTATCTTATTTTATTCATTTTTGGTCACCTAATTTCACCAAATTTTTTACCAAATTAATGTCTTTGTCCCCCTTGTCCCTATGGCCGGCCAACACCCCATTATTGGCCTAATTGTACAATAAGGACCTCCAATTTAATATTCTATGGCTATTAGACACCTCTACCTTGTATAATAGAACTTTCGTACTTTATGCGATTTAGTCCTTTTTCACAATTAAGCATACAATTGCTAAAATTAAAGCACCAAAATTTCCATACATCCTTATAATCATGATATAATATATAAAATAATATCAAAATAATTTTCTTCAACCTCGGATTAGTGGTTCCGAAACCACTATTCTGACTAGCCTCAAAATCGGGCTGTTACTCCTAGTAATGCCTCGTACCCTATTCCGGCGTTGAATACAGGTAAGGGGTGTTACACATACACTGAGTATAACTTAGTGGTATTTCTATAATCCAAATGTTAAACAAATCACAGATCATTTTAAACACATAAACTACATGTAATTGTTAACATGCAATTAACATGCCATTAATGCAAATTCACATTTATTCTATGTTCAATGTAACATAAATTGACAATATATTTACATGGGAATCCAATTCATATATCATTTGATACCTCAATTCCTAAATCCATAATTTCAATGAAAATTTCCATTAAGGTTCCAACTCATTTCACAATTGAATAATCCATTCCACATTTCATTTTTGTTTCATATTCTTTTTGCCATTTTAATAACAACAATTACATTTCATATAGTTTCTTTCTTATCATATAGATTTTGAGGACTTATTCAATATCACTATTTCAATCATAACCTTTCATTTTTATCTTTTAACTCCCTAGTAACATGCCTCAGACTCGGACAGATACACGGATCCAACCAACACACCAATATGGCACCTAATGCCTCATCGGATAAATCTGAAGCAATTAGTTGCGCCCAGCGTTATAATTAAGTTGAAACCTAGTTTCTCATCGGTTAAACCGAAGAAAATTGACACCTAGTGCCTCATTGACTCATGGTCGAAGTAACCTTGAACTCTTCCTATCCTATGGCATGCCAACTATATCTGACTCTACCCGAACATTTAGTAGGGTATTCAATTCATTTTTCAATATCATTCAATAACTTAATTCACATCAATTTTATCATGAACTCATTCATCCAAACATATGGCTGCATCAAATATCTTATGTTGTATTCAATTTTCATTTTTATATAAATATACGCATGTTTTTCACATATAATCAATTTAGTCCCTTTAATCATCAATCAATTCAAATCATCTCATTAAACAAGGAACCTCACCTTACATTCTTACCATGCATAACCAAATAAAAATGCAGCAATTATGAGTTAGTTCGGATTATAGAAACACAAATTCGTAAACTCCAAGCTATTCGTCGACAACTTCGTCTTTTCCTTTCTTTTTTTGAAGAATCCGGGTTGACATTAGCTACGAATTAAAAACAACACATAAAATCATCAATGTACGACCATTTTCACATTTAATTTCTAAATTATGAAACTTTTGCATATTATTCAATTTAGTCCCTAAAACTAAAACTGGGACTAACATAACTTTCACTTTTAACCTCCAATTTTTATATCATTTTCACTCTAGACCTAATTTAACTTCTTATTCCACATTTCTACCACTAAATTTGAAATTTGTGCATTTTCATCCCTATTGCACAAAATCATCAATTGACTTTACAATTTATTCATTTTTCAATTCTAAACTTAAAACATATCAAAATAACACCTCAAACTCCAAATATTCAACAATGGTAACATCCTACATCTTTAACAATTCCAAAAATTATGACATGGGTCAGCTAGCCCAGAGTATTGAGATTCTGAAACCATAAAAATTAAAAGAAAATGACTAAATTGAACTAACCAAATTGAAGCTTGAAAGTTAAGAACCCTAGCCCTGCGTTGAGCTCTTCTCCTCTTTTATGTTCGGTTTTTTCATGTAATACAGATGAAAATATTTTTTTTCACTAACTATATTTTATTCTAATGGTTCAATTTTAATTATTAACTTATTATAATTTCATCTAATTTTTTGACATACACATATACATATATACTATCATTAACCGTCCTCTATATAACTTAGTGTATTAATTGCTATTTTAAACCCTTTATTTAAGTTTTAATCATAATTCCTTAATGAATTGCACTGTTACCACTTATGCGATTTAGTTACTGTACTTAAATTAAGCAATAATTCAACACAATTTCCTAACTAAAATTCAATTCACGTCTAATATGACTCCGTAAATATTTAATAAAAATATTTACGATTCCGATTTACGAAAATAGGGTTTCAAAATCACACATTCTGACACCGCTGACTTTCGGGTCGTTACACAATCAGTTTGCTTATTTTTTATTAAACTAAGGACATGTTTAGGTTCGTCTACTAATATAAGTTTTCTTTTCATATTATGATCCAAACACGTAAAATTGCTTAGTATTAGTTAAAGATTAGACAACCAGTAAGCTAATAATTTCTTTGCATGCAAAAACCATTGAAATAATATACAAAATATATTAATGTAATTCATGAATAATTTTAGTAACCAATTTGTTTGAAAAAAAATTACAAGTGCACATAGACGAAAATACTACACTTAGGGCACTAAATCCAACAACAAGAACATGGGTTCACTGTAGATAGTGGTACAAATGATCTGTAACACCCCACACCCGTATCCGTCACCGAAATAGGGTTATGGAGCATTACCGGACTTATTGTAACACCCCAAACCCGGACCAAACGCTACGACCAGATCTGGCATGTTACGGGTTGAAATGTTAAAAACGAAGTTCCTTGTTTACTTTTAAGAGAGCATGTGTCTCATTTGAAAAACTCATCAATGACGCGTTGTTTTGAAAACTTGGCTTTGTTTATGTAGGTATTCGTTAAATAAGTGATATTTGCATAAAACCTTTGAGGGTTATTTTTTTTTATTTAAAACTTGTTTGAAAATCCCATTTTATCTCTTCTTATAAATAAGTCTGTAAACATAAATTTACAGCTATAAACATTAACAAATATAAATTTCAAACCTAAGCTATGGAGGCCTTATTACATAAATAGTCCCAAAATTAAAACTTAAAAGAAAACCCGAAATAGTTTATGAAAATAAATAACTTGATGGCCCCTCGAGTCCGCCTCGGCTCCCATGTCCACGATCTACTGCTCATCTGAAAAGTCAGGGAAATAAAAGGGTGAGTCACTAAGACTCAGTGTGCAAATCCTAGAAACACTTAAAAGGCTTGAGGCTGACAAACACATTATGGGCCTTAGCCCATGCACGATGGCAACAAAATATTTACATGCAACATGGCCCAACCCAACCTAAAGTCCATCCTCTACACACCAGCCCGTACCAGCCAACACACCTCGGGGATTTCTACAATCAACCCACCAACCGTTACACACCATATCAACAGTCATGCTGCCTATTCCTAGCAATCAGGAATGAATTTAACGTGGCTTAGCCACCGATCACTATTGTGACTTAATTTTACAATTCGTGGTTTAACCACCAATCACCAAGTGACCTATTAACATGCTCTACCCCTTTCATCATATTAACCCCATCCCATGCATACATCCATGCAGAATCAAAACAATATACTACCTAAGAGATCACATATTATCACATACATCGATACACATAGAGAAGTTTCTATGGTTACGTACCTGGCATCCCTTGCCTACCCTTTTCGGGTAATCTGACTGTCTATACAGCCTTTTCCGGCTTTTAGCCCAAAACATATATATAGTACAGATTAGTTAGTGTGTTAGAGATCTACACACCTGATTACAGTCAAGACGAGACCTTCTATATCGACGCTATCAGAAGCCGATACGACTGCTAACTGCCTAAGATCTTGTTCTGAAGCCGGTCCACAATCCGGTGGCCAATCCCGTACTGCTAACACCGCTCATTTCTTAAACTTAGGGATTGGTTTTACAGATCCAATCCCCTCCTTCGCCTGATTGATATTTGATTCCAGCAAAAGACCTTATCAGTTGCTACCATCATAACATGTGGTTAAGATCACAATTACGATAGCGAATCTAAAGAGAATCTATGGAAAACCCCTTACCTTGAAATCCCAAAAAGAGAGATATGAGGTTCAGAGACTAACAGTTCCGGCTTTTAGATCTAAGCGATCTACTTAAATTCCCGAATGTCGCCCAACAGTAAACACAAGAAACCAACAATCCATTAGCCTTTCGGCTTTGTCTTCTAAAAACAGAAAGAGAAAAAAAATAGATCAGAAGAAATCGGCACCTACCTTTACAGAGAATTCGGCAACTCCTAGAAGATTTCGGCTTTTGAGAAGATTAAAAAGAGAAGATGATAGGAAGAAATCTATGTAGATTCGGCATTTCTTGAAGAGATCGGTAAAAAGGAATAGGAGGTATTCGGCTATGGAGATGAGAAGAAAGTTCAGAGTTTCGGCTTTTGAAGGGAAAGATGTTAAGAAGAATTGGGTGGTTTCGGCTTTGTAGAAGGAAACAGAAAAAGAATAATAGACTTTCGGTTTTTGCATAGAAGTGAAGATGAGAGAATAGAAAAAGAAAATAGGATCCAAATGCCGGAATTGAAGAGATATCCCCCTTATTTAAGCAAAATTTCGGCAACTACCTCTCAAAAACCGAAAATGCCCCTTTCGATAACTTAAAATTGATCAACCAATAAGGGAAATTTCGGCACCCCTATACTATAACAAAACCGATTTCTCCCCCTCCAAGAGATTGAAATTTGGCCACCAGTATTGATCAGCAGATAACTCCTACCCTTTCTCCCTTATCTTTATCTACTCACACCTCCGAAAGAGACCTAAATAACACCACCTCTTCCTTCCTTTATCTGCCATATTATTAGCATTATCCACTCAAGTAAATCTTCCTATTTTTAAGCCTTACTGCCGTCCCACTCTATCCATTTAAATGCTGAAAATTAGCTAAACTTTAATTAAAAGAATTGGGCTTCATGCGACTCGAACTTGGGCCTTCTTAGTTGCCGCCACCTTATAGATCCCTTATGTAACGCCACTGACCACTGGACCACAAGCCCATTTTGTGTCTTAATTCACAAATTATATCCTTTAAGCCCTAATCTACCTGGCTCTCCACTAGAGTGCCCAAACAGAAAATTTTAACTAAGGCCTCAGCCCAACCTTGAGCCCAATCTGAACCCCTTAAACATTTTAATTAACACATTAAGCATAACAACGTATCACAGCACATTAAATGCAAAGCCCCACCAATTCAGGATGTTACAGTTCTACCCCCTTAAAGAAATTTCAGCCTCGAAATTACCTGATCTGAATAGATGCACGTGCTGCTGCCGCATCGTCTCCTCTGGTTCCCAAGTAGCCTCCTCAGAACTGTTATTCCGCCATAGAACCTTAACCAACAGAACCGTCTTCCTTCGCAACACTCTGACGTCACGATCCAGGATTTCCACTGGTTCCTCTTCAAAGGATAGGTCGGGTCTTACCTCGATTTCTTCCACAGGCACCACATGAGATGGATCCGAATGATAGCGTCTTAACATAGAGACATGAAACACATTGTGAATCTGGCTTAGCTCAGGTGGTAGCTCTAGCTAATAAGCTACGGGTCCCACTCGTTTCAACACCCGATAAGGTCCGATAAATATGGGACTTAATTTACCTTTTCGTCCAAACCTCAGTACTTTCTTCCATGGCGACACCTTCAAGAAAACCTTGTCACCCACTGCAAATTCTCTGTCCTTACGCTTTAGGTCGCATAGGACTTCTGTCAGTCCGACGCTTCCTTTAATCGGGCCCGAATTAACTCAACCTTCTCATCGGTCTCGATCACCAACTCCGGACCCAACATCCGACGTTCTCCTAATTCCGTCCAACAGTAGGAGTACGACACTTTCGCCCGTACAATGCTTCATAGGGCGCCATCTGAATACTAGACTGGTAGCTATTATTGTATGCAAACTCCGCTAATGGTATAAATTCTTCCCAACTACCCCTGAAACCAATGACACAACCTCTCAACATGTCCTCCAAGATCTGAATTACCCGCTCAGACTGTCCATCGATCTGAGGATGGAACGCTGTACTGAAATCCAACTTCGTACCCAACGATTAATGCAATGCCTTCCAGAATCGTGATGTGAACCTAGGGTCCCTATCCGATATGATTGATACTGGTACCCCATGCAACCTCACTACCTCTGCTATATATAACTTAGCCAATTTCTGCAGAGAATAATCTACCCATACTGGTATGAAATGAGCAGACTTCGTCAAGCGATCAACAATTACCCAGACCGAATCTTTCTTAGTAGGCATGAGAGGTAGCCCACTAACAAAGTCCATTGTGATCTTTTCCCACTTCAATTGTGGAATCTTCACCTGCTGCAACAACCCTGATGGTAACTGATGTTCCGCCTTTACCTACTGACAGGTCAAACACTTCCCCACAAATTCAATCACCTCTCGTTTCAGGCCCGGCCACCAAAACTATTCTCGCAAATCCCGATACATCTTACTCCTTCCAGGGTGCATAGCGTATGGACTACCATGCGCTTCTTGCATAATCCTACGCCTCAACTCAGGATCTTTCAGCATGCACACTCTTCCTTGAAAACATAATAGCCCTTCCTCATTCACACTAAATTTCGTTGATCCCTCACTTGATCCTACCGGAAACTTCCCCTTCAGCAACTCATCAGTCTGCTGTTTCTCCTTAACTTGACTGACCCAAGAGGGTTTCACTTGAAGTTCGGCTAATAAACTCCTATCATCATATAAACTAAGGTGGGCAAACATTGCTCTCAAGTCAGAGATTACTTTACGGCTCAGGACATCCTCCACCACGTTAGCTTTACCTGGATGGTACTCGATCGAGCAGTCATAATCCTTTAACAACTCGATCCACCTCCTTTGCCTTAGATTCAACTCCTTCCGAGTCAAAAGGTATTTTAAGATCTTATGATCAATATAAATGATAGATTTCTCCCTGTACAGATAATGCCTCCAGATCTTCAGGGCAAAAACACTACCGCCAATTCCAAATCATGGGTGGGATAATTTGCTTCGTGCGATCTTAACTGCCGAGATGCGTACGCAACGACCTTTCCATCTTGCATCAACACACATCCTAGTCCCGTGTGTGAAGCATCACAGTAAATCACGAACTCCTTCCCAGCCTCCGGCTGAATCAACACTGGAGCCTCCGTCAAAATCCTCTTCAACTTCTCGAAACTCCCTTGTTGCTTGTCAGACCAAACAAACGGAACCCCTTTCTGTAACAACTTAGTCAATGGTGCCGCAATTAAGGAAAATCCCTCCACAAACCTTCTGTAATACACGGCCAAACCAAGAAAACTCTGAATTTCTGCTACCGATTTAGGCGACTTCCAATCCAACACCACTTCAATTTTTCGAGGGTCAACCCTAATCCCCTCTGCCGACACATGGTGACCTAGAAAAGTAACTTCACTTAGCCAAAATTCGCACTTACTGAATTTGGCATACAACTGCTTCTCCCTCAGAATCTGCAAAACCACTCGCCGATGTGAGTCATGCTCCTCTTCCGATCTTGAATAAACCAAGATATCATCTATAAATACCACAACACACCGATCCAAGTAGGGTTGGAACACTCGGTTCATCATATCTGTAAACACCGCTGGTGCGTTGGTGAATCCAAATGGCATCACTATGAATTCGTAGTGACCATAGCGAGTCCTAAAGGTCGTCTTATGAATATCCACCTTATTGACCTTAAGCTGATGGTACCCTGACCTCAAATCTATCTTCGAGAAAATTGAAGCCCCCTTCAACTGATCGAACAAGTCGATGATCCTCGACAACGGGTATCTATTTTTGATGGTCAACTTATTCAGCTGGCGATAGTCAATGCACATACGCATTGATCCATCCTTCTTCTTAACGAATAACACCGGCGCTCCCCAAGGCGACACACTTGGTCGAATAAACCCTCTGTCCAGCAACTCTAGGATCTGCGCTTTCAATTCCACCAACTCCTTCAGCACCATTCTATACGGAGCAATAGATACCAGCGCTGTTCCCGGAAGAAGATCGATACCAAACTCTACTTCACGATCCGGGGGTAATCTCGGAAGCTCTTCTGGGAAAACATCAGGAAATTCCTTCACCGTCCTAACATCCCCGACAGTTAGTTCCTTGGCTTCCAGAGCCCGAACAAACATTAGAATTGCCTTGCATCCTTTTCTCACCATCCTTTCTGCTCTTAAGGCAGACACCACATTTGACAAACAGTTCCCCCTTTCACCTATCACCAATACTTCGCCACCCTCGGGGGTTTTTAACACCATACTCTTGGTTGCACAATCTACATTAGCCTGATACTTCCCCAGCCAATCCATGCCTAAAATTAGATCAAACTCCCCGAACGGTAATTCCATTAGATCCATCCGGAAAACTATCCCTTGAACTTCTAAAGGTACTTCCCGATAAAGCTTGTTTACCACCACAGAATGTCCTAATGGGCTAACTACAGTCATCTCCCTAGAGGAAATCTCAGAATCTACGCCTAAAGTTTCAGACACCCTACTATCAACATATGAATGGGTCGACCCAATGTCAATCAATGCAGTGTAAGACAAGCCAAAAATTAAAAACGTACTGGTTATGACATCCGGTGCGTCAGCCTCCTCTCGACGTCTGACAGCATAGACTAACCCCGGGTGTCTTGCCTTAGTGTTTCCTGCCCCTTGGCATGGTGCTCCACGACCCCGACCGAAACCGTTACCACCTCTGGCTGGACCACGACCTCTTTTTGGCTGCTGACCTCCTCTTCCCGGCTGGTCATTCCCTTGACCTGTGGGCCCTTCACTGCCCCGTTGCTGCAGACAGTTTCTAACTTGGTGGTCCGTAGATCCACACCTAAAGCACTTCCCACTGCCCGCCCAACACTCACCTACATGGAATTTACCACATCGAGCACACTTCTGTGCCTGACCAGCAGCAACAGGTCTCTCATTCTAACTCGGTCCATCTGACCTAGGCCTTTTCTGAGTATGCCCGTTGCCCCTGATGATCCAAAATTTCTCTTACTTCCACCCCTATCTCTATCCCGATTCAGTTTTTTTGTCCGCTTAACCTCATCAGCTATCTTAGCTTTCTCCACAAGCACAGCAAATTCCCTCTCCCACTGTGGTGCTATCAGTACACGCAGATCGTCCCTCAGACCATCTTCAAATCGAACACAACGTTCATGGTCTATGGCCACCATCCCTCGAGCATAACGGCTAAGGCATAAGAATTCCGCTTCATACGCAGCCATCGACATACTTTCCTGAACCAGATTCAGAAACGCTCTACGCTGCGCATCCACATAACTTGTCCCAATATATTTACTCTGGAACGCCGTTTTGAAGAAATCCCAGGTGATACGGTCGACCATCGTACCATCCTTAACCGTAAGCCACTATTGATAAGTTTCATCCCGCAGGAGAGATACAACCCCTTTCAGTTTATCCTCTTCCATGAAATCCAGATCATCCATTATACGTTCAACCGCCTCCAACCAATACTCAGCTGTACTCGGGGCTATACCAGAAATTCCCCGAAACACTTCTACCCCATTAGCTCTAAGTCGTTTCGACACAGATTTTCGGGCTCCTGTGCCCATGCCTGGCCCAACAACCCTCTCTAAAACCCTTAACATCGCCTGAGATACCGCATCATCTCCGGCCGTCTGATCCTGAAATTCAGCCTCCGCAGCTGGTGGAAATGGTATCTCGTTTCCTGGCCCATGGCCAGATCCTACTGGTTCTGACACGGCCATCCTACCCCTACCACGGCCACGCGCAGGACGTCCATGACCCCTTGTACTCATTTTACTGATTCGCGTTTATCTGATTAGAAATTTTATCATTTATTAATTTCTTTCACTGATTAACCATGAACAATCTTATGGACAACAGTTTCAAAAGTAGTTCTTTCGAATTCGAAATTATATCTACGGGTTTCAGTCTCAAGTTTGTATCTCCTAGTTCTAAGAACCACATACATTCAACCATCATACAACAACATACAAGTAGCATCCATGAACTCACATTCATCACATATGGGTATTTCCGTCATTTCACTACCCAGAGGTATTTCCGTAGTTTTGTCCTGCAGGGTATTTTTTTGTAATTCCCTCCAAATAGGGTATCTTGGTGGCTTTTTCTGAAATTGAGGTATTTTGGTTTTTTTTAAAGCATGGGTATTTTGGAAAATTTAATTTTGTAAACCGGGTATTTCGGTAAATCTTGGGTTTTTCAGGTAAATTTGCAAAGCATGGCTAATTTATAATACCAAGGGTGTTTTGGAAATTTCACAAATTTTGGTAGTTTTACAAATCTAGGGTATTCTGGGAAATTTTCACAAATCAAGAGTATTTCGAAAATTTTACAAAATCAATGGGTATTTTTAGTAATTTTGCGAAATAGGGTGGCTGGTCCCTTTCGGGTTTTAATTATAAATTTTGGCCCGTCAACAAGTCCTCATGGCTAAGTTGAACAGTCACTACGCACCAGGTAGGATTCCAGCGGAGAGGAGGTAAGTCACTAGGACCGCTTAAATACCAAGCTCTCCCTGAATCCAATCCTAGACATGCCTATGCCTGTTGCCACACCCTAACCCAGCGACTTGTTTACGAACATGTTAAATTAGATTAAGTCTTATGAATTTAAAGAGTTGTTTAAACTAAGCCTAAAGTCAATTAGTGCCTATCATACTAGTCTACATCCATCAAGCCCATCAAACCCAACATGTATATCACATCAAGAGTTAGAATACTTACCTGCGAGGATCCGGTGCCGGTAGACTCGAAGGCCATATCTCAACCAAAACTTTTCACCAACTTTATAAACTACTACTGGACCCATTTCACAGCTCGAGTTTTGTAACTAGGCTCTGATATCAAAATGTAACACCCCAAACCCGGCCCAAACGCTACGACCAGATCTGGCATGTTACGGGTTGAAATGTTAAAAACGAAGTTCCTTGTTTACTTTTAAGAGAGCATGTATCTCAATTGAAAAACTCATCAATGACGCGTTGTTTTGAAAACTTAGCTTTGTTTATGTAGGTATTCGTTAAATAAGTGATATTTGCATAAAACCTTTGAGGGTTATTTTTTTTATTTAAAACTTGTTTGAAAATCCCATTTTATCTCTTCTTATAAATAAGTCTATGAACATAAATTTACAGCTGTAAACATTAACAAATATAAATTTCAAACCTAAGCTATGGAGGCCTTATTACATAAATAGTCCCAAAATTAAAACTTAAAAGAAAACCCGAAATAGTTTATGAAAATAAATAACTTGATGGCCCCTCGAGTCCGCCTCGGCTCCCATGTCCACGATCTACTGCTCATCTGAAAAGTCAGGGAAATAAAAGGGTGAGTCACCAAGACTCAGTGTGTAAATCCTGGAAACACATAAAAGGCTTGAGGCCGACAAACACATTATGGGCCTTAGCCCATACACAATGGCAACAAAATATTTACATGCAACATGGTCCAACCCAACCTAAAAGTCCATCCTCTACACACCAGCCCGTACCAGCCAACATACCTCGGGGATTTCTACAATCAACCCACCAACCGCTACACACCATATCGACAGTCATGCTGCCTATTCCTAGCAATCAGGAATGAATTTAACGTGGCTTAGCCACCGATCACTATTGTGACCTAATTTTACAATTCGTGGTTTAACCACCGATCACCAAGTGACCTATTAACATGCTCCTCCCCTTTCATCATATTAACCCCATCCCATGCATACATCCATGCAGAATCAAAACAATATACTACCTAAGAGATCATAGATTATGACATACATCGATACACATAGAGAAGTTTTTATGGTAACGTACCTGGCATCCCTTGCCTACCCTTTTCGTGTAATCCGACTGCCTCTACAGCCTTTTCCGGCTTTTAGCCCAAAACATATATATAGTACAAATTAGTTAGTGTGTTAGAGATCTACACACCTGATTACAGTCAAGACGAGACCTTCTATATCGACGCTATCAGAAGCCGATACGACTGCTAACTGCCTAAGATCTTGTTCTGAAGCCGATCCACAACCCGGTGGCCAATCCCGTACTGCTGACACCGCTCGTTTCTTAAACTTAGGGATTGGTTTTACAGATCCAATCCCCTCATTCGCCTGATTGATATTTGATTCCATCAAAAGACCTTATCAGTTTCTACCATCATAACATATGGTTAAGATCACAATTACGATAGCGAATCTAAAGAGAATCTAAGGAAAACCCCTTATCTTGAAATCCCGAAAAGAGAGATGAGGTTCAGAGACTAACGGTTCCGACTTTTAGATCTAAGCGATCTACTTAAATTCCTGAATGTCGCCCAACACGTAAACACAAGAAACCAACAATCCATTAGCCTTTCGGCTTTGTCTTCTAAAAACCGAAAGAGAAAAAAAATAGATCAGAAGAAATCGGCACCTACCTTTACAGAGAATTCGACAACTCCTAGAAGATTTCGGCTTTTGAGAAGATCAAAAAGAGAAGATGATAGGAAGAAATCTATGTAGATTCAGCTTTTTGTGAAGAGATCGGCAAAAGGGAATAGGAGGTATTCGGCTATGGAGATGAGAAGAAAGTTCAGAGTTTCGGCTTTTGAAGGGAAAGATGTTAAGAAGAATTGGGTGGTTTCGACTTTGTAGAAGGAAACAGAAAAAGAATAATGGATTTTTGGTTTTTGCATAGAAGTGCAGATGAGAGAATAGAAAAAGAAAATAGGATCCAAATGCCGGAATTGAAGAGATATCCCCCTTATTTAAGCAAAATTTCGGCAACTAACTCTCAAAAACCGAAAATGCCCCTTTCGATAACTTAAAATTGATCAACCAATGAGGGAAATTTTGGCACCCCTATAGTATAACAAAACTGATTTCTCCCCCTCCAAGAGATGGAAATTCAATCACCACTGTTGATCAGCAGATAACTCCTACCCTTTCTCCCTTATCTTTATCTACTCACACCTCCGAAAGAGACCTAAATAACACCACATCTTCCTTCGTTTATCTGCCATATTATTAGCATTATCCACTCGAGTAAATATTCCTATTTTTAAGCCTTATTACCGTCCCACTCTATCCATTTAAATGCCGAAAATTAGCTAAAATTTAATTAAAAGAATTGGGTTTCATGCGGCTCGAACTTGGGCCTCCTTAGTTGCCGCCACCTTATAGCTCCCTTATGTAACGCCACTGACCACTGGACCACAAGCCCATTTTGTGTCTTAATTCACAGATTATATCCTTTCAGCCCTACCCTACCTGGATCTCCACTAGAGTGCCCAAACAGAAAATTTTAACTAAGGCCTCGGCCCAACCTTGAGCCCAATCTGAACCCCTTAAACATTTTAATTAACACATTAAGCGTAACAGTGCATCACAACACATTAAATGCAAAGCCCCACCAATTCAGGATGTTACACTTATTACACAATCGAGTATACATTTCCCATACAATTATCAAATTCAAATTCAAGTCATTCATAATCATTCATCAAGTCCCTAATACGAGCCTATGAGGCCCAAAACATGCATTCGGGGTAGTTCGGGACTAAATCGATAACTTAGGAAACTTTTAGAACACTAAAAAAATTTGTAAAATAAAGGAGACACACGCCCGTGTGGCCCGGCCGTGTGTCTCACATGGCCAAAGACACGTCTGTGCCACAGGCCTTGTGGACATTCATAATGGGATCACATGGCCGTGTCCGACCCCGTGTAACTCACTAACCTGGGTCACACGGTCAACCACACGCCCATGTGACCAGCCCGTGTGCCCTTCGAAATGGCCTTACACGCCCGTGTGCCAGGCTGTGTGCTAGGCCGTGCCAAACCTATAAACAAAGTAAGCTATAAAGCTTAGTAAGTTCGTATAGTAATAAACTTAACTTACCAAATATGCACAAATTAAGCAATTAAAACATATCACAACATAACTCATTTTGAATCATCAACCTACCAAAATTTCCATTCCCAAAGTTAGACATAAATTTCACAAGTTTATTCGATTCAATGCTTGTACTGTTTATGTACATTCCTATACCACCGCATATCAACATTTACACAACCACATCTCTGATATACCCGTTGAACCATTTGGAATACTATCAGATACTCAGGAATCTCGCACCCTAAGTGCCACATATATATAGCCGAAGATATCTCAGTCTCGCATCACATATAATGCTCACTCTCGAGCTATCAACCGGTCTACTCACACAAGCTGACGGTAATGACGAAGCAACACGGTGCTGCTCACACAAGCTGACAAGTATCCGCAACACATGCCGGATAACTCAGCCACCGGTAGGACGTATGGACCAGCACCCAAAACACATAACCCCTAATGGCATGTCATTTGTATCCTAATCTATTCCTAAGGTTCAATCAAGATTTCTCGTTTGCCGAATTATCATCGAATATGTCCGCAAGGTCGTATTCACAATTTATACAATACCAAAGCATTTAAAACATAAATATAGTAATGCTTCTTACATATGAACTTACCTCGAATGCAAAAACGACGAAATGAGTTGATTAGTCCAAAACCTTGTTCTTTCCGCGATCTAAATCTGAATTTCGCTTTTCTTGATCTAAATGTAATCAAAATTAACTTATTTAATTATCAATCAATTCAATTTAGTCCAAAATACACATTAAGGTAACTTTACATTTTTGCCTCTAATATTTCAACATTTTTACAATTTAGTCCTTATTTCATAAAAATACAAATTCATGCAATTCAACTTATACCCATGCTAGCCGAATTTCAATTAAGTCCCTAGCAGCCCAGATTTTTCATTTATTTCACAATTTAACCACAAAATTTTAACATTTCTCGATTAAATCCCTAAATGACAAATTTGTCAAAAATCACTTAACAAATGTTGTTTATCTCACAACAAGCATACATTTTCTATCATCAAACATCAAAATACACCAACATTCATCAATGGCAAAACCCTAAACCTTTAACAGTTTTGCAAAATAGTCCCTGGACATGCTAGATTAAGCTGCAACGATCTCAAAAACATAGAAATCATTAAAAACGGGACAAAAATGAACTTACAATTAAGCTAGCAAGTGATTGAAGCTTTAACCCTATTATATGGCTTTTCTTCTCTTCAATTTTGGCAATGAAGAAGATGAAAGCATTAAAATTTTGTTTGTTTTATTTAATTAATCTTTCATAACTAAATTACAAATTTAACCTTAATAATAAATCATTAAATCACCTAATTAATGGCCATACTTGTCCACTCATAATAAAAATGGATTAATTACCACATAAGGACCCCCACTATTTAATTTCATAGTCATTTAACACCTTTAGATAATAGAACACAAGTTTTACACTTTACGCGATTTAGTTCTTTTTATCAAATTAAGCATTCAAACAATAAAATTTCTTAATGAAATTTTCACACAATCATACTATTATGCTGTAAACATCAAAATAATAATAAAATAATTATTTTGAGTTTGGATTTGTGGTCTCGAAATCACTATTTCAATTTGACTAAAAACGAGTTGTTACAACTCTCCCCCTTAGGGATTTTTGTCCCCAAAAATCTTACCAAAAAAGAGGTTAAGGTACTGTTTTCTCATGGCATCCTCGGGCTCCCACGTAGCTTCTTCAATCCCATGACGTTGCCACAAAACCTTCACTAGAGCTATGCGTTTTTTCTCAATTCTTTAACTCTCGAGCTAAAATTCTGATCGATTCTTCATTATATATCATATCAGGTTGAATTTCAATCTATGCGGAGAAATTACATGCGATGGATCTGATCGATACTATCGTAACATTGATACATGAAATACATTGTGGATCTTTTTTTAATTCTGACGATAATGCTAGCCGATATGCCACAGCCCTATTCTTTCAATAATTTTATAGGGCTAGATGAATCACGGACTTAGTTTACCTTTGCGACCAAATCGAAGAATTTTCTTCCACATATACACTTTCAAAGATACTCTGTCGTCAATCTGAAATACAATATCTTTACACTTCAAATCCGCATACAATTTCTGTCTATCTGAAGCTTCTTTTAAATTGTCGCGAATTACCTTCACTTTATCTCCAGTCTCTCTAATCAAATCAACCCCGTGAATCTTTTTCTCACTAAGATCGGTCCAATACAATGGAGTTTGGCATTTGCGACCATACAATGCTTCATACGATGCCATCTTTATGCTCAATTAAAAATTGTTGTTATACGCGAATTCAACCAATGGTAAATATTTCTCCCAGTTGCCTTCAAATTCTTAAACACAACAACGAAACATATCTTCAAGAATCTGAATTACTCTTTCAGACTGACCATCTGTTTAGGGATGAAATGCGATACTAAAGTGCAACCGTGTACCCAAAGCTTCTTGCAATTTCTTCCAAAATCGTGATGTGAACCTTGTATCTCTATCTGAAATAATAGAAACTAGCACATTGTGTAATCTAACGATCTCAAAAATGTACAACTCAGCTAATTTATCAAGTGAATAGTCTGTACGTACCGGGGTGAAATGTGCTGATTTCGTCAGTCGATCAACGACAACCCAAATAGCATCTTTCTTTTTCAGAGACAGGGGCAATCCCAATACAAAATCCATCGTAACTCTATCCTATTTCCATTATGGTATCATCACAGGTTGTAGTAATCCCGAAGGCACTTGATGTTCGGCTTTAACTTGTTGACAAACCAAGCATCTCAACACAAACTCTGAAATTTCTTGTTTCATGCCCGACCACCAATCAATTATTTTAAATCATTTTACATTTTAGTACTCCCCTGGTGAACAGATAAACAACCACTGTGTGCTTCGTGTATACTTTTCTAAATAAGCTCAAAATTCTTTGGTGCACAAATTCTATCTCGAAACATTAAACAATCATCTGATCCGATCTGATAGTCTGAATCACTAGTCGACTCGCACTGTTCTCTTTTAGCTTGCAGTTCATTATCACACTTCTGAGCTCACAAATTTGCTGAAGAAATACTGGTTTAGCTTTTAACTCTGCTTGAATCGAACCATCATTGGACAAAGTTAACTGAGTATTCATAGCTCTCAAAGCAAATAAATATTTTCTACTCAGAGCATCTGCGACTGCATTCGCTTTTCCCAGATGATAATCAATTACTAACTCATAGTCTTTTAGTAAATCTAGGAATCTTCGTTGTTGCAAATTCAAATCTTTCTGAGTCATTATGTACTTCAAACTTTTGTGATCCGTAAAGATGTGGCACTTTTCACCGTATAAATGATGTCGCCAAATTTTTAATGCAAATACAATAGCGGCCAACTCTAAACCGTACATCAAATAATTCTTTTCATGTGATTTCAACTTTCGAGAGGCACAGGCTATCACTTTGCCTTCTTACATCAAAACACAACCCAAACCGTTCAACTACGCGTCGCTGAAAATTACAAACTCTTTACATGACTCGAGTTGAACCAAAACTAGTGCCTCAGTTAACAATTCTTTCAACTGTTCAAAACTCTATTGACATTGCTTGGACCACTCGAATTTCACATCTTTCTGTAGCAATGTAGTCACCGGTGTAGCAATCATCGAGAATCCTTTTACAAAACGTCGATAATAGCCAGCTAATCCTAGAAAGCTTCTGACTTCGAATACGTTTCTTAGTGGTTTGCAATTAAGAACTGCTGAAATCTTACTTGGATTAACTCTGATCCTTCTGCTGAAACAATATGTCCCAGAAATCCAACCTCTCGAAGCCAAAACTCACATTTACTGAATTTAGCAAACAGTTGCTTATCTCTCAAGGTTTGTAGCACAATTCTCAAATGTTCAACATGCTCAGACTCATCCCGGGAATAGATCAAAATGTCATAAAAAATACAACAACAAATCTATCTAAATACGGTCTAAATATTCGATTCATCAAATCCATAAAAACTGCAGGAGCATTAGTTAATCCGAAAGGCATACCAAGAAATTCATAATGCCCGTACCTTATTCTGAACTGATAATAACCAGATCTCAAATCAATCTTTGAGAACATTGTTGCCCCTTTCAACTGATCAAACAAATCATCAATTCTCGGAAAAGGATACCTATTCTAAATCGTAACCTTTTTCAGCTAACGATAATCAATACACATTCTCATCGATCCATCTTTTTTCTTTACGAACAGAACTCGTGCACCCCAGGGCGAAAAACTAGGTCATGCAAAACCTCTATCTATTAACTCTTGCAACTGAGCTTTCAATTCTTTCAATTCTGTCGGAGCCATTCTGTTCGGAGCTATCGATATTGGTGATGTTCTCAGTACTAATTCAATAGCAAACTCGACCTCTCTGCTCGGTGGTAACCCAGGCAACTCTTTTGGAAACACATCCGGATATTCACATACCACTGGTACTGATTCAATCTTCGATTCAGATACTTTTGTATCCAATACATATGCCAGAAAAGAATCGTAACCTTTTCTCACATATCTCTGAGCTGACATTGACGAAATCACAACAGGCATCCCACTTGACTCATCTGATTTAGTTCGAAGGATTTTACTATTCTGACATTTCAATTCAATAGTCTTTCAACTACAATTCACAACAGCATCATGTAGCGTCAACCAATCCATACCCAGAATTACATCGAAATATCAAACGGTAATAACATCAATTTTGTAACACCCCAAATCCGGCCTAGACGTTATGGCTGAATCTGGCGACACCACGTGAAAGTGCTTTAGAAAAAGTAATTACAATAAAACCATTTTTCGATATCCTAGGCTACAGTCAATAACGTGTCGTTTGTTCATTCATTTTCCATTTTCAAAACACTATACGTTGTAGAAGCTTTTAAAGTAATTTGCGAATTCGTGTGCATTTTGATAAAACATTTTTTTTTATTTGAAAACTCGCGTCTTATCCTACTACTAGCAGCTATAAAAATAAAAATCCCAAATTTAAATAAAAATCCATACAGGCCATATTACATAAATTCTACCCAGATAAAATCAAAACCATAAATAAAAATAAAAACCATAAAGATCTAGAACCATGGTCACCGCTGAGTCCTCTGCCGCACCGATCCGTCTACTGCTGGGGATTACCTGAACAAATTAAACAGAAAAGGGTGAGTTTTCACAAACTCAGTGTGTAATCCCCACAGAAAACATGCACACAGTATAATATCAGAAAACAAACATAAATCCACAGTTCAGGCCTGAGCCCATTACAAAAACGGTTCGACCATAGCCCACTCAGATATAGAATCAGATACAATCTAGGGCATTAGCCCATTTTAGACATACTATGCAGATCAGAACAGAATAGCAGAGTCCTACCCACCAACCTCTACACACCAACTCTGTCCAAACCTGCACACCATGTGGGGATAAAATTAACCCACCCATCCCTACACACCATGCTGTACCTAATGCGGCACATAATCAGATAATCGCAGTTGAGCTGCCAGATAACAAGCTTAAGAGTCTTTCAAATACATCCTCCAAATATAATCAACCCACTCGGATGCAATGCAACATACAAAATCATGCCATGCTATTATGCAAATAAAACACATATATTCAGATATCATACTTGGTACAGAAATCAGACAGACAGATCACTCATATAGGGGTCTAGGTATTGCTCACCGACCCTACGGTAGGTCCACAGTCGTCTTGGGCGGCGGTGCAACCTTACAGAACTTTTCAAAAAAATGGGCTCACACACCCATGTGGCCTGCCCGTGTGGCCCACACGGCCCAAATTGGCCTCGGCCGTGTCGATCACACGGCCTGGCCCAGAATCCTACACGCCCGTGTGCCCCACACAGCCCAATTGGTTGAGCTCGTGTATCGCACAAGGCCTTGCTTAGCCATCCCAAGATCGTGTCACTCGTGCACAGCCTGGCTCGTCGATCACACCGCCGAGTGATGACTTACAGTCTTGCATACAGCCTATCACACGGGCGACCACACGCCCGTGTGGCATCGACAGTGAAGTTTTTGGCTTTCGTTGAAACCTCATTTTCTGCATTTTTTTTGTACACACCTGGTTTCAATTGAAGCTAAAACGATTCCCGAGCACTCTAGAACCTAAAATCGATAATCTCGAGTCCAAAATCTGTCACTTAAAGCGAGTTTTCATGAATAGGTAAAACCTAAATCTCAACAAAAACCCTTACCATTGAGCGGATACCGACAACCACGTACTTAGTTGGCACAGTTTAGGAACCACAGCCACTTACAGCACTCCTAAACACGAAAACACTCCTTTTTAGTAACCATTTAAGAGGAACAGATAAACTTAATCAAAAGCATAACTTACCAACCACGCACTAGCGAAGAATGGCAGAGATGGAAAGGAAAACGAAAAAGAGAGGGGTTTGAGCGAGCAAAATTTCGGCAAAGCCAAAAAAAGTAGACGGCAGAGAAATTGGGGAAAAGAGGAGAATGCCGAAGTTTGATTTTGTTGGGGAGAGGAAAAATGAACAGATTTTTCTGATATTCCCCCTATCATCTCCCCAAATCTCTCCTTACTATCAGATTTTCAGTCCAACACAAACTCTTTGGATATGATAGGCAAAAATAATGCACACGCCGGGATTTGAACACAGGACACTCAACAAAACCAACACCACCAGTAGGCCGATTCTGTTAATCACTTACACACTTTTACTTATAAGCCTACTAATTAGAAATATGGCTTTATTCATCAAAATACCAAAAATTTCCCAAGTAAGGCTTGAACTTGGAACCTCTCACGCACACCCATAACACATAACCACTAAAGCTGTAACATCCTAAAATTTGGGGTTATTTGTGATTAAATTATTTTGCTTATGATTGGATTGCTGTGATGTTATTCGTAGGGTAATAGGTCTCAGTTGTGGACCTTGAGTGGGCTTGAGTGGTAGGAAAATTTAATTTGTAAGCTTTAAGGATAGGGAGCCATAGTAGATAGAGGTTACAAGTGTTAAAAGGGATTTTGTGTCACTAAGAAGGTCTTGGAGAAGTGGCAAAAGGGAGGCCACTTAGGAGCTAGGATTGACGCCACAAAGGGGAGCAAGGGGAGCCTATGTTCGAGTCGCAGAATTTCCCTTTTTGCTCTTTATTTTGACGGCAAGGGAGGAGAAGATTGTGCTATTCAAACTCTTTTAGATAATAAGGATATTATTTGGATTTTATTTGATAATTTCTAAATAGATGACAAGAGAAAAAATGTAGGCATTTGATTTATTCAAATTCTTTTGAATATTTTCAAATGGTTGGCCTAGAGTGATTTGGGGAGTTGCCGAAATTTTGAACTCTTTGTTGAAGGGGGTGGACGGCTTAGGGGTTAGGTGAAGGGGGGGAGAGTGCCGAATTCTCTTAAGGCACCTATTCATCTTTGTTTCTTTTCTTTTTGCTAGCAGCCGAATTTTCCTACTCTCTCATCTTCTACTTTCTCTCTTTCTCATTCTCTCAAAACCGAAACCACCATTAACCTCTTTCTCTCCTATTCGTTTGCTTAAACACCAAAACCTTCTCTACTCTCTTCTTGGCCTAAACCTTTATCTCCCTTTCACATTATTTTCTTCTCCATTTAGCCGAATATCCTCCACTCTTGTTGCCGAAATTCCCTTCTCCCATTTTAGAATCACTCTGGCCGAATATTAAAATCAGCATAGTCTCTTCGGGGTTTCTTTTTCCAAATCGTTTGGTGAAGGTAGGTAATGGCCGAAACTCTCCTCCCATGTTCTTTTGTTCTTTTTCGACTTAGATGTTTGGTGAAGCTGAAATCCGGCATTGGTTGATGATGTGGCTAACTATTTTCTTCTTTGGAACCGATTTCTCATAAGGGTACTCCGGGATTTTGAAGTGTGCAATCCGAACCACCGCCACCGCCACCCCCAACTTTTGGAGCCGAGGAGCAGGATCAGACGGGTGATGACGCAGTATCACAAGCGATGCTGCAGGTTCTGGAAAGAGTAGCTGGAATGGGTGGAGGTGGAGGAGCTCAGAAGTCGGTACCTGAGAGACTTCGAGCTAACGGAGCTGAGGTATTCCGGGGTCTATCGGGGGTGGCACCCAGCACGGTAGAGTACTGGTTAGAATCGACCGAAAGGATCATGGATGATCTCGACCTGACGAATGAGGAGAAGCTGAAAGGAGCGGTGTCGCTTCTAAAGGATGAGTCATATCAGTGGTGGCTCACGGTTAGGGATGGTGCTACGGCAGATGATCTTACTTGGGAGTACTTCAAAGTTTCTTAACAGAAGAAGTATGTGGGCGCCAGCTACACTGATGCGCAGAGGAAAGCTTTTCTGGGGTTAGTACAAGGAAATAAATCAGTATCGGAGTATGAAGCAGAATTCTTGAGGCTGAGCCGCTATGCTCGGGGAATTGTGTCAACTGAGCATGATCGTTGTGTCCGCTTTGAAGATGGACTTAGGGATGATTTAAGGTTGCTGATTGCTCCACAGCAGGAGCGTGAGTTTGCTGCCTTGGTGGAAAAGGCTAAGGTATCCGAAGGGGTTAAGGAGTCCGTGAGACAGAACTATGATAGGAACAAGCAGAAAAGAGGGTTTGGGTCGTCTGGATCGGGTAATAATGCACAGAAAAGGGCTAGGCAGAGTGGGCCGAATCAGACAGGGAGGCCCATGGCTACTAATCACAGACCAGCTCAGTGTAATCGCTGTGGGAAATCACATTGGGGAGGTTGTTGGACCGGTGAAAGGGGATGCTTTGAATGTGGATCTTTGGATCACCGTGTAAGGGATTGTCCTCGGAAGTTGGCAAAGAATCAGCCAGAGGGTCAGAACCGTGCTCAGGTTAGAAATGCAGGACCACCACAGAGGGGTCGTGGTAATGGTAGAGGAAGCAATGGTTCAAATCGAGGTCGCGAAATTTCGGGAAGAGGGGCAGCAACACAGAAGCAAGGCAGCCTGGTTTAGTCTACGCAGCGAGGCGTCGAGAGGAGGGTGACGCACCGGACGTCATGACCGGTACGTTCCTAATTTTTGGTTTTCCATATGTTGCATTAATTGATGTGGGTTCAACGCATTCATACGTTGCTAGTAGTGTGGTAGAGACTATGAACATAGACTTTGAGACTACTTCTAGGGAGATGACAGTAATTAGCCCTCTAGGTCACTCTGTAGTTGTAAACAAGCTATATAGAGATGTACCCCTAGAACTTCAAGGGGTAGTGTTCTTAGCGGATTTGATGGAGCTGCCGTTTTAAGAATTCGATTTGATTCTCGGAATGGATTGGCTGGTGAAGTACCAGGCAAGGTTGGATTGCGCTGCTAAGCGTATGGTCCTAAAGACGGCTGAGGGTGATGAAATGGTCATGATATGTAATAGAAGAGATTACCTATCCAACGTGGTCTCTGTATTGAAGGCGGAGAAAATGGTCAAAAAAGGCTGTGAGGCGTTTTTGGTTCGAATTTGTGCCTTGGAGGCTAAGGAGTTAGCAGTTGAGAAGGTCCGAACAGTAAGGGAATTTGCTGATGTGTTTCCAGAGGAACTTCCGAGTCTGCCTCCGGATCGGGAAGTTGAATTCGGTATAGACTTGTTGCCCGGAACAGTGCCAGTGTCCATAGCACCGTACCGAATGGCACCGAAGGAATTGGTGGAGCTGAAGGCTCAAATTCAGGAGCTCTTGGACCGAGGATTTATCCGACCAAGTATATCTCCATGGGGGGCACCTGTGCTGTTTGTCAAGAAAAAGGATGGTTCAATGCGGATGTGTATCGACTACCGCCAACTGAATAAGCTGACGATCAAAAACAAGTATCCGTTGCCTCAGATGGATGTCCTATTTGATCAACTGAAGGGTGCATCGGTGTTCTCGAAGATAGATCTTAGGTCGGGTTATCATCAACTTAAGGTGAAGGAGGTTGATGTTCACAAGACGGCATTCTGTACTGGGTATGGGCATTACGAGTTTTTGGTGATGCCATTTGGGTTGACCAACGCGCCGGCAGCATTCATGGACTTAATGAATAGAGTGTTTCAGCAGTACTTGGATCAATTTGTCGTGGTGTTTATAGACGACATATTGGTTTACTCAAGGACGGAGGAAGAGCATGATAAGCATTTGCGGATAGTTCTACAAGTTTTGAGGGAAAAGCAGTTATTCGCCAAATTCAGTAAGTGCAAATTTTGGCTTAGTGGGGTGGCTTTCTTAGGCCACGTGGTGTCAGCGGAAGGGATTAGAGTGGATCCTCGGAAGGTCGAAGCGGTGTTAGATTGGAAACCACCTAGGACGGTGGCAGAAGTTCGGAGTTTTCTGGGTCTGGCAGGGTACTATCGAAGGTTTGTGGAAGGATTCTCTTTAATCGCGGCGCCGTTGACCAAGTTATTAAGAAAAGGAGTTCCATTTGTATGGTCGGAGAAGCAGCAGGAAAGTTTTGACAAGCTAAGGAAGATTCTGACGGAAGCTCCAGTTCTGGTACAACCTAAGGCAGGGAAGTTGTTCACGGTTTACTGTGATGCGTCCCATACTGGTTTGGGATGTGTGTTAATGCAGGAAGGGAAGGTAGTGGCCTATGCATCCCGCCAGTTAAGACCGCATGAGGTTAACTATCCAACTCACGACTTGGAGTTAGCGGCAGTAGTCTTCGCTTTGAAGATATGGAGGCATTACTTGTATGGGGAGAAGTCGATAGTCTACACGGATCACAAAAGTCTGAGGTATCTTTTAACTCAGAAGGATTTGAACTTGAGGCAGCAACGGTGGATTGAGCTGTTGAAGGACTACGACTGTTCAATTGAGTACCATCCGGGCAAAGCTAACGTGGTGGCTGACGCGTTAAGTCGGAAGGTCGTGGCAGACTTAAGGGCGATGTTTGCCCATTTGAGTCTATATGATGATGGAAGTCTTTTGTCGGAATTGCAAGTTAAGCCGACTTGGATCGAGGAGATTAAGGAAAGACAGTTAGTAGATGAAAGTCTGAATGTGCGGAGATTGCAAGTTTAGGATGGTGGGTTAGAAGGGTATAGCTTGTCCGATGATGGAGTATTATGCTTTCAAGGGCGAGCTTGTATGCTGCAAGATGTGGAATTGAGGCAGAGAATTCTTCAGGATGCACATAGCAGCCCATACGCTATGCATCCGGGAGGTAAAAAGATGTATAGAGATTTGCGGAAACAGTTCTAGTGGCCTGGGTTGAAGCGCGAGGTGACTGAATTTGTGGGAAGGTGTCTGACATGTCAGCAGGTTAAGGCTGAACATCAGTTGCCATCGGGTCTACTTCAACCAGTGAAGATCCCTCAGTGGAAATGGGAGAGGATCACGATGGATTTTGTCAGCGGACTACCCCTCACGCCTAGTAAAAAGAGCTCGATTTGGGTAATTGTGGATCGACTAACCAAGTCAGTGCATTTCATACCAGTAAGGGTAGATTATTCGCTTCAGAAGCTAGCAAAGTTATATGTAGCCGAGATAGTAAGATTGCATGGTGTGCCAGTATCGATTATCTCGAATAGGGATCCGAGGTTTACGTCAAGGTTTTGGAGAGCTTTGCATCAGGCTTTGGGAACGAGATTGGACTTCAGCACAGCTTTTCACCCGCAAACTGACGGACAATCAGAAAGAGTGATTCAGATCTTAGAAGATATGCTGAGGGGCTGTATTCTGGATTTCAGTGGTAGTTGGGAAGAGTATCTACCATTGGCAGAGTTCGCTTATAACAATAGTTATCAAGCGAGCATTCAGATGGCACCATTCGAGGCACTGTATGGACGGAAGTGTCGTACCCCTACGTGTTGGACGGAATTAAATGAGCGACATGTCTTGGGTCCAGAGTTGGTAGCGGAAACTGAAGATAAAGTTAGGATAATTCGGGCTCGTCTCAAGGAGGCATCAGATAGGCAAAAGTCTTATGCCGATCTCAAGCGCAAAGAAATGGAATATGAGGTAGGAGATAAAGTCTTTCTGAAGGTGTCGCCTTGGAAGAAGGTGTTGCGGTTTGGGCGAAAAGGGAAGCTAAGCCCTAGGTTCATTGGGCCATATACAGTGTTGAAGCGAGTGGGACCGGTAGCTTATCAACTCGAGTTGCCGGTAGAGTTAAGGCAAATTCATGATGTCTTCCATGTGTCAATGCTTAGGCAATATCGGTCAGATCCATCACACGTTGTGCCAGTGGCAGAGATTGAGGTTAACTCAGACTTATCTTTCGAGGAGGAGCCAGTCCAGATCTTAGATCGGGATGTCAAGGTTCTACGTAGGAAATCAGTACCCTTGGTGAAGGTGCTATGGCGAAATCATGGTGCGGAGGAAGCTACGTGGGAACCCGAGGATGTGATGCGGCAGCAATACCCCCACCTCTTCTGATCAGGTAATTTCGAGGCCGAAATTATTTTAAGGGGGTAGAACTGTAACATCCTAAAATTGGGGTTATTTGTGATTAAATTATTTTGCTTATGATTGGATTGCTGTGATGTTATTCGTAGGGTAATAGGTCTCAGTTGTGGACCTTGAGTGGGCTTGAGTGGTAGGAAAATTTAATTTGTAAGCTTTAAGGATAGGGAGCCATAGTAGATAGGGGTTGCAAGTGTTAAAAGGGATTTTGTGTCACTAAGAAGGTCTTGGAGAAGTGGCAAAAGGGAGGCCACTTAAGAGCTAGGATTGACGCCACAAGGGGAGCAAGGGGAGCCTATGTTCGAGTCGTGGAATTTCCCTTTTTGCTCTTTATTTTTACGGCAAGGGAGGAGAAAGATTGTGCTATTCAAACTCTTTTAGATAATAAGGATATTATTTGGATTTTATTTGATAATTTCTAAATAGATGACAAGAGAGAAAATGTAGGCATTTGATTTATTCAAATTCTTTTGAATATTTTCAAATGGTTGGCCTAGAGTGATTTGGGGAGTTGCCGAAATTTTGAACTCTTTGTTGAAGGGGGTGGACGGCTTAGGGGTTAGGTGAAGGGGGGGAGTGCCGAATTCTCTTAAGGCACCTATTCATCTTTGTTTCTTTTCTTTTTGCTAGCAGTCGAATTTCCCTACTCTCTCATCTTCTACTTTCTCTCTTTCTCATTCTCTCAAAACCGAAACCACTATTAACCTCTTTCTCTCCTCCCATTTTAGAATCACTCTGGCCGAATATTAAAATCAGCATAGTCTCTTCGGGGTTTCTTTTTCCAAATCGTTTGGTGAAGGTAGGTAATGGCCGAAACTCTCCTCCCATGTTCTTTTGTTCTTTGTCGACTTAGATGTTTGGTGAAGCCGAAATTCGGCATTGGTTGATGATGTGGCTAACTATTTTCTTCTTTGGCCAAATCCGGCCTAGACGTTATGGCTGAATCTGGCGACACCACGTGAAAGTGCTTTAGAAAAAGTAATTACAATAAAACCATTTTTCGATATCCTAGGCTACAGTCAATAACGTGTCGTTTGTTCATTCATTTTCCATTTTCAAAACACTATACGTTGCAGAAGCTTTTAAAGTAATTTGCGAATTCGTGTGCATTTTGATAAAACATTTTTTTTTATTTGAAAACTTGCGTCTTATCCTACTACTAGCAGCTATAAAAATAAAAATCCCAAATTTAAATAAAAATCCATACAGGCCATATTACATAAATTCTACCCAGATAAAATCAAAACCATAAATAAAAATAAAAACCATAAAGATCTAGAACCATGGTCACCGCTGAGTCCTCTGCCGCACCGATCCGTCTACTGCTGGGGATTACCTGAACAAATTAAACAGAAAAGGGTGAGTTTTCACAAACTCAGTGTGTAATCCCCACAGAAAACATGCACACAGTATAATATCAGAAAACAAACATAAATCCACAGTTCAGGCCTGAGCCCATTACAAAAACGGTTCGACCATAGCCCATTCAGATATAGAATCAGATACAATCTAGGGCATTAACCCATTTTAGACATACTATGCAGATCAGAACAGAATAGCAGAGTCCTACCCACCAACCTCTACACACCAACTCTGTCCAAACCTGCACACCATGTGGGGATAAAATTAACCCACCCATCCCTACACACCATGCTGTACCTAATGCGGCACATAATCAGATAATCGCAGTTGAGCTGCCAGATAACAAGCTTAAGAGTCTTTCAAATACATCCTCCAAATATAATCAACCCACTCGGATGCAATGCAACATACAAAATCATGCCATGCTATTATGCAAATAAAACACATATATTCAGATATCATACTTGGTACAGAAATCAGACAGACAGATCACTCATATAGGGGTCTAGGTATTGCTCACCGACCCTACGGTAGGTCCACAGTCGTCTTGGGCGGCGGTGCAACCTTACAGAACTTTTCAAAAAAATGGGCTCACACACCCATGTGGCCTGCCCGTGTGGCCCACACGGCCCAAATTGGCCTTGGCCGTGTCGATCACACGGCCTGGCCCAGAATCCTACACGCCCGTGTGCCCCACACAGCCCAATTGGTTGAGCTCGTGTATCGCACAAGGCCTTGCTTAGCCATCCCAAGATCATGTCACTCGTGCACAGCCTGGCTCGTCGATCACACCGCCGAGTGATGACTTACAGTCTTGCATACAGCCTATCACACGGGCGACCACACGCCCGTGTGGCATCGACAGTGAAGTTTTTGGCTTTCGTTGAAACCTCATTTTCTGTATTTTTTTGTACACACCTGGTTTCAATTGAAGCTAAAACGATTCCCGAGCACTCTAGAACCTAAAATCGATAATCTCGAGTCCAAAATCTGTCACTTAAAGAGAGTTTTCATGAATAGGTAAAACCTAAATCTCAACAAAAACCCTTACCATTGAGCGGATACCGACAACCACGTACTTAGTTGGCACAGTTTAGGAACCACAGCCACTTACAGCACTCCTAAACACGAAAACACTCCTTTTTAGTAACCATTTAAGAGGAACAGATAAACTTAATCAAAAGCATAACTTACCAACCACGCACTAGCGAAGAATGGCAGAGATGGAAAGGAAAACGAAAAAGAGAGGGGTTTGAGCGAGCAAAATTTCGGCAAAGCCAAAAAAAGTAGACGGGAGAGAAATTGGGGAAAAGAGGAGAATGCCGAAGTTTGATTTTGTTGGGGAGAGGAAAAATGAACAGATTTTTCTGATATTCCCCCTATCATCTCCCCAAATCTCTCCTTACTATCAGATTTTCAGTCCAACACAAACTCTTTGGATATGATAGGCAAAAATAATGCACACGCCGGGATTTGAACACAGGACACTCAACAAAACCAACACCACCAGTAGGCCGATTCTGTTAATCACTTACACACTTTTACTTATAAGCCTACTAATTAGAAATATGGATTTATTCATCAAAATACCAAAATTTTCCCAAGTAAGGCTTGAACTTGGAACCTCTCACGCACACCCATAACACATAACCACTAAAGCTGTAACATCCTAAAATTGGGGTTATTTGTGATTAAATTATTTTGCTTATGATTGGATTGCTGTGATGTTATTCGTAGGGTAATAGGTCTCAGTTGTGGACCTTGAGTGGGCTTGAGTGGTAGGAAAATTTAATTTGTAAGCTTTAAGGATAGGGAGCCATAGTAGATAGGGGTTACAAGTGTTAAAAGGGATTTTGTGTCACTAAGAAGGTCTTGGAGAAGTGGCAAAAGGGAGGCCACTTAGGAGCTAGGATTGACGCCACAAAGGGGAGCAAGGGGAGCCTATGTTCGAGTCGCGGAATTTCCCTTTTTGCTCTTTATTTTGACGGCAAGGGAGGAGAAAGATTGTGCTATTCAAACTCTTTTAGATAATAAGGATATTATTTGGATTTTATTTGATAATTTCTAAATAGATGACAAGAGAAAAAATGTAGGCATTTGATTTATTCAAATTCTTTTGAATATTTTCAAATGGTTGGCCTAGCGTGATTTGGGGAGTTGCCGAAATTTTGAACTCTTTGTTGAAGGGGGGTGGACGGCTTAGGGGTTAGGTGAAGGGGGGGAGAGTGCCGAATTCTCTTAAGGCACCTATTCATCTTTGTTTCTTTTCTTTTTGCTAGCAGCCGAATTTCCCTACTCTCTCATCTTCTACTTTCTCTCTTTCTCATTCTCTCAAAACCGAAACCACCATTAACCTCTTTCTCTCCTATTCGTTTGCTTAAACACCAAAACCTTCTCTACTCTCTTCTTGGCCTAAACCTTTATCTCCCTTTCACATTATTTTCTTCTCCATTTAGCCGAATATCCTCCACTCTTGTTGCCGAAATTCCCTTCTCCCATTTTAGAATCACTCTGGCCGAATATTAAAATCAGCATAGTCTCTTCGGGGTTTCTTTTTCCAAATCGTTTGGTGAAGGTAGGTAATGGCCGAAACTCTCCTCCCATGTTCTTTTGTTCTTTTTCGACTTAGATGTTTGGTGAAGCTGAAATCCGGCATTGGTTGATGATGTGGCTAACTATTTTCTTCTTTGGAACCGATTTCTCATAAGGGTACTCCGGGATTTTGAAGTGTGCAATCCGAATCTCCATTCTCTGGCAATCGGTTTTAGTAAGGGTGGTAAGGATTCATTTTCAAGTCATTAATCCTTTTTAGTAATCAAAAGCCGAAGGCTATTAACATGGATGTTGGTCGATTGTAGGGGAGTAAAGCAGATTCACATCTCGTGTGTTGTGGCTGGTACTCAAAGGCGTTTAGGTAAGGTCTCGGGTTTCAAAGTGTTAACCCTTTGGATTTATTTTGATTTGGCCGAATGGTCTATGGCACTAAACTTTGGTAATGGCCGAATATAGGAGCAGGGAACCAGGTGTGGCCGATTGACTCTTCGGAAATTAGGACTAACGTTGGTAACAGGTGTGTACATACACACTTTATAACTAGTTAATGTGCTAAGTATTTGGTGTATGCTAAATCGGGTTTGTGTAGCTCCGGATTTAATACCATAAAGGTATAAGCAAGGATTCAGGTAAGTCCTTGTTGTTATGAGTTCTCTTATGATGCTTTTGGGAAGCATGACATATTTGTTATATGTGCTACATAATATATGGCTGATGGTAAATCTGTGGGATGTTGTTAATAAACATATTGGCATGATATCTGTTAAATGCATATCCTTGATTGATGTGGGATTAAACGAGTGGAGGGGGAAGTGATATTCGTGTCGACGGACACCAGTGATTTGGTACCACATTTCGTGACTTCGGTCAGCAGAGGTTTGGCACCTCACAGCATCTCGTCCCCGTGGCTTAGCACCACAGTGGGTTGGCCCCACAGATGACATTATGGGATTGACGCCAGTGATTTGGTATCACACGTGGGTTGGCCCCACAACACATGATTTGTGACTTCGAGTCACCAGTGGTTTGGCACCACCAGTGGTTTGGTACCACACGAGGTAGAGAAAGGTGTTTAGATGGCTAGGTTGGGTGCATATTGGACCTTGTGCATGTTAAACTTAGTTATGACTTGTGTATGATGTTGCACTAAACCGGGGGAAGGGTTACACATTGAGTCTTGGTGACTCATCTTCTCCTTTAATGTTTTTCATGTGACTCGTAGATCGTGGATGAGGAGCCGGATAGACTCGAGGAGGCCATGCAGTGAAAATATGGATTAAATGGATTTTGAATTGTTTTATTTTACTTTGGTTTTATTTGTTCAGTTGTAATAAGGCCTCCTAAGATTATTTTTATTGTTTTACATGTCTGGATAATTTGTTTAAATCACTTAGTGACTTTAAAATGATTACACCAATTTTCTTAAATTCAAACGTAAAATGTTTTCCTGTGCCATCGGGCACATCTGAAATCGGTAACAATCTGACTTAATATATTTTTTTTTAAACGAACTAAGTATTGTTCGCTTTACACACCTCAATGGTTTTTAACAAGACAATTGAAAATGAAATGTTTTGACAAAACTTAAATCGGCTTAAAGGGATTTTACAAAATGTTTTCTTCCGTAACATACCAGATTCGGTCATAATGTTTGGGCCGGGTTTGGGGTGTTACAAAATTGGTCTCAGAGCCCAGTTCAAAGCTCGGCTGTGGGGGCCCAAGGCCCAAAATGTTTTGGTAGGCCTTTTTGAAATATTTCTGGGTTTTTTGAACAGCATGGCATCGAGTCTCCGGCACCAATCCGCCCAGGTAAGTTCCTCTAACTTCTGTGTGGATTATTATTTGTAGAAGGGTAGGTATGGAACGTAGATAGTATGATAAGTGTTTAAACCTTGGACTAGTTTTACCCCAACAAAGTACATAAGACTTTAAAGGCCTAATTAAACCAACCTACGATCAAGTCGCCGAGTTAGGGTGTGGTAACCCTGGTGCGTAGCTTCGGTTCACCCTAACCAAGAGGACTCGGTCATAGGCTAAACACATTAAATAAAACCCGAAAGGGATTAACCCTGTTTTATGAAAGCTCTAAGTTTTAAAAATCATTACGATACTCCTTTTAATAGCAGCAAAAATTTATTTTTTGGAAAATTTTCAAAATAATTTTTCAACTTACCAAAATTACCAAAATGCCCTTAGTGGCAAAATTACGAAAATGCCCTTGGTTTCTAAAATTACCGTATTACCCCGACTTCAATAAAATTTTCTTATTTTACAAAAGTATCCCACATTCTGTATTTCAAAATAATACCCTGACTTTGGAAATTTACCAAAATTACCCCTGATTGACAAAATTACCGAAATACCCCTGTTTTCAAACTTCTGCCATACCTTTAAATTGAAAATTTTTCGAAAATACTCTTCAGTTTTAGAAATTACAAAATGTCTGGATTTACTAAAGTTCCAAAATTTCTTCGGTTTATTACAAAAATACCCTTGTAGGAAAATGACGAAAATACCCCTAGGATAGAAACGGACAGAAATGTCCGAGGAGTGAATGTGTATGAAAGGTATTAGGGAATGGAGGTGCTTTTCTGTGTAAACTAGGATAGAGGACTTAAAACTTTGATTGATCGAAAGAATCCCTATTAAACTTTCTTCATAAAATTTCTTCGTGGATAATCAGTGAAATAGTTACTAATCCATAAAAATTTCTTAATCAGACTAAGCCTCAATCGCTAGAAATGAACTCTAGAGGACGTGGCCGTTGTGGACGCGATAGGGGCAGGATGATCGTGTCAGAACCCGTTAGGTCGGGTCAAGGATCTGAGAACGAGGTACCACCGCCACCGCCACCCCCAACTTTTGGAGCCGAGGAGCAGGATCAGACGGGTGATGACGCAGTGTCACAAGCGATGCTGCGGGTTCTGGAAAGAGTAGCTGGAATGGGTGGAGGTGGAGGAGCTCAGAAGTCGGTACCTGAGAGACTTCGAGCTAACGGAGCTGAGGTGTTCCGGGGTGTATCGGGTGTGGCACCCAGCACGGCAGAGTACTGGTTAGAATCGACCGAAAGGATCATGGATGATCTCGACCTGACGAATGAGGAGAAGCTGAAAGGAGCGGTGTCGCTTCTAAAGGATGAGTCATATCAGTGGTGGCTCACTGTTAGGGATGGTGCTACGGCAGATGATCTTACTTGGGAGTACTTCAAAGTTTCTTAACAGAAGAAGTATGTAGGCGCCAGCTACACTGATGCGCAGAGGAAAGCTTTTCTGGGGTTAGTACAAGGAAATAAATCAGTATCGGAGTATGAAGCAGAATTCTTGAGGCTGAGCCGCTATGCTCGGGGAATTGTGTCAACTGAGCATGATCGTTGTGTCCGCTTTGAAGATGGACTTAGGGATGATTTAAGGTTGCTGATTGCTCCACAGCAGGAGCGTGAGTTTGCTGTCTTGGTGGAAAAGGCTAAGGTAGCCGAAGGGGTTAAGGAGTCCGTGAGACAGAACTATGATAGGAACAAGCAGAAAAGAGGGTTTGGGTCGTCTGGATCGGGTAATAATGCACAGAAAAGGGCTAGGCAGAGTGGGCCGAATCAGACAGGGAGGCCCATGGCTACTAATCACAGACCAGCTCAGTGTAATCGCTGTGGGAAATCACATTGGGGAGGTTGTTGGACCGGTGAAAGGGGATGCTTTGAATGTGGATCTTTGGATCACCGTGTAAGGGATTGTCCTCGGAAGTTGGCAAAGAATCAGCCAGAGGATCAGAACCGTGCTCAGGTTAGAAATGCAGGACCACCACAGAGGGGTCGTGGTAATGGTAGAGGAAGCAATGGTTCAAATCGAGGTCGCAGAATTTCGGGAAGAGGGGCAGCAACACAGAAGCAAGGCAGCCTGGTTTAGTCTACGCAGGGAGGCGTCGAGAGGAGGGTGACGCACCGAACGTCATAACCGGTACGTTCCTAATTTTTGGTCTTCCATATGTTGCATTAATTGATGTGGGTTCAACGCATTCATACGTTGCTAGTAGTGTGGTAGAGACTATGAACATAGACTTTGAGACTACTTCTAGGGAGATGACAGTAGCCCTCTAGGTCACTCTGTAGTTGTAAACAAGCTATATAGAGATGTACCCCTAGAACTTCAAGGGGTAGTGTTCTTAGCGGATTTGATGGAGCTGCCGTTTCAAGAATTCGATTTGATTCTCGGAATGGATTGGCTGGTGAAGTACCAGGCAAGGTTGGATTGCGCTGCTAAGCGTATGGTTCTAAAGACGGCTGAGGGTGATGAAATGGTCATGATAGGTAATAGAAGAGATTACCTATCCAACGTGGTCTCTGTATTGAAGGCGGAGAAAATGGTCAAAAAAGGCTGTGAGGCGTTTTTGGTTCAAATTTGTGCCTTGGAGGCTAAGGAGTTAGCAGTTGAGAAGGTCCGAACAGTAAGGGAATTTGCTGATGTGTTTCCAGAGGAACTTCCGAGTCTGCCTCCGGATCGGGAAGTTGAATTCGGTATAGACTTGTTGCCCGGAACGGTGCCAGTGTCCATAGCACCGTACCGAATGGCACCGAAGGAATTCGTGGAGCTGAAGGCTCAAATTCAGGAGCTCTTGGACCGAGGATTTATCCGACCAAGTATATCTCCATGGGGGGCACCTGTGCTGTTTGTCAAGAAAAAGGATGGTTCAATGCGGATGTGTATCGACTACCGCCAACTGAATAAGCTGACGATCAAAAACAAGTATCCGTTGCCTCAGATTGATGACCTGTTTGATCAACTGAAGGGTGCATCGGTGTTCTCGAAGATAGATCTTAGGTCGGGTTATCATCAACTTAAGGTGAAGGAGGTTGATGTTCACAAGACAGCATTCTGTACTGGGTATGGGCATTACGAGTTTTTGGTGATGCCATTTGGGTTGACCAACGCGCCGGCAGCATTCATGGACTTAATGAATAGAGTGTTTCAGTAGTACTTGGGTCAATTTGTCGTGGTGTTTATAGACGACATATTGGTTTACTCAAGGACGGAGGAAGAGCATGATAAGCATTTGCGGATAGTTCTACAAGTTTTGAGGGAAAAGCAGTTATTCGCCAAATTCAGTAAGTGCAAATTTTGGCTTAGTGGGGCGGCTTTCTTAGGCCACGTGGTGTCAGCGGAAGGGATTAGAGTGGATCCTCGGAAGGTCGAAGCGGTGTTAGATTGGAAACCACCTAGGACGGTGGCAGAAGTTCGGAGTTTTTTGGGTCTGGCAGGGTATTATCGAAGGTTTGTGGAAGGATTCTCTTTAATCGCGGCGCCGTTGACCAAGTTATTAAGAAAAGGAGTTCCATTTGTATGGTCGGAGAAGCAGCAGGAAAGTTTTGACAAGCTAAGGAAGATTCTGATGGAAGCTCCAGTTCTGGTACAACCTAAGGCAGGGAAGTTGTTCACGGTTTACTGTGATGCGTCCCATACTGGTTTGGGATGTGTGTTAATGCAGGAAGGGAAGGTAGTGGCCTATGCATCCCGTCAGTTAAGACCGCATGAGGTTAACTATCCAACTCACGACTTGGAGTTAGCGGCAGTAGTCTTCGCTTTGAAGATATGGAGGCATTACTTGTATGGGGAGAAGTCGATAGTCTACACGGATCACAAAAGTCTGAGGTATCTTTTAACTCAGAAGGATTTGAACTTGAGGCAGCGACGGTGGATTGAGCTGTTGAAGGACTACGACTGTTCAATTGAGTACCATCCGGGCAAAGCTAACGTGGTGGCTGACGCGTTAAGTCGGAAGGTCGTGGCAGACTTAAGGGCGATGTTTGCCCATTTGAGTCTATATGATGATGGAAGTCTTTTGTCGGAATTGCAAGTTAAGCCGACTTGGATCGAGGAGATTAAGGAAAGACAGTTAGTAGATGAAAGTCTGAATGCGCGGAGATTGCAAGTTCAGGATGGTGGGTTAGAAGGGTATAGCTTGTCCGATGATGGAGTATTATGCTTTCAAGGGCGAGCTTGTATGCCGCAAGATGTGGAATTGAGGCAGAGAATTCTTCAGGATGCACATAGCAGCCCATACGCTATGCATCCGGGAGGTAGAAAGATGTATGGAGATTTGCGGAAACAGTTCTGGTGGCCTGGGTTGAAGCGCGAGGTGACTGAATTTGTGGGAAGGTGTCTGACGTGTCAGCAGGTTAAGGCTAAACATCAGTTGCCATCGAGTCTACTTCAACCAGTGAAGATCCCTCAGTGGAAATGGGAGAGGATCACGATGGATTTTGTCAGCGGACTACCCCTCACGCCTAGTAAAAAGAGCTCGATTTGGGTAATTGTGGATCGACTAACCAAGTGGTTTGGCACCACCAGTGGTTTGGTACCACAATATTGATGGATATCGTGACTTTAAGTCACTTGGCACCACCAGTGGTTTGGTACCACACGGGGTAGAGAAAGGTGTTTGGATGGCTAGGTTGGGTGCATATTGAACCTTGTGCATGTTAAACTTAGTTATGACTTGTGTATGATGTTGCACTAAACCGGGGGAAGGGTTACATATTGAGTCTTGGTGACTCACCTTCTCCTTTAATGTTTTTCAGGTGACTCGTAGATCGCGGATGAGGAGCCGGATAGACTCGAGGAGGCCATGCAGTGAAAATATGGATTTAATGGATTTTGAATTGTTTTATTTTACTTTGGTTTTATTTGTTCAGTTGTAATAAGGCCTCCTAAGATTATTTTTATTGTTTTACATGTCTGGATAATTTGTTTAAATCACTTAGTGACTTTAAAATGATTACACCAATTTTCTTAAATTCAAACGTAAAATGTTTTCTTGTGCCATCGGGCACATCTGAAATCGGTAACAATCTGACTTAATATATATTTTTTTTAAACGAACTAAGTATTGTTCGCTTTACACACCTCAATGGTTTTTAACAAGACAATTGAAAATGAAATGTTTTGACAAAACTTAAATCGGCTTAAAGGGATTTTTACAAAATGTTTTCTTCCGTAACATACCAGATTCGGTCATAATGTTTGGGTTGGGTTTGGGGTGTTACAAAAGCAAATACCCATTTGTGTCATAAAATTACAAAAGCCAAAATTAAAGAAAATCAGAGCATTACAACTCTACCCCCAAAAGAAAATTTCGTCCTCGAAATTTTACTTGATCAGAAAAGATGAGGATACTGCTGGCACATCGAATCCTCCAGCTCCCAAGTGGCCTCCTCAGTGCTATGGTTCCGCCACAGCACTTTCACTAAGGGAATAGACTTCCTTCGCAAAACTTTAATGTCATGATCCAGGATCTGGACTGGCTCCTCCTCAAACGTCAGGTCTGACATGCGTGGGATCAGAGCGGTAGCGTCTCAACATTGAGACATGGAACACATCATGAATACGATCCAACTCCGGAAGAAGCTCCAATTGATATGCGGCTGGCTCCACTCGCTTCAAAATACTGTACAGCCCAATAAATCGAGGGCTCAGCTTACTCTTGCGACTAAACCTCAAAACTTTCTTCCATGGCGAGACCTTGAGAAAGACTAAGTCCCCTAAAGAATACTCAATATCCTTTCTCTTCATATCAGCATAGGACTTCTACCTATCAGATGCCGCTTTCAGTTGATCCCGGATCAATCGGACCTTATCTTCCATTTCAGAAACTAATTTCGAACCCAGAACACGACACTCCCCAACTCTGTCCAACATAAGGGAGTGCGACACTTACGACCATATAGGGCCTCGTATGGTGACATCTGAATGCTAGACTGATAGTTGTTGTTGTAGGCGAACTCTGCCAACAGCAAATACTCCTTCCAACTGCCTCAGAAATCTATAACACAGCTCCTCAACATATCCTCCAATACTTGAATCACCCTCTCCGACTGACCATCTGTCTGAGGATGGAAAGCAGTACTGAAGTCTAATCTTGAACCCAGAGCCTCATGAAACTTCTTCCAGAACCGAGCTGTGAAGCAAGGATCCCAATCGGAGATGATCGAGACAGGAACCCCATGCAGTCTCACTATTTTAGATATGTACAGCTTAGCTAACTTCTGGAGAGAAAAGTCCGTCCTAATAGGAATGAAATGAGCGGACTTGGTCAACCAATCCACGATGACCCAGACAGAATTCTTCTTAGTGGGCGTTAAAGGCAACCCACTAACGAAGTCCATCGTTACTCGCTCCCATTTCCACATTGGTATCTTTATTGGCTGCAACAACCCCGAAGGTAACTGATGCTCAGCCTTAACCTGCTGACAGGTCAGACAGCAAGCAACGAAGTCTGTAACCTCACGCTTGAACCCTGGCCACCAGTACAACTCTCAGAGATCTCGGTACATCTTGTTCCTGCTGGGATGCATAGCGTAAGGGCTACTATGCGCTTCCCTCAGAATCGACTGTCGTAACTCCTTATCACTCGGTACACAAATTTGACTGCAGAAACAAAGTACCCCATCATTGTTAATCCCAAAATCAGTGGTATCCCCATTCTCAACCTGACGGAACTGCACCTCAAGTGACTTATCCTCCATATGTTTACCTCTAATTTGATCAATCCATGTAGGCTTAACCTAAAGTTCTGCTAACAGACTCCCATCTTCGAATAAACGGAGTCAAGCGAACATCGCTCTCAGATCGATCATAGCCCTACGGATCAAAGCATCTACCACAACATTAGCCTTACCAGGGTGGTACTCGATGGTACAGTCATAATTCTTAAGCAGTTCAACCCATCTACGCTGCCTAAGATTTAACTCCTTTTGAGTGAGAAGATATTTGAGGCTTTTGTGATCAGTATAGATAGTACACTTCTCACCGTACAGATAGTGCCTCCAAATTTTCAAAGTGAAGACTACCGCTGCCAACTCCAAATCGTGAGTCGAATAGTTAGCCTCATGTGTCTTGAGCTACCGTGACGCATAAACTACCAACTTACCATCCTGCATCAGGACGCAACCCAAACCCACATGCGACGCATCACTGTATACAACGAAATCCTTCCCCGATTCAGGCTATATCAGAATCGGAGCCTGAGTCAAAATAGATTTGAACTTTTCAAAGCTCTCTTGTCACTTATCAGTCCAGACAAAGGGGACTCCCTTACGCAGAAGCTTGGTCAACGGTGCTGCGATCAAGGAAAACCCTTCTACGAAGCGTCGATAATAACCCGCCAGCCTCAGAAAGCTACGAATTTCGGACACATTCTTCGGTTGTTTCCCCTCCAACACAGCCTCAATCTTACGAGGATCCACTTGAATCCCCTCCGCAAAAACCACATGCCCCAGAAAGGTTACTTCTCGAAGCTAGAATTCACACTTACTGAACTTTGCGTACAACTGTTTCTCAAGAAGAGTCTGTAGTACCACCCGGAGATGCTCATTGTGCTTGTCCTCATTATTAGAATACACCAGGATATCATCAATGAACACCACCACAAACTGGTCTAGATAAGGCTAAAACACACGGTTCATCAAATCCATAAACACCGTTGGTGCATTGGTTAACCCAAAAGGCATAACCAGGAACTCATAATGACCATACCGAGTCCTGAATACCGTCTTATGCACATCAGCCTTCTTAACCTTCAGTTGATGATATCCTAATCGTAGATGAATCTTGGAGAACACAGAAGCCCCTCTGAACTGGTCAAATAGATCATCTATTCTCGGCAGTGGGTACTTATTCTTGATTGTTAGCTTGTTCAGCTGCCGGTAGTCGATACATATCCTCATTCTCTCATCTTTCTTCTTCAGAAACAACACTAGTGCTCCCCATGGAGACACACTGGGACGAATGAATCCACGATCTAACAGTTCATGAATTTGAGCCTTAAACTCTGTAAGCTCCTTCAGTGCCATTCGGTAGGACGCAATAGACACTGGAGCTGTACCCGAAATAAGCTCAATCCCAAATTCTACTTCTCGGCTAGGAGGTAAACCTCGTAATTACTCAGGAAAAACATCTGGAAAGTCCCTTACGGTCTTGATGTCCTTAACCGAAGAGTCCCCGAATCAGAAACACTAATGTAGGCCAAGAATGCCTCACATCCCTTCCGTACCCACTTTTCTGCCACCAACGCAGAAATCACATTAGTCAGATAGTCTTGATGTTCCCCAATCACCCGGTGCTTGACCAGCAAGTCCATTCCCAGAATCAAATCGAACTCCCCAAATGGAAGCTCCATCAGGTCAGCTAGAAACACTGTCTCTTGTACCTCTAACAGGACGTCTCTATATAGTTTACTAACTCGGAAAGACTGCCCCAACGGACTCATAACAGTTACCTCACTAGAAGTAATCTCAACCAAAATCCCCAGATTTTCAGACACAGTACTAGCTATGTAAGAGTGTGTAGAGCCTATGTCTATCAATGCCAAATATGGTACATCAAAAATCAAAAACGTACCCGTGATGACGTCCGGAGCACCCTGATTCTCACAGCGACGGGCAGCATAAACCAGTACGGGCTAGCTCACCTCAGTCGGTCCAGCACCTCTGCCCAGTGCTCTCTGTCCTCGGCCCATGCCATTACTACCCCTGGCCTGACCTCGACACCTAGGTGGCTGCTGAACTACCCTCAGTGGCTGCGCAATAGCAGTACCCGTAGCTTACATCTAATCAGTTCTCAGTGTACAGTCCCTAACACGATGCTCAGTCGACCCACATCTTAAACAAGCCCTAGTAGCCCTCCAACATTCACTTGGATGGCGTCTACCACAGTGTCCACAAAGCGCCACCACAGCAGGTGCAACAGGAGGCCCAACTTTCCCTGGCCCATTAGATCTAGCCTTCTTCTTTGGCCTCATCACAGAATTCGAGGGCTCTAATTCCCTCTTATTCTTTCCTTTCTCACGATTTTGGCGTTCAACGCGCTTAACCTCTTCGGCGATCTTCGTCTTCTCTACCAGTGTAGCAAACTCACGCTCCCTCTACGGAGTTATCAGGACTCGAAAACTGTCCCTGGGTCCATCCTCAAAACAGACGCAATGCTCACACTCGGTCGCCACCATGCCCCGGGGATACCGACTCAATCTTAGGAACTCAGCCTCATACTCGGCCACTGAACGGTCCACCTGGGTGAGATTTAGGAACTTGCGACTCCCAGCATCAATGTAACTGGCCCCCACATATTTACTCTTCAACATCATCTTAAAATAGTCCCAAGTCAAACGGTCGGGCTGCGTGCCCTCCTTAACCGTCAGCAACCACTGGAATGCTTCGTCGCGAAGCAAAGAAACAACCCCCTTAAGCTTCTGCTCTATCCGTGATTCTTTCCGTGACCTCTATCCAATATTCGGCCACATTAGGGGCGACTCCACTGACGTCCCTAAATAACTCAGCCCCATTGGACCAAAGTCGTTCCATAATCGACCCACGGCCCCCAGATCCGGTGTCGGGTCCAGCGACCCTCACTCAATTTCATAGCATGGCTCAGGATAGTGCGTCATCCCCAGCCTCACGATCATGAGACCCAGTCTTTGTAGTAAGTGAGAGCGTCTCGCTCGTATCCATATTGGGCAGATTTTCTGATGCTGAGGACCCAGCTCGAGCCCTCTTACGGCCTCTACCACGTCCTCTACTACCCCGTCCGCGAATACCTCGTGCGCTCATCGTAAATTTGGAGTTTATCTAGTTTAACAGTTTTATGCACTATTTACAGTTCCAATATTTGTTAACAGATGTTTTATGCAGAACAGTATCAGAAGTTCAGAGTTCATTATCGCGAATAGCAGTTTTACAACAATTTTCAGTTTCGCTACAGTTTTCATTTTACACTACTTAGAGTGTTTTCAGTGTAGTATACTACCTATTGGTTGTTTCGAGCATGCAAGTAGTATTTTAAACAAATCTAAACAGAGTTCAGAACACTTACAGGATCGGCGCCGGGGACTCGGTGAACCACATACTCAGTCCAAAATATTTTAAATCATTTAAAAATCATTTCGGAAAAACTAATTTTAGAAACCCAAATCCACAGCCGAGTTTTGCAACCTGGCTCTAATAGCACTAAATGTAACACCCCAAACCCGGCCTAGACTTTATGGCCGAATCTGGCGATGTCGCATGAAAGTGCTTTAGAAAATGTAATTACAATAAAACATTTTTTCGATATCCTAGGCTACCGTCAATAACGTGTCATTTGTTCATTCATTTTCCATTTTCAAAACACTATACGTTGCAAAAGCTTTTAAAGTAATTTGCGAATTCGTGTGCATTTTGATGAAACATTTGTTTATTTAAAAACTCGCATCTTATCCTACTGCTAGCAGTTATAAAAATAAAAATCCCAAATTAACTACCGACCGCGCGCTAGCGAAGAGTGGTAGAGATGGAAAGGAAAACGAAAAAGAAAGGGGTTTGAGAGAGCAAAATTTCGGCAAAGCCTAAATAAGTGAACGATAGAGAAATTGGGGAAAAGAGGAGAATGCCGAAGTTTGATTTTGTTGGGGAGAGGAAAAATGAATAGATTTTTCTGATATTCCCCCTATGATCTCTTCAAATCTCTCCTTACTATCAGATTTTTAATCCAACAAAAACTCTTTGGATGTGATAGGCAAAAATAATGCACACACTGTGATTCTAACACAGGACACTCAGCATAACACTCCACTTAGCCATTAGACCAGTAGGCCCATTCTGTTAATCACTTACACACTTTTACTTATAAGCCTACTAACCAGAGATAAGGCTTTATTCATAAAAATACTAAAATTTGCCCAAGTAAGGCTTGAACTTGGGACCTCTCACACACACCTAGAACACTTAACCACTGAAGCAGATGCATAGATGTGTCACAAAATTACAAAAACCGAAATTAAAGAAAATCGGGGCGTTAAAAATTTTTTCGAAAAATAGTAACCCTGAATAATCAAAGGACAATTCTTGCAAACTTTATCAACTAGAACATACTTGCCTAAAGGGTTCGACACTTTAATCACAAACTCAATAGACTCAACAGGAAAACTCTTACTAGACACTAAATCTCACAAACATATAAATAAGTCGATCCAGGATCAATCAATGCAATTACATTAGTGTCATAGAGAGAGAATGTACCGGTGATAGTACCTAGTGACGACACATCTTCGCGAGCGTGAATAGCGTAAGCTCTAGCTGGTGCTCTAGCTTCAGCTCTCACAGCAGAGTCCTTTGCCATTCCTTTGCTACTGGACACATTTCCCACATTTCTAGGTGGTCTTCCTCTAGCAACTGTATTACTCGATCTTGCATTCTTATATCTATCTTTCTCGGGTGACTTAGGACAATCTCGAATGAATTGATCTTGCGAGCCAGATTTAAAAAAACATTTATTATTCATCCAACAATCTCCAAAATGTCGCCTTCCACATTATTGACACTTGGGTTTATTGTTTCTCACACTACCCACACTCGATACTGAAGTGGTTTGAGCTTAGGACTAGTATATTGCATTTCACGATGTCTATTTGAATAGCTCACTAAAGCGGTCAATCAGTTATACGAATCTCGTGATTTCTTTGACAAAGATTGATATGGTTTACTCATCGATCTCTTTCTCGAATCTCTAGCCTCGAAGTCAGCTTTTCTCTTTTCTTTACCAAGTTCTTCAGCTTTACAAGCTCTATCAATTAACACCACGAATTCTTTCAATTCTAAAATCCCTACCAACAGTCTGATATCTTCGTCCAACCCATCTTCAAATCTTTTACACATAATGTCTTCGGTTGAAACACATTCTCGAGCATACTTACTAAGTTTTACAAATTCTCTCTCGTACCTAGCTACAGACATACAGCCCTATTTCAGCTCTAGAAACTATTTGCGCTTCTGATCAATAAACCGTTGACTGATGTATTTCTTTCTGAATTCAGTTTGAAAGAATTCTCAGGTAAGTCTTTCTCCCAGTACCACAATATCAAAGTATTCTACCACTGATACGCAGTGTCTCTCAGAAGTGAAACTACACATTTAACACATTCAGCATGTGTGCACGATAGTTCATCAGATACTCTAATTGTATTTTCAAGCCAAAATTCAACTCTCTCAGGATCATCATCAACAGTAGCTCTGAATTCTTCATCCCCGTATTTTCGAATTTTATCAACAAGTGACTTATTCAATCGTAGAGGTTCTAAACCTCAAGGAACCACGGGGACCAGTTGGGGATTAGGTGGGGGTAGAGGTTGTTGAGCAGCCGAATTTGTTCGAACAAACTCCATAAACCACCCATTCATTATCTGGAAGAAGGCTTTTTTGGCCTCTCCTCCATGACTATCCAATACGGGTCTCGACTCTGATTGTGCTACCCCGTGAATGGAGGCTGGCGTATTACTTTCAACATCATCAGCTACAGCTCGATTGGGATCCATTTACTATATAAAACACGTTTTAAACAATCAGGAGATATCACACTCTCACAGGTTATATATGACATGTATAGTAGACTCTCACATACGCTACGTTAGTTTGAGAATCGACTAAATCGTAGCTCTGATACCAATGAATGTAACACCCCACGCCCGTATCCGTCGCCAGAATAGGGTTACGAAGCATTACCGAACTTATTACACAATTGAGTATATATTTCCCATACAATTGTCATATTCAAATTCAAGTCATTCATAATCATTCATCAAGTCCCTAATACGAGCCTATGAGGCCCAAAACATGCATTCGGGGTGGTTCGAGACTAAATCGATAACTTAGGAAACATTTGGAATAATAAAAAAATTTGTAAAACACAAGGGACACACGCCTGTGTCACAGGCCTTGTGGACATTCGAAATGGGATCACAATGCCGTGTCCCAGTCCATGTCTGACCTCGTGTAACTCACTAACTTGGGTCACACGGCCAACCACACGCTCGTGTGACCAACCTGTGTGCCCTTCGAAATGGCCTTACAGCCCGTGTGCCAAGCCGTGTGCTAGGCCGTGCCAAACCTGTAGGGTATACTGACTTATGCCACACGGCCAAGTCACACGCCCGTGTGCTGGGCCGTGTGGAGCATACTGACTTGATTTCAAAGTACACACGAGGAGACACACGATCGTGTAACCTGACCATGTGTCACACACGGCTGAGACACACGCCCGTGTCTCTACCCGTGTGGACAAAAATAAGCTATTTACCAAGCCTTTTTGCCTCCCAAATTTGCATATATCTACTCCAAATCAAATGGCACACAATATGGCATAAATAGGCATTCAATCAATCTCAACCAAGCATGATTCATACCATTTCAATACCAAAAACAACAAGGCACATATGTACCACAATATACCATTCAACTCATGCCAATCCCACATTCTCAATTTACCTAACTGGTTACATTTCATTTATGTATCTCATTTACCTAAATCACAAACAAACCAATCTCACATTTCAATCATTTAGTACCCCTAATTACCAAATACCAACTAGCATCACATATCCATAATCAAGCACATAACAAGAGCTATTTGCACAAATCTATACACATCCAAATCAACCAAAATAAGCCAACTCTCATGGCTATATACAAAACCAAACATTAAACATTTACAAGCCAACTCAAATGGCCAAATTCATTACTATCACATATGTACCAAAATGACCAAACTCCTATACATGCCATATATCCCAAAAACATAGATTCAAAAATACCAAAGTGATCATTGGATAGTGTGATAAAGTCTCCGACGATTCCCGAATCCAAGCTAGCTTTGATTTCACTATAAAACACGGAAAATAAATAAAGTAAGCTATAAAGCTTAGTAAGTTACTATAGCAATAAACTTAGCTTACCAAATATGCACAAATTAAGCAATTAAAACATATCACAACATATCTCATTTTGAACCATCAACCTACCAAAATTTCCATTCCCAAAGTTAGACATAAATTTCACAAGTTGCTTCGATTCAATGCTTGTACCATTTACGTACATACTTGTACCACCTCATATCAACATTTACACAATCACATCTTTGATATACCTGTTGAACCATTCGAAATACTATCGGATACTCGGGAATCTCGTACCCTAAGTGCCACACATATATAGCCGAAGTTATCTCAGTCTCGTATCACATATAATGCTCACTCTCGAGCTATCAATCGGTCTGCTCACACAAGCTGACGGTCATGACGAAGCTACACGGTGCTGCTCACACAAGCTGACGAGTATCCGCAACACATGTCGTATAACTCAGCCACCGGTAGGACGTACGGACCAGCACCCAAATCACATAACCCCTAATGGCATGTTATTTGTATCCTAATATATTCCTAAGGTTTAACCGGGATTTCTCGTTTGCCGAATCATCGTCAAATATGTCCGCAAGGTTGTATTCATAATTTATGCAATATCAAAGCATTTAAAACATAAATATAATAATTTTTATTACATACGAACTTACCTCGAATGCAAAAATAATAAAATAAGTCGATTAGTCCAAAACTTTGTTCTTTCCCCGATCTAAATCTAAATTTCGCTTTTCTTGATCTAAATGAAATCAAAATTAACTTATTTAATTATCAAAATACACATTAAGGCAACTTTACATTTTTGCCCCTAATATTTCAACATTTTTACAATTTAGTCCTTATCTCATAAAAATACAAATTCATGCAATTCAACTTATACCCATTCTAGCCGAATTTTTTTCATTTATTTCACAATTTAACCACAAAATTTTAACATTTCTCAATTAAATCCCTAAATGACAAATTTGTCAAAAATCACTGAACAAATGTTGTTTATCTCACAACAAGCATACATTTTCTATCATCAAACATCAAAATACACCAACATTCATCAATGGCAAAACCCTAAACATTTAACAAAATAGTCCCTGGGCTAGCTAGATTAAGCTGCAACGATTTCAAAAACATAGAAATCATTAAAAACGGGACAAAAGCGAACTTACAATTAAGCTAGCAAGTGACCGAAGCTTTAACCCTAAAATATGGCTTTTCTTCCCTTCAATTTTGGCAATGAAGAAGATGAAAGCATTAAAATTTTGTTTTTTTATTTGTTTAATCTTTAATAACTAAACTACAAATTTAACCTTAATAATAAATCATTAAATCACCTAATTAATGGCCATACTTGTCCACTCATAATAACAATGGATTAATTACTACATAAGGACCCCCACTATTTATTTTCATATCCATTTAACACATTTAGATAACAGAACACAAGTTTTACACTTTACGCGATTTAGTCATTTTTATCAAATTAAGCATTCAAACAATAAATTTTCTTAACAAATTTTTCACACATTCATACTATCATGCTGTAAACACTAAAGTAATAATAAAATAATTATTTCGACTTTGAATTTGTGGTCCTAAAACCACTGAATAGATTTAACTAAAAACGGCCTGTTACATGATCTATTTTTATTCGTCATCGTTTTCATTCACTACATAATATCGATTCTATATACAATTCATTTTGGGTTATCTAGAGATAGCGGAAGGACTGATTGGGCCTATATAATTAGGCTAAATAATTTGTAATTAAGTTCTGGCTTTTTGCCTATTAATTAAAGCATTACTTAATTATGGAGTTTTTCCACTAAAGTACCATGATTGAACTCTCTCTTATTATATATCTTTACCAGATCAACTTAATAAGTGCTTATCCAATAACTTTGTCATATGTGTGTTAACCACATAGAATATCCTTAATCTATTTGGGTTAAATCAATTCACTAATATAATCTTATTTTATCTCATGATAACCATTACATCTTCCTCCATGGAAATTTCAATTACTAGCAAATAGTAATTAAATCATTTATCTAGTGGCCATGTTACTTTTTCATCTTTCATGTAATGCCAATGAAAGGATATCATTTACCCTCTATTAGGCTATAAATTCCACTATTGTAAATGAAACTAAGTCATGTAAAAGTTGCATACTCAACGTGCTAGCTTTTTGCTCTTTAGTTATTTGAACTCAGGCTTTTAATACATCAAAGTATACGAGTTATGCATATATAGTTAGTCACTTACTCGAGATTGAGGTAAGTCACACTATGAACATCATAAGTGAATTAATCTATAAGCAAGTTTAGAATTAATTCAACTTGGGTTTTTGATGTATTTTGAATACAGATAATAACATCAATGTCTCTGTCTGTTGGAAATACAAGTTTGGAAAACGCAGCGGAAAATAAATTTAGGGAAAAACCAGAGTTTTAATTTTTTTTTCCAAAATAGGATCTTGGTTGTGATATCTAAAGTAATAAACACTTAATCAAAATTGTACATTTTTGATTCGTCAAGGATGAGCGCTTCGATCGAGTAGTCTTCTCCGCTATCCTCAAGCTCACGTCTGCCGAGTGCAGGCTCGTTTCGAATAAAAAAATCACAAAAATTACCAGTAGGGTAATTTTGTAATTTCTCTAAAATTTTGGGTCAAGTTGTAAATCAGAAAAATATCTCTAGAAATTTTATGGAATAATCTCTTCAGAGAATTTTCTCTCTATAACATATTAGATTAAATTTAATATTAAATCTTATTAAAATAATAGAATGTTTATCTACAAGATAAAAATTTAATTTAATTTAATATTAAGATAATCACTTTAATATTAAATTAATAAAATAATATTAAGATAAATATTAAATTAAGTTTAATATTAAACTATTAAAATAATATTATTTTTGGAAAAATTAATCTAGAATCAAATTTTCTGGTAGAGTCCCAGTAGGAGTGTAACTCTTTCACTGCTCAACCGCCGATGACCAACCGCCGTCGGCCACTAGGATACTGCCATCGCAGCCACTGGCACCATCGTGTCCGCTGATATAGATACAACACCCTTACGACACCCCGAGCCGGTTTGGCTGCTGCCAGTTTCGTCCAGGTCAATGACGACCCAACCGGTCCGGTCTAGCCACCAGTTGGACCATCGGCTCAGTTTCACATACCGGGCCCGATTCAACCAATTTTTTTTTGTTTTGGTCTCAGATTTGGGCTCTTGGTCCTAATTTATGATCTCAGGTCAAATTTTCAAGTTCAATTACCCATTGGGCCAATTGTCTAACTTGAAAATTAACTTCCAAAAATATCATATTAATTTTAATTGATTTGATTAATTTAATTTTACTTGATCAAAATTAAAATTTTCCAAAAATCACTTAGATTTTCCAAATTAATTTTTCAAGAAAATTCTTTAACCAAATTCTCTAGTTGAACAATTCTAACGACCACCTAATTTAATTACACATCGAATAAATAGACTCAATTAAATTATTCCTAAAGTTGTAAAAAAAATTTCTGATTCAAATGCAGTCCGATCGAGCTTTTATTGAGCTAGCGGAGTGACCAATCAAACATATACAATTGGGCTCTAGTGATTGAAATTATATCCAGAAGCATTGTTCTGATAATTCACAATTACTTAATCAAGGAGTCAGTCCACAAGAAGTATCATAATTGAAAACTCCTTATTGTATACTCTTTATGAAAGCAATTCATCCAACTGTTTTGTCCAATGACCCCGTCATGTGTGTGTTACCCTCATATGATATCCTTGATTCCTTTGAGTTAAATTCGTTCACTCAATACAATACTATTTTATCTCATTGTCACCATTGTGTCTCCTTAATGATTAATATGATCACTATCAATAAATGACTGTGATAAATTGCTCATTCGAGAACAGGCAACTCGTGGTCACGTTCCATATTTATCAATCCATACAATGTCAATGAGAGGATATCATTAACTCTTTAATTGAGCTATAAATTCCACTGTTGCTAATAAAGTCATGTCATACACAACTCTATACCCAACATAACGGCTATTGGCTCGATCATCTTTAAAGCATAAGCCTCCACTTATATCAAAGCACATGAGTTGCATATGCATGGTCAGTGACTAACTCAAGATTTAGGTAAACCACACCATTACCGTCACAAGTGAATTAATTCACAAACAGATTCAAAATTAATTCATCTTAGGTCCAATCCAATGTATCATTCTACCAATAAATACATATATGTCTCTACTCGTGGAGTCAACTGCTTCGATAGCCAAAACTAGCCATATCCCCAATTAGAATTATAGATTACATAATAATCCTTATCAGTATTTGAATCAAATGCTCACTTTGATTCTTTTACGGGATTACGGACTCATTAAGATTATCTACTGAAGTAAGTTATCTTTCTGGCAATGTAAACGTTCTTACAATGCCACTTATCTTCAATTTGAACTTAAGCAATCAATGAGCTAATATTTGCTTGTCACAATTTTTCAATGCAAGAAAAATATAAAAGACATAAATAAAAAAGACATAATAGTGAAATGTGAAATTAACTTTTATTTTTTCATTCATCGTTCAAATAAATAGAAAACAGTTACATGTTTACTACAATATGGGCACATTTCCCAACACTATCTTCTAGGGGTAAACCACTCTAATCCCCAAGATAAGGTATTTTCTCATTTGGACTTGATAAATGACATAATAATCCTTTAACAAATTTGCTCAATTTTGATTCATCAGATTATGGACTTTTTAGATTACCTACTAATACAGGTTGTCTTCTTGCATTACAATCCAACCATGTAATGCAACTCAACATTAGTTAAACATTAGGTATTCAGTAAGCTAATACGTGCTTACATATTTTTTTGCATGCAAAAGTCGTTGAGGACAAATACAAATGATATTAATGTGAATAATGAAATTTTATTTAAATCAATGTGTTCGAAAAATTACATATACAGATGATGAATAAACTACACTTAGGGCATTAGATCCTAATAATCTCTCACTTTCCTTAGTCGAGTGCATGAGTCATATTTCACATTCTCATATCATCTACATGTTTCTCAAAACTCCTAACTGCAAACAGATCCGCAAGGTTGTGCTCAAATGTGATTTTGGCTACATCTACTATTCCGTCAGCCATCGTCTCTCAAATAATGTGATATTTTCGATCAATGTGTTTTGTACGTTTATGATTTCATGTTTCCTTAGTACTAGCTAGTGTCACATTGTTATCGCAATACAATGTAATAACTTTATCCATATTCAGAATGACTTCGAGATCAGTAAAGAACAATTGAAGTCAGACTACTTTTGTTTCCTTAAAAATAGGCACATATTCAGCCTCCATACTGGACTCAACAGTACAACCCTGCTTGACACTTCTCTACACTATGGACCCGCAGCTTAGGAAAAAAGACACAGCTCGAAGCCAATTTCCTCAAATCCCAAATTTTTCGTTATAATAAGTGGTATTATTCAGGGACACGGCATAGTGGAATATGGAAGAGAATTTGAATATAAGTATTATAGATTAAGTCTTAAAGAATTATTTTAATTTTTAGAAGAGGAAATTTGATAGAATAATTGCAAATATGATATCCTAGTATAAAGAGGACTAAATTGAAATATCAAAAAAGTTATGGACAAAAGTGTAATTTGATAAAATTAAGGAAAATAAAAGTTAATAATGATTGTGGAGCATACGAATGACATAGATTGAATATAAATTTGATGGAAGTTACTTCGATGACTAAATTGGAAAAAAAAGTATAAGTACCTATAGTGCAAATTTCCCAATAATGAAGAATAAGTTGAAAAAGCTTTGATTAAGTATTATATGAAAATAGTATTTGAATGCAATAAAAGGATTTTGGGACTAAATTGGATGAAAATAAGAGTTCAATGACTAAATTGCAAATTTTCTATTTTATCGAAAAAGGTCCAAAATGCAAATTCATGCATGGATAATTAATAATTATAGTTTAAAACTATAAATTAAAGGAACTTTGAAGAATAGAGTATCTTGCATGAAATAAAGAATAGTGGTGAGATAAAAGGAGGCTAAAGGGGAACTTTACCACATAAAGGGGCATTCTGGTCATTTTACATGGAACCTATGTTAAGAATATTATACTATGAGATATTTATATATGGGATAAATTGTGATCCATTGGATTGAATAAAATGGTTAGATGAAATATGGACCACATTAGACTTGTTCATGGGTCGGGCTATCTGTCTAGGCCCGAAGGCTCGCCCGAAATTAAGGAGGGTTTAGGCAAAAATATTAGGCTTGAAAAAAGGGCTTGGGAATAAATAGGGCCGTTTAAAATATGAGTCAGAATGGTGCTTGAATGTTCAAGGCCCGAGCCTGAGCTCGGCCCGACCCGTTTTTAATATTTTATATTATGTTAGTTTTATATATTATGTAATTTACAACACATAAAAATTAAATCTATAGTAATATATAATACTATTATAATGTAAACATTTAAAAAATGTTAAGATTAGTATATATAAAATTTTAATAAATAAAAAAATATATAAAATTATTAAATATTAAATTAAAATAATATAAATTTTTTAAAATTTTTTAAAAAATAATATGAGTGAGTCTAAATTGAGTTTAGGTTAGCCATTTGCAGATATAGAAGAGTTTGGGCAAAATTTTAGGCCCACATTTTGGATTAAGTCAAACTTGAGCCAGCATAAAGTATGTTAACATTATATTTAAATCCCGCCTAGCTCATGAACACCTCTAGACCACACATGGGATGAAATTTTTTTTAAAAGCTTTGACTTGTTTACTTGAATAAAAGAGAGAAAAGATGACATTTTGTTATCTTCTCCCCCTACATGGCTCACTGCCTCAATTGGAGAAGAAAAGCTTCCCTTTTCCATTCCCTCTTCATTTCTCATCAAATCTAACCAAAATCTCACGATCAAACTTAGATTTCTCACTAAAATCAAGTAGAAAAACAACTTCTAAACTTATTTCCATCTTTCATCTCATCCTTTAAAACTTAAGGTTTATGATTTTAGTGAGAGAAAGAACCAAAAAAAAGTAAGAAAGTGGATTTCCATCATCTTCATTTGGAATTATTTGAAAGAATATATATTGGCAAGAATTATTTGAAAAATGGCAAACATGTGTTGGGACATTAAATTGGTACAAAGGGCAAACAAAATACTTTTTCAACATTAAATTTTTTTATTTCAAAATTATGATGAATTTAAAACTACAATATTTTTCAATAATTGTATACATCAAACATAGTGTTGAATTTATTGAAAGAGTAAGGGAAATCGCATCATGTTTGATTCTTGAGAAAAGTTTTCAACCATTGGGCCGAGAGTTTTGGGTATCTTTTCAACCCATTTTTGTAGTCTACAAAGTTGAAGCCGAATCTTACGGTATAACCGCTTGCCCATTCGAAGTTATCCAATAGTGACCATGCAAAGTACCCTTTCACATTCACACCATCCCTAACCATCAACACAAATTTTCATATTAATTAATTATATTTTACTATATAAAAATATATTCAAATTTCTTACTTCAACTGATATAGACTTTTATGAAGAAAAAAACAATTCATATAGCCCTAAGAATTCCTTTTATTTTAAGAAAAAATAAATATAAATTGATGTTTTTATTTTTATAATTAAATTTAAATAAAAATACTTTTATTATTAACATATTGGTTCAAATTGATGAGAAAATGGGATATTTAATCTTTTAATACCATATTTATACTCACTTTAGTATTTCAAATTTCATTTCATTTAATATTTGACTCTAATCATATTGATTTTTTGATGATATGACATATTAACTAAAGTATATTGTTACGTGTCTACTTTTGACTCTTCAATAAAATCTCATTTAGGTTTTTCAGATAAACTATTTATTTTTAACTACAATAAATTTTAAAAAAATTACTTGTAGGAAACTAAAACTGTGTTTCTTTTTGTAAAAGAAAATAAAAAACTAAAAATTTTCAAATTTATTTATATTTTATATTGGGTTAATGTAATTTTTTTATCTTAAATTTGATAATTAAACCTATTTTAGTATCTATTTTTTTTAAAAAAATTGTCAAATCTCATAAAACCAATATCGAAAGCAATCTTTTTAATAGGTAGTTTAAAATTCTTCTTTCCTTAATCTTTGTTTGCATGAATCAATTCTGATTTTTTTGAAAATTAAAAAAAAAAGAAAAGAAAAGAGAGGATAAATTATTTATTTGAAAAGCTGAGAAAGCTGATGAAATCCCGAAAGCCGAAAACAAGAAAACAAAAGAAAATATCGCCAGCAACTTCCAAAATCTGTCAGGTTTCAAGGTAAAAAGCGAACCTCTTTTTGTTTTTTCACTGTTCAATCTTGGGAAAGGCTTTGCATGTTGGCTTTGAAAGTTTTGCTAAAAAAACCTTTCAGTTCTTCCAAAAAAAGAATAAGCAGATCAATTATTATTAATTTCAAAAGTCAACAGTTAAGAATAATTAATTCAATATTAATGTTTTTATCAATTTTATGTAAATTTGATTGGTATACTAATAAATTTAACTTTTATAATTTAAACATTTTATTAATTTGGTCATGATTTTACAAAAATATTGCTGGTTAGATTTAGTTTAATCATGATCAAATTGATAAAATATTTAAATTATGATGGCTAAATTTATTATTATACCAATTAAAGTTATGTACACTAACTTTATAATTAATTGTCCTTAATTGCTCACTTTTAAAATTGACAGTGACTAAATTGCTTTAATTTTTTTAGAGGAACTAATTTACTCAATTTTGAAATTAAGTTTTTTAGGGAAGGTTTTGAATTTTTTTTTTATTATGCAGGTTTTGTAAGTTTTTGAATTTCTAATCCTCGGCCATTGTTGACATGAAACATACGAAAAAGGAAAGTTAAGATTTATAATTGTTTTTGAAATTTTTTAAATGAAATTAGATAAAGTCTTGTATAAATGATAAGACAAAAAAGGTAATATAAATTAATTTAGATGTTGTGGAAGGATTAAAATTTAATATGAAAATGATAGAATGTGTAAATATTAGAAGGTTAAATTTGTTATTAAATCAATAAAAAAAGGTCGTGTCATCTTTTAATCACTTATTTAACAGAAAGTATACGAGAGTGACTAAAATATTTAATTTCAAAAGTTTAATGATTAAATCGAATAAATTTAATAGTTTAGCGACTGTTTTTGTATTTTAGCCAAAAAATTAATGATGTTAAATACCAAGATGAAAGTAGAAGGATGATATTAAAACTGAACCTAAAGTATAAGAGGCATTGGTAGATTATTCCAGAAAGAGGAAGACACATACTTGATTGCAGTTTGAAGAGAAGAAAGATGTCGACGGTGGTACTCGATCCTTCCTTTGTCATTAAGGGCTTCCTTTGATGGAGATGAGGCATTCTCAGTATCACCAACCCCTACATTTCATTCATCTTTATTTTTCATTTACCTTTTATGTATGATACAAAGTGAACGAAGGAGATGTAGGTACCGTTCTCAGTGATATAAATTAAGGGATTGCCATACTTTTCCTTTGTGTAAAGTAGAAGATCACGAATGCCTCTTGGGTACATATAGATCCATTTTGTACCTGTCTGCAACATTTGAAATTGAAATAGATTTAACACATGGTGGATATGTGCCATAAAAAAGAAGAAACTTGCACAAGTTCTCACCATAGGACCAATTGGAATACCATTGTGGTAAGCTGCCATATTAAGAAAAGAAAATATGGTTTGATTAGTAAATGAGTTAGGCATAAATATAGTTAGCATATTGAAGCGATGACTGACATGAAAGACTAGTACGAGCATCTGTCAAGTAGCTTGACTTCCCAACATTAGGCTTAGAAGCATAAGCTGCATAAATTGCAGTATAGTAGTTTAATCCCAGGAAATCAAATGAGCCTTTAAGAATCTTAGATTGCATTTTGTTGAATTTAGGCAAACGATTTCCAAGTAGAGATTGCATGGTGTGTGGATAATTTCCAATGGTTATTGGCTTCATAAACCTGCAAAACATATTTCTCCATCAACATCAATGAAAAAGAAATTCTACAATGATTAACAAGTAAAACTGACCATCCAAACATAAAGTCCAAGGCTCTTGAAGCAGCATTTTGCTGGTGCTTCGCATTTGAAACTGGAACGAACCAGTATGAAACTAATGTCATTCCAATCGCACCCTTCTGACTTGCCTGTTAAAATTTCCATTTTTACTGATCTACAATTATTATTAATATTAACACACAAATATATTAACCTCAATAAATAAGAGGTTTAAACTTGATTGAATTTTTTAAAACATTAATTTCTTTTATTTTATATATCAATATTAATATTAGAGTGTAAATATTAAAAAATATGATATATATAATTTATAAATATTAAATAAAAATAATATTTTTTTAATAATATTATTGGATTTGGGTTAAGTACGGACAGATTTAAATAAAATTTAATACTCATAGTTGAGATTGAGCGGTCCGGTTAAAAACGGATTTTAACTCATCAACACTTTTAGATGTGTTGAAGTATATATTGGTAATGTAAGTTCCATGACCTGATATTTTTGGCGATAGAGTTTTACAGAAACTGCATGAGCAAGAAGTAGATGGTGAGCCACCAAATAAGGTTCAACCGCGGAGTCACCACCGGTGCAGTTTAAGTTTTGCCAACCGGAACAACGACCAGGTGCTAGAAATCCAGTTACGTATCCACCGTAAGTATAGCTCCATGGCTCATTCAATGTGATCCAATGCTTTACTCTATCGCCAAATTCCTTGAAGCAAACCTCAGCATAATCTCGAAAGTCATCCCTAACATAAAAGAAGAAGGTCGATTTGCTTATGAATGAATACATTCACTTTGATTTCTTTAACTACGTCTATATCTTATCAATATATTTATCCCTAATATGGGTAATCCTATTGGACTTAGGAGAAACAAAGATATGCAGGTCAACAGTAGCAACACAAGTTAAGATCCTGAGATTTGTTGAGAGTAAAAAGTGTGGTTAATAAGGATGCTATGCAGAGAGATTTGCTGTAAGGACAAATGTATTGTCAAGGGAATGAAGCTCCATTGGACCCAACACACAATGTACCATGATATTAAATTGTAAAAAAGTAACTTAAGCTTCTGTTGTGGGTTCTAGGTTACTGGAACGGCTAGAAAGGTGCTTATAGCTCCGGATTGAGTTAGTATTAGGTGTCACTCTTGATAAATTACTAAAAACATATTCCTAAAAAACAAAAAAAAAAATATTAATGTATTCTTCTCTTTTTATATAAAATTTAAAATAAACATCTGAATCTAAAACATCATAATTTTTAATATCTTAATTTTATCATTTCAACTAAAATTCTATTATAAATATATTTATTGCATACTTTTTTTTACGTAAATTATTAATGGGTTATAATCTAGTTTATTATTAGCTGGTTGTTAGTTACACTGAAAAAAATTGTTACATTAACGACTATACCCACATAATTAATGATTTTTAATGTAATATTGAATATTAATGGAGATAAAATACTACTATAAGTGCTAATTACTTACGCGATACGAGGGCTTAAGAAACCACCATATTCATCTTCTAAAGCTTGAGGAAGATCCCAATGGAAGAGAGTCACAAATGGTTGTATACCTGAATACTTTCACAATAAAAATCATTTTGTAATTCCAATTAATAATAACCTGGAATATAAAATAAATTTATTTTGTTGATACAAAGGACCAAAATGGAAGAGTCAAGAAAGAGAAAGTAGTGGGCATTTAGATTGATTCATATTTATAGGGCGAAAAGCCATTAATGGAAGAGATGAGGGGGAGAAAATATATAAAAAAGAAGAAAACCCTTTGATGGTTCTAAAGTAGAAGAGAGGAAGAACTCTCAAAATGAAACCTCTAATCCCAAGAAGGATATATATATATATTTGGTCACAATATAGGTCCCACCAAAGATCATTATATAAACCTTTATTGAGATTAGAGTAAGAGGGGTCTCATTTTGAGCTACTTTACAACCACCAAAAGCTTATCTCCATATTTTCTAACTCCTAATCTTCTTTGTTGACTATTCTCTGTCGTATAAGGGTAAACCATTCTAAACCCCACAACCTTCTCCTCCTTTGCTCCTCCCTCATTGATTCCTCATATCAACAAATCACAATTAAAATACAAAATTGATCGATTCAAACCATTAGCTAGGAGCTCATTTATGAGATTGTTATAATAGTTGATTCCTTCGTTGTTTACTCCCCCACTTAATTTTCCATCTGCAACAACAAATATACCACATTTAATAGCCTTTTAAAGATTTAACACAACTAATTTCCAATATGAACCAACCTAAATCAACTTATTAAGGTTTAGGGTTTGATTAAATATTAGTATGGTTTACATCAACCAGTGGGTATTGTTTCAAGTTTATATTAATAAAAAATTTATACTATAAAGATATTAAAAATATTTTAAAAAATCAATAAATTTAAAATGATACGGTATCAGAATTAATAATGGTCATGGAGTAGGGTGAGGGTGAATGTTGCTAGATTCACTCTCACTCTATAATTGGCATGATCTACTCCATCGCCTACTCTGCTCCACTATGGATGTATAATATTGAAAACTATTACCACTTTCATGGATGTTGGATACACTTATCCCAACCCCTACCCATTCCGCTTTAATTTATTTTTTGCTTCTTATCTTTAATATTTTTAATCTTTATAAAGGCAAATAAATATTTAAATATGATTTAAAAAAATTAAACATGAAACATATAAATTTTTGTAAAACACGTTATTACATTTTTACCCTTTAATTATATTTACAAAGATAAAATGATAATTTCATATAATAGAGCAGGGCAAGAGCAATTATCATAACCATTTCATACTCACTATCCAAAAAAATAAAAAAACTACCCTATCCTACTTTACCCCACATTTACTTTCCAAAAGAAAAAATCTACTCATCCGAAAGGGATCAATTTGAAATTCATTGAGAGGTTGGAAATTTCCTTAATTAGAACACTCTTATATAGATACATAAAAAAATATTATTTCATTGACACGATACTACCTACCTTGTTAAAATGTAAGTAACTTATTAAAGATATGTAAAACCATAAATTTTGAAAGAGTGTTCATAAAATATATTATTTGTTTACATGCATGATTCTACTTTGGCATAAACTAAAGGAGATTTGATTCTTAAGTTTAACACTTTTTTTAATTGTGGTGATTGTGTTTTTTTATTATCTAATTTAGTATTTGTATTTGGAAAAAGTTACATATTTTGGTACTCAGAAGTTACAATGTTAACTTTTTAGTATTTAATTCGAGTTTTAGCGTTGATTTAATTAAATTACTATCATTATGTTTGAAATTTTCATGATGTTGTTGATAAGATAAATTTAGTGTTAACTATGAATTTGGTTAATTTTGTGTTTAATTTGTTAAATACAAATTGATGGATGTGATTTAATTCGACTTTTAAGGTTGATTTGATGTAACTTACTTTCATCAAATGAACTCTAAAACCCAAATTAAATACTAAAAAACTAACACCGATACTTTTGTCAAATATGCGTATTACATTGGACAAAAAAAATTTAACACAAATACCATATTAGAAAAAAAATTGACAAATTCAAATATCAAATTATGTATTAAACTTGCTAGTATTTGAATTATTATCCGTTTTAAATCAATCATGATTAGAGGTGTTTATAGGTCGGGTCCAAGCATGATATTAGCATATTTTGTGCTTGCCCAAACCTGGTTCGGCCCGAAATATGGGTCTAAAATTTTGTCTAAGTCCAATCATATTCGTAAAAGACTAATCTAAGCCCATTTTAAGCTCACAAATATTTTTTTATTTAAAAATATTTATATTATTTTGATTTAATATTTAATAAATTTATATAATTTTCTATTTATTGAAATTCCTTATATAGTCATCTTACTATTATTTTAATATTTATATTAGAGTAGTATTATATATTTAGTATATATTTTATTTTTTTAATGTGTTATAAATTACATAATGTATAAAAATAACATAATACAAAGTATTATAAACTTAAAAAAGGGTCGAGTTAGACCGGGCTCGAGCTTAAATATTCAAGCCTGAGCTCAACTTATATTTTAAACGGGTCTAATTTTTTTACCCAAGTTTATTTTTCGGTCCCAATATTTTTGCCTAAATCTTATCAAATTTCGAACGGACCTTCGAACCTGGACAAGTAACCCGACTCATGAAATAGGTGTAATCATAATATTGTTTCTCATTTTTTTTATAATAAATAATCTAAAAATAATTAAATCATGTTCCGTGGCATTATAATTAATTTGAACAAAGCAATTCACATGCAATTTGTTTTACTATGATTATAAATTATGGTTGAAAAAAAAGTAGGAATTTTACATGATATTGGACGTATCCTTATTAACATGTTATAGTTTTTCCATCTACCTTTTCTTTTATTTATTTTAATAATTCAAATGGAGAGTTTTGTTTTAATCATCAAAATTTGTTGTTACATATAATCTTATGCCACAAAACGCTCGCCTTCTCCAAAAGAAAGTTGTTAAATGGTCATATTCAGTTATCACTTGTCACGTTACAATTTATACTATGTACAATTTATACTATACTATGTACAATTTATGAACTAAAAACTCTCTTCTTTTCTTTCTTTTTTTTTTTTTTTTATACTGGTGTGCTGGTAAAGAATCTATTAGTTAATCGATTAAACACGAGTTAATCTTTAGACATGTTAATTTTAATTCTTTTTATTTAAAGACTATATAAAAGTATGAAAAAAACAAAAAGCTACCAAAATAATAATAGTAGTCATTTAATAAAAGAGTATATTAGTCATTTTTTAACCGAGTTGGTACTTGGTTGACCCGTGACACCAACTCGGTCAAGAGTTCTATTAATAGTATAGATATATACACAAATTTAATGAGAGAAAACATTTTATGTCAAAATTTTTTATTAAAGCGTACTTAAGAATTAATATTAGTGTGGTGGTAAAGTTTTTGATGGTTAACCCATTATACATTGTTCAATTATTAGACATGTTAATTTTAGTTCTTTTGTTTAAAAATTATATAAAAGTATGAAAAGACTAAAAGGTCATTAAAATAATAATTGTAGTAATTTAATAAAGGGGTATATTAGTCATTTCTTAATCGAGTTGGTACCCGGTTAACTCGCAACACCAACTCAGTAAGAGTTTTATTAATAACATAGATACATAAATTTGGTGAGAGAAAACATTTCATATTAAAAATTATTCTTTTTGTATGTTTACTCAAGAATTAATATTGGTGTGGTGGTAAAGAGTTTGTTGATTAACCCATTAAACATGGGTTTAATCTTCGTATATGTTAATTTAATTATTTTATTTAAAAACTATATAAAAATATGAAAAGATAAAAAAAAAGAATCATTAAAATAATAATAATTATTTAATAATTAATCATTACTTAACCGAGTTGGTATTCGGTTAATCTATGTCACCAACTCAGTTAGGAATTTTATTAATAGTATAGATAAATTATATTTATTTAATAAAAACTCTAAATTTTTATTATTTTATTTTATCAAATTATAATATAATTTTATTAATTAATATATTATGTGTTTTTTTTAAGTACAACTTTTAAAAGATATGAATAAATTAATTAATATTAACTAAATATTATGTCTAGAATCATGTTTATATATATTATAGATAAATTTGAAAATTTAATTAATATATCTTACTTGGCAAAATTCTAGACCATGAGATTGAGAATCTGTAAGCATCTAATCCCATTTCTTTCATAATCCCAATGTCTTCCTGTCATGAATATTCACTTCAGAAACATGAGTAAATAAATAAAATAAAATTACAACCCATTATAAATTTTAACTGCATTCAAATAACCTTCTCACAACTTTTAAATTTTAGCTTCAAAGTAACACTGATTATTATAGTTCTTAAATTTAATATTATTTTCAATAATTATATCTTAAATGATATAATCTGAATATATTATTAAAATGGGTTTGAATATTTATTGTTATTTAAAATTAATTCATTTAAATAAAATTTAAAATCAACTTCATTATCTACCTAATAACGCATATATTAGAATTTATTTAAAAATTTATTCAATTAAACTATAAACTTTACAAATACCTCAAACTCAAGTGTTTCTAAATATTATCCACCAAAATTAAATTCTATTATTAAATATCTTACACGAAACCAAAATGAATGTCCAAATAACTTTAAAAAAAAAACGTATTATGATAAATAACTTTAGACCAAATAAAAAACCGATCACAAATTTTTATATAAACAAGAACAGGGAAGAAAGTAACGGTTTTTTTTTAAATTATTTAAACTATAAGATGAAAATTAACAATTTCTTTATATACGTTTTTTAAAGAATTGTCTTTAAATATATCTATTCAATTTTCAAAAGAGAAATATTTTACGTTAGAAAATTTCAGCCACTTACTTAACTTTTAAATATATTCAATATATTCAATTTAAAATTTGAAAAAATAAATTACTTTAAAACTAAATATAATTGCTTGTCTAAAAAATACACCATCAAATTTAAAATTATTTATTATATATCCTAAACAACGAACTAATATTAATTATTTTTTAATTACACTAATCATTTTACATTACTTGATAATATCTTTAATTTTTTTAGATTCCAAAATAATCTCTCCTATTATTCATAAAATTTAGATACAATTATTCTATTTATATCACGGCTAAGCAATTAGATAATAATAACATGGGTGGCAACGAAGGCACAAAATTTTGGATTTATAATAGAGGTGTTGATGTGTTGAATTCAAGTCGAGTTTATATATGATATAAACACATTTGATATGTATTTAAATTTAACTCGGTTCAAAATGTGAACTCTAAATTTTATTAAATTCATTTATATTTGTAAATTCTATTTTAAACTGTTCATATAATTTTTTAATATATATTAGTTTAATATTTAATAATTTTTTATGTTATTTTTTTATTAAAATTTTAAAATAAATATTTTTTTAATGTTTATATTAGAGTATTATATATTTATTTTTTTACATAAATTATGGAAATTAGACCTTTAATTTATTTTTATTAAATTTCAAGCAAATCGTGGAACTAAAACAATTGGAAGGTGTAGTACAACATAGAACGTACCTTATAGCGATGGTAGGAATCAATTGCCAAATCTCCATTGCTTCCATCTGCTATCTTATCTGCAATCTCCATCCGCATACAATTATTGTTACACTCCAAAAATCTATGTTTTATTTTTATAAATATATATTTCTTTTAATATTCTAAACAATAACAAGTTCTTAAACATACGCATGTATCTATGTACCTTAATTAATTTATCTTTAAAAAGTTATAATTAAATGCGGTTGGTAAAATTGAGTAAAAGTATGTTTTGTAAAAATTATCCTAATTCAATTTTAATTTTTTTGATAAAGTTGAATAATTGTTTTGCATTAAATTCTTTTTTAGAAATTTAAAAAATTAAATTAAAATCTTGTTGACAATATAATTAATTACAAGTTAGAGCACATAAATTTGAGATCATATATATTTAAAGAATCTTTTAAACCAATATAACGAGAAATAAAACAACTTAATTTAGTATGATAAACTTAATTTGGTAATTTATTTGTTTAAGGTCTCAAAATTTATCATTTCGAATTTTTTAAAAAATATGTTTATAATTTAACATTTTATAAGAATTTAATTTTTTTTTAAATTCTAAGTTTTATAAAATTTTGAATTTTTAATACATATTTTCAAAATTTGAAGATTATTTTGAATTTATTTATTTTTTAATTTTGTTTGAAAAGGGTCAAATTGCTACTTTTTTCTAAGTGATAGGGAACCTTTGGGTATTTACAGAAATTTGTTTGACTTATTCTAGTTGTAAAATTCAACTTGAGCTGAACTAAAAAAATAATTTACTTGTTTGGGTTTATTCATAACACTAAAAAAATTCCAATAACTCAATTTAGTTAATTTAAAATTTGAATTTTTTAGTCAAGTTTTGTTCACATGTTATAATAAAAATATTTTATCATATAAACTATAATTATTGATCAAATAATTGTGTTGTAAGATATGAATTGTATTAAATAAGTAAAGTTGTGAATAAAATTAAAAAAAAAAAAGTGAGAGTTTTAACAGAAGGAAACAAATTGTATTAATTAGTAAAAGAAATTGAAGTGGCATAGGGAGACAGTTTTTTTTTCATTTCCCATTAATGAGTTTTAGTTAGTGCCGTAATTTTAATATAGATATATATTTTAGAGATGTCTCGTCAAAACTTTATAGGTTAATAAAGTCATGTAGGGAGAGATGATTAAAATAGATTATGCCTACTACGACTATTTGTAGTGGACCAAATTAAAAGTTCAAAGTAACAATAAAACTTTCTGACTTATCAAAATCAATATAATTATAATGTAATATATTTTTAAATGAATAGAAGATAATCTTAAATTCATAATAACTAGATTTTACAACTCATTTTGCTTCACGCACCACCCATTAATTATAACTAAATTTATCTTATAATTATTTTAATATTTACGCCAAAAAGAATTAGAAATAATTACAATAAACTGAGAAATCAAAACCTAAAATAATTATATAATTTTTCAAACTCCTTTAAATATTTCAAACATATCCCTAAAAACAAATAATACAAATAAATTCTCATACAAGAAAAATAATTAAAAAAAATCTACACAACGTGATAGTCCAAATATTATATAATAAACATTAATTAACATATACGGGTATGTGATTCTTATATAATAATATTAAAATATAAGATTTAATATTATATAATGTTGATAGTATTAATGAAAGACTTTCTATTTATTAATCAATACCATACGTAAAATTTATTAATTTCAACTACTTATTTAAAATAAATTCAAATTAATGATGAGTAATTATATTAAAATTTAAATTACCATACTATTTTAAATACAGCTAATTTTTTTTACCAAATTATCTAAAAATATTAAAAATTATGTTTGCTAAAAATTTTAAAACAACTGGCACGATAATTTTGTGTTAAAATACTATTAATTTTTTTTACCATACTATTTTAAATAATTCAAATATTGTTATTGCAAATTGATCATTAGATAAATATAAAAAATTCTCCATTATACTTTATTTTTTATTGATATTTGCTTTTTTTTTTTTGAAAATATGAGTAAATTCCACACATAATTTTTATGTTATTGAATTTTACTACTAAATTTTAAAGTTTTATTATTTTTTTCCACCAACTTTCATTGTTGTTAATTAAATTCTATCTCTCAATATTAATTTTGAATATTTGAAAACAAATTTAATGATAAAACCTCCTTCAAATATTGTATTTCAATAGTTAATAATAAGTTAATTTATAAAACATCAAAAATTAATAAATTAGCTTAGAATTTTTAAATTAATGAAACATATACTTGAAAAATAATATATATATATATATAAAGTAAATTTTGTTTTATAAAAAATCATTTTTATTATTTTTTGACATTATATTATTTTACTTATTGATGTTAAATATTAAGATAAAATACAAAAAAAATTCATTAAATTATATTCAAGTTATTTTAAATTAAATTTGAGTTTAAGGATAAAATTCAATTAAATAAATGTAAAGCGACAAAATTTAATGTAAAATTAAATCATAGTCGTAAATTTACCTTTAATTTTATAAACATAATAATAAATATCAATTAAAGTAAAATATAATGACAAATTTTAATTCCAAGTTACAATTTTACAGTAAAAAAATTATTAATAATCGGAGAAAAAAAACAAAAATTTTCAAGTTGTGATTTGATTATTAAAAGGATTTGTGTAAAGAGTGTAGCGGGTGAGTAGCGTCGAAGTTAGTAGGAGGAAGAAGAAGTGTGCAAAGTAGGGATGATCCGCATCAGAAACCAACCATTTGTGGGGTAGAGATTAAAATTGAATTTTACTAGCACCGGGAAATGTAAGAAAGTTTTCAAGGCAATAATAGGATTACCCGGATACTTATGACTGAAAGTATCCCATATGCTTGGATCTCTACCTCCTTCTTCAGCTGCACCTTCATACTGCTTTTTCACCACACAAAACCAACCAATTAATATCTCCAGAATTCAAATCTTATTCCTACCAACTCACACAGATATTTACCTGGTAAGATGATGATGCTGTTCCAAAGATGAAACCAACGGGAAAACTTGCACGACTAAGCGAACATACACCACTAACCCAGCCAAACAAAATCCAAACTAAAACTAGATGCCACCTTTTAATTCCCATTTCAATTTCCCTTCTTTCTTTCATGCCACCACCGGCCTTTTAAAGAGGAATGAATGGTAAAAATGCCACATCAACTATATTGCAAAAAGAGCTACTATTTAATCATGTATAAAATACCTTAAATTTATTTTTGTGGGGGGTGAGTCACAAATATATTCAATTCATTGAGAACTCAATCAACTTTTTAAGTTTTAAATATAATATCGATAAAGATACTAATTATTTTAGATAATTAATTGAAAAAATAAAAAAATATTTTAATAAATGTTAAATAATAAAACGTCAATCAATAGAAGGAAATGAAGTAAAGAAATAAATTGAAGGGAGACACTTCCTTTTTTCTTTTCCCCTTTTCGGCTTTTTACTTTTTCCTTTTTATACAGTTTTTAGTTAGTGCCATAATTTTAAAATAGATGCATTATTTTTATCTATTTATAGAGATGTCTCGTCAAAACTTTATAGCTTCTATAATTTTCTCAATATATAATCATTATTTGCATGTAGGGACACATTTAATTATTTTTTTATTTTATCCTAAAAAAATACTTTTTTTTATAAAAAATGTTGGTAATTTTTAATTCTAAATTTGATTAAAAATAAATATAAAGATTATGCTGTTTTTCTCTTATTGTAACCCATAGATAAGCTAATGATAATTAAATCATGGATAAAACTAGTGGACCGAATTAAAACTTCTCCTTTTTATGACAACAGTACAAAAATAAAATATATAAAAGTAAATACTAAAAATTAACACTAACCCTTGATTTAAGAAATCAATTAATTACTTTATAAAAGTAATGAATTTTAACTTTTCTTTTTAGGGTATTTGGTTTACAAAATGTAATACTATCTTTAATAATAGAATTACCATATGCAAGATTACTTAACATATTATCGGATATGTTGCATTCTCCGATTTGATTTAAATGTAAGATTTTTTTTTTTGGTTAATGAAATGTTAAATTACCTAAAAACGCATTTACTAAATTTTCATTGTTATAAGATTCATTCTTTTTTAAAAAAAAAACATATATAAGTAAAAAAGTAGAAACAATTTTATAAATTACTAGTGCTAAAGTCACATGTGTTGAAACCATCCTTTTTGGAAAAGGCGGGAATCGGGCTTGGGTTTTGAAAATGAATAAGAACAGGAGTCGCCACCGACCTTTTATTAGGTGTGATCGGATCACCTTTGTTTTAATAAAACGTTTTGGTTTACTAAAACGGTGCTTTTGGTCTACGAATATTCGAGAAATTAGGTTCGGGAGTCGGTTACGTGCGAGGAAGGATTAGCACCCTCGCAACACCCAAAATTGGTACCAAATTGATTAATCAATGTCCTAATGTCGAAAAGTTTGAAATGATTTTGAAATTTTGTTCTTTTTATTGTTTTTAAACAACTTGATTGAATATTGAGATTCCCTTGTTCCGAAAGAATAGAGTATCACATCAAGCACGATTGGACATGACAATTTGAGTCTTCGAATTCAAGATCATCCCTAAAATTCTTCAAGCACATATATTGAAATTTTGAAAGGGCATTTGGTTGTTTGGACAAACAAGAAACCACACCCAGCACGATTAGGCATGATTTCTTCAAGTTTCCAAACGCACAAATATTACCTTATTTTGAAAATATGGACGAAATTTAAAAGGATATTCATTTATTTGGTAAAAAAAAATCACACCCAGCACGATTGGGCACAATTTCTTTGAATTTTCCAAACATAAGAATATTGCCTTTGTGAAACAAAAAAAAAATTATTGAGATGCGATTCAAAATTTGCCAATTCACACAAAATAATGAGAACGAGAGTAAACATAACACAATAAAGAATGCAATAACGAAAACAAAATTAAAAGATAATATTAAAATAATAATAACGAAGAAATTTAAAATAAAACGATGTTAATAATAATAGAAATAATAATAAGGGGAAAAATAAATATAATCATAATAATACTTATATTAATAACAACAATAATAAAAATAATAGTAATAATAATAATAATAATAATGAAAATAGTAACGATAAGCATAAAATATTAATAATAATGCTACAGAATATGCACAATATAAGAATATAAATATAGTAGTAATAATAATAATAATAATGGTAGTAATAATAGTATAGTAATAATAATAAAGTATTAATAATAATGATACCGAATATGTACAATATAATATATAAGTATGGTAATAATAATAATAATAATAATGATAGTAATAGTAAATGTACTAATAATAATAATGATATAAAATATGTATAACGTAGTAATATGAATATAGTGATAATAATGATAGTACTAATAATAATGATAATAATAATAATAGCAATAATAATAATAATAATAATAATAATAATAATAATAATAATAATATCAAAAAAATATAATTACAAAAAAAAAATAGTCGAGGAGGGGCTAAATCGAAATCAGAATAAAGTCAGAGGGGTTAAAATAGCAATAAACTAAAGTGGAATGAGTATTTGGGACTAAAATGTAACACGCGCGTGACCTAGAGGGGCCAAAATTGAAACACCCCAAACCCGGCCCACGAGCTTTGACCAGATTTGGTATGTTCCTTAAGTAAACCGGTTTCAAATTCTTTAGTTTCTTTGGAAAAACTTAAGCGATTTTAAGAAATATATTGTTTTGGGTTGGGCTTGAGTTGGAAACCAATTTATCTTATAATGAAATCCATTTAATTAAGATGACAAAACAATTAGGGTTTATTTTTTTAAAAAAATAAATTTACTCAAACTTTAATAGATAATAAATTCGTAAGCATAAAAAAAGAATTGAAAATAGAAATAGAGAAATAAAACTATGGCCTTATTACATCAAGTAAAAACCCAAAATAAAATTCTTAAGTACTTAAATAAAATAAAATGTCCATATTGAATAAAACTTCAAGTTGAGCATGGCCACCACAAGTTCTGCCGTCCCGGTCCATCATTGTTCATCACCTGAAAAATGTTCCCACAACGGGGTGAGTCAACAGACTCAATGTGTACACAACACTAAAATTTAATAGATCAGGCATACCATAACGTATCACATGCACATTCATATACAGATAAAATAATGATGCAACCCATACCCAAACCTAGATGCCATCCGCTACACATCCCCGTACCAACCCGCACACCGTGGGGACTACTAAGTCAACCCTCCTTCCGCTACACACCATCGAAGGCAGTCGCTGCAGTCGACGTGCTCATCGCCCATATAAGATTCGTGGCATAGCCACCAGATTCAGATAATTGTGTCATGAGACACCACATTCAGATAGTGTAACCGAAGTTACCACATTCAGATAATGTGACCGAAGTCACCACATTCAGATAGTGAGACCGAAGTCATCACATTCACTTCCCCTTTCTCATATAATCCGAATGCCCCATATTATTCATATCATGCATATCATACTTAAATTCACATTCATGTCACTTTTCACATGTTAAATATAACATATTTCGTAATCCTAGTATGAGTAGGAAACGTACCTGAGTACTTTGTACCACATTAGGGTACTTAGCCATATTCACATTCTTATACATACATATATTACATATTGCCATATAACGTATTAAAAGATAGTGTGGGGTACACACCTGATTTGCTTAACGAATTCCTTGAAATCCCGAAAAAACCGATCTATTGCTTTAGATCTCAATTCCTACATTTGGTAACCTTAATATGTTAGCATAAAGCCTATAAAACCAAATCCTAGTAGGATTTGTATTCTTAAAACCTACCTTGTTGTCGAATTGACTATAGTCAAATCTCGAAAACTTGTATTCTTCTCCTTTGAAATCGGCTACTCACTAGATCCCTTGAATCTGTTAGTTTTCGGCTTAAAACACATAATAGTAGATCTAACTACTAAAATAGGCCTTGGCCGAATGCTATGGACACTTACCTTGTGGATTTTAAATCCCGAAATTCACCGAATAACTAGGGAACACGTAGCTTATGGTGTACCTTCAGAAAAAGAACTTCTCCTTCCTTGTAGTCGACACTTAGTAAATCCCGAAAGATCTCTTCAAGGTTTCGGCAACAAGATATTAATGGGGTTAGTCCTAGATTTCGGCAAATTTTAAAAGAAAAAGGATGAAACCGAATGAGATCTTACCCTTACTTTAGATATCGACAGTTCCTTTGCTTGAAGTCTCAAACTATTCGGCTATGGCCTTGATCTTAGCAAGCTTTCGGCTTTTGGAGGGATTAGAAAGAAAAGAGAAAAAGAGAATAATGGTAGAGAGAATTCGGCAGAGAGAAGAGGAGAAACTTTAGAGAATTTCGGCAGAGGTTTTCTTGAAGAGAAAAGTATGAATGAAGAATAGCCTTACTCTCCCTTTTATAGCCAAAATTAATAGGTTAGAGTCCCTTACTTGGCCACCACTCTTCTATAACTTTATCCCTTGATTTATCACTTTAATTATCAACAAGACTTAATCCAATATTTATCTCTTATCTCCTAATAAAAATAATACTAATAATAATCCTCTTTTATCTCTTCCTTATCTATCAAAATAAAAGAAATAATATCCACATTTATCTCCCCTTTTAGCCGAATTTTAATAAGAATAAAACCTCATCTTAAACTCCTCCCCTAGTCTCCCTTTGCCGTCCACTACCTCCCTTCCTTGCCGAAAATAAAAACTTTTATTTTAGCTTCCCATGTGACTCGAACCCAGGCCCAATTGCACCTGCCTGTGGCGTCATTTACTGGGCTTTAAGTGGCATTTCCAAGCCACTTTTCCAAGCCTGTTTGTGTGTCAAATTCCTCCTATTATTTTTCTTAAGGCTACATTGCCTTAGTTTTCTCTTTTTAAGCCTTAAAACTTGACATTTCTTTACATTTCCAAGTTTCCAAAAATTTTCGTTTGCCTCTTTAAACTTGACATTTCCTTACATTTCCAAGTTTTCAGGAATGTTTACTTTCCTCTTTTGAATCATTTCCACATCATTTCCTTACATCCCCTAGTTTCTAAAAATGTTCACTTTCCTCTTTTAAACTTAACGTTTCCAAAGCATTTCCTTACATTTCCCTACATTGCCTTACATTTCCATACATTTCCACACATTTCCATACATTTCCATACATTTCCATACATTTCCATACATTTCCATACATTTCCATACATTTCCAAGATTCTAATAATGCACATCACACATCCATATCACAGTAAACATGCTATTTCATAAAATTAAGCAAAAATGCACACAATGGGATTCTTCCCTCAAAGTACTTCACTTGATGCCATAACCCTTGCACCTTAGATGGCGTCCCTTGCCACTTTTCCACATCACTTCTTGTGTCCTAAACTCCCCAAAACTTTTCTTAAGGCTACCTTAGCCTAGCTCCCCCTTTTTAACTTAAAAACCAATAATTGTCCAAAGCTTTCTCTTCCATCCTAGGATTTTAAAAACCCTTAATTCACTTCCAAACACTGCCAAAACCTACTACTCATGAATTATGCACGAACGCATAACCCCTAATCTAGGATGTTACAAAAATGGAAATAAATCCCGCGCTCTAAAAGCAGCGTTCGAATGGGGACCCAGTTGAAACGCGGAAAAATTAAAGGGGCAAAATTAATAAAGAGAAAACTCGATTGTGAAGCTATGAAAAGGCGGAGGGACTGCACGCATAAATTACCCTTTTGCGCAAAACGTGCGGATCCTACCTGGAGCGGGTCGGGTAATCGGGTCGGAGGTTTGAAACGACATCGTTTTGGGCGTTAAGGGCCAGCCTCAAAATGACGTTGTTTTGATGGGCTATTTTAAAGGCCAAACTTTTGAAAAAAATTCATTTCCTCACCCCACTTTAAAAAAAAATCTCACTCTCTTTTCTCTCTGCAGGGCAGGGACTTCGATGGGGATTCTGTCCGGCGACCGTCGCCGGCCACCTTGCACGGTGGCCGGAATCCGCAAAAGTAAGCCCTCTTTTAATTTTTTTTTAAACTAGTGTGTATATATATGTGTGTATGTTTGTACAAATAAGAAGGAAAGGATATGCAATGAAATAAAAAATTAGAAATCAAAAATAAAATCACCTCCTTGTCGATCTATTTTGTTGTTCTTTTTGATTGATTTTTCTTTTTTAGACGACTATTTCTTTTTGATTTGTATTGATAAAATTCCCCCCTTTTACATTGTTATTTCTTCGGTTTTATATCCGAAAATTGAAGAAAAAGGACAGAAATAAAATACAATGGATTTCTCTTTTTGCTGTCATTGTTTGTCTTGTTTTGCAGGTGGGCTTGCGGAGTGCGATGGTGGCAGACAACGGCCAGTGGGGTCACGGCGCACATGGGCGTGGTGTTGGTGGCTGAGTGGATTACGGCGCTCCAGGGTCAGGGGTTAGGGTTTCTTAGTTTAGGTTTTTGTATTGGGCTGTTGGATTTAGGGTATTGGGCTGCATTATTGGGCTTGTTTTTTTGTTTTAATTGGGTCGGGTTTAAGCTTTATGGGTTTGATTTAGGCTGATTGGTTTAATGGGTTCTGGTAATTGGGTAATTTGGGTTTGAGAAATGGGCCGAGCAAATTATGGGTATTATAGCTGCCCCTCTTTGCTCGTTGTCTTGCAACGGGAACAGAGCAAAGACTTTAAAAGACCCGAATTTGCCCGGTCTTGCCGAGTCTTGATTTCTTTGGGTGCTCTTTTTGTCAGGTAGCTTCAAACTCCCCTGTAACTTGTTGCTTTGATCCACTCTGCCGCTATCTCTGAGACGTAGGACCTGTGGCTTCAATTTGCTCCTGCTGTAATTTCGAGGGGGTGAGATTTATTTATTTAACCTGCTCCAATATAACTTCAGGACACGAAGAGATTTGTAGCTTCGATCTACCAATTGCTCCACTAGGACTTCGATGAAATAAATCTGAACTTTTTAAACTGCTTCTTTATTCTCGCAATATGAGTTTTTCTTTCTTTCTTTTTTCTTCTTTTTCTTCTTTTTCTTTTTTTTTCTTTTTTTTTGGAAAACAGAAATTGAAAATCAGGAATTGAAAATACCTCGGCGTGCGACCCGAGGAATTGATTTTTGCAAACAGAAATTGAGAAACAGAAATTGAAAATACCTCGGCGTGCGACCCGAGGAGTTGATTTTTGCAAACAGAAATTGAAAAATAGAAATTGAAAATACTTCAGCGTGCGACCCGAGGAGTTGATTTTTGCAAACAGAAACAGAAATTGAAAATACCTCGGCGTGCGACCCGATGAGTTGATTTTCGCAAACAAAGATTGAAAAACAGAAATTAAAAATACCTCGGCGTGCGACCCGAGGAGTTGATTTTTGCAAACAGAAATTGAAAAATAGAAATTGAAAATACCTCGGTGTACGACCCGAGGAGTTGATTTTGGAAAACAGAAATTGAAAAGCAGAAATTGAAAATACCTCAGCGTGGGACCTGAGGCTCAACTCACCTCTCGTATTATGAGTTGATTTTTTTGAAAAACAGCAATTGAAAACGTATCGTCTGGTGGAACTCGGATGTCTTCTTTCTCCTTGGTTCAGTACAGTTATCGTCAAAACTTCTTGCTTTACTGGCGTACCTATATGTGTCATGCGTGATGTTATCATGATATGCACGTGTTTGTCTTAAATGCTTTTATGCCTACATGATTATGCCATGCGCCCTGGGTTTGTTTGTCATGTATTTCTTTTTGGTCACGACTTTCATGATGACCTGTATTCATTGCTTTGATTCTTGACTTTCCTTTCAGGTTTTGTACCCGTCCTCAAGCTTTACGAGTAATCTGTGTTTCTTGTATATCACCCTTTTGCCCCCTGTGGAACTTGGTTCTTGCTTTGAGGCTTTAGTACTTACTAATTTTCCATCCAGGTAATGCTCAACATTCCTTTTGTTTAGAGTGTGTAATTTCACTATTCATCATTTAAATGAACCAAACATGAGATGCACGAAAATGGGAAAGTAGGTACGAAAGAAATACCTCGCATCCATATCTATTTCAAAAGCAGCAATCAAAGAAAATTGACAAGGAATAGTTCAATAAAGAAAACATTATAAAGAAAGGACAGTAGATTCAATTGTCACAAATGCTCTAGGTATTCAACGCATGAACTTCTCCACGTTTCTTGGTCCTGGATCTTTTCGAGCACAGCTTCTTGTATAGAAGATTTTGAGCCTCCGAGTTTGCTTCGAATATTAATATCTCGCCATTTGACTTCCTGTTCAAATCGCACTTGCTCTTCAATCCCAAATCTGCTTCCTTAGGACGCCCTTTCAAGTTCTTCATCCTAAACCTTTTTGTCCACCAAGACGCCCTTTTCGGGTTTTCATCTTGACCCTTTTTTTTTAAGCATAGTACTTCTTCACGGCATCTGAGTTCACTGGATTTGGTACTTCTTTCCCATCCATCTCAGTGAGAATCAAAGCTCCACCTGAGAAGGCCTTCTTTACGACATATGGTCCTTCCCAATTCGGCGCCCATTTTCCTCGAAAGTCTTTTTGTATTGGGAGAATCTTTCTCAGCACGAGTTCTCCTTCGCGAAATTCTCTTGGTCACACCTTCTTGTCATGAGCTGTGATCATTCTCTTCTGGTACATCTGTCCATGACAGATTGCTTTCAAACGTTTTTCTTCTATCAGATTTAGTTGGTTATATCGAGCTTGAACCCATTCTGATTCTTCTAGTTTTGACTCCATTAAGACCCGTAAAGAGGGGATCTAAACTTCGATGGGCAGCACAGCTTCTATTCCATAGACCAGAGAGAAGGGAGTTTCCCCCGTAGAGGTCCGCACACATGTGCATATGCATATAGAGCAAATGGTAGCTTCTCGTGCCAGTCTTTATATGTCTCAGTCATTTTCTCAATAATCCTCTTAATATTCTTGTTAGCAGCTTCTACCGCTCCGTTCATCTTTGGACGATAGGGTGAGGAATTATGATGCTTTGTTTGAAATTGCTCGCACACTTCCTTCATCATCTTGTTGTTCAGATTTAAAGCATTATCTTAAATAATTCTCTCAGGCAAACCGTATCGACATATGATCTCCCTTTTTAAAAACCTGCAAACTGCAGCCTTCGTCACATTAGCAAATGAAGCGGCTTCTACCCATTTTGTGAAGTAATCTATGACCACAAAGATGAATCGATGTCCATTAGAAGCTTTTGGGGAAATTGGCCCTATAACATCCATGCCCCACATAGAAAAAGGCCACGGCGAAGTCATGATATTAAGGGGCGAAGGTGCTGCATGAATTTTGTCGCCATAAACTTGACATTTGTGGCACTTTCGCGCGTAACTAATGTAGTCACTTTCCATCGTCAGCCAGTAATAACAGAGTCTCATAATCTGTCTGGCCATAGTGAAACCATTGGCATGCGTTCCACAAATTCCTTCATGGACATCTTTAAGTATTTTCCTGGCTTCAACAACATCCACACATCTCAGGAGCACCTGATCTTTTCCTCTTTTGTACAGGATGCCCCCATCAAGAACAAATCCCACCGCCATTCTTCTGATTGTTCTTTTGTCGTTCCCATTTGCTTGTTCGGGATACCTTTGATTCTTGACATATTCTAAGATATCCTGGAACCATGGTTGTCCATCTGTTTCTTTTTCAATGCTAAAACAATGTGCAGGGACCTCATATATGCTCATTAGGAGGGGCATTACTTCCGTTTCTCGGTTTGCTTTGAACATTGAAGCCAAAGTGGCTAGGGCATCCGCCAATTGATTTTCTTCTCGTGGGAAGTAATTAAAAGTTACTTCTTTGAATTCTTTGATCAGCTCTGCCATGAGATAGCGATATTTGACCAATTTCGAATCTCTCACTTCCCAATCTCCACAGATTTGGTAAATCACAAGCGCCGAGTCTTCGTACACCTCTAAGATTTCGATGTCTTGTTCAATAGCTGCACGAAGTCCCATGACGCAAGCCTCATATTCCGCTACGTTATTGGTACAGAAGAAATTTAATCTGATCTTCCACATGGGTCGACACATGGGCGTGTGTTTAGACCGTGTGGGAGGCACGGCTGGCACATGAGCTTGTGCATAGGCCGTGTGAATTCTGCACCTTATACATGAAATTTAAATCGCCACACGGCTGAAGCACAAGGTCGTGTGGATAGGTCAGAATGCCAAGGTTTGGCACATGGGCTAGGGCCACGGGTGTGTCATGGCCGTGTGACCTTAGTCAGAATCGACCACAGGTGGAAGACACGAGCATGTCTCAGGGGCACACGGGCGTCCCTAGACCAACACGGGCGTGTGACCCCTGTTTTATTGAAAATTTTCTCGAGTTCGTAAAAGTTCCCAGAATAATTCGCAAACCTCTATGAGGTATGTTTAGGGCCTCTTAGATCGAGTATGCGCAAGTGATGGGTTTAAACGAAATTTTATAACCCTATCCGAGACGTTTATGTAAAGTTATTTAGGTAATGCCTCAAACCCAGTTCCGGCTTGAATACGGGTAAGGGGTGTTACATATCAGGTGTACAAACACCTAACATATTTGTTACTATGTCACCTTTTCGCGTTCGATATCTAGATTTATCAACTGTTGGAACCCTAATCTTGATGTGGGTTCCATCTAAAGCACCTAAGCAATTCTACATCACATGTACAAAACCTCGAGTTAGGATACTATATTTAAATCTAAATGGACTAAATTATGTACGAGCTGTATATAGAAATCACTCCAATACCTTGAATAATTTCCACCTTGGGTCTGTAGAATTAGTTGTAATTGGCTCTACCTTTTTAAATAACACATCTTGTAAGCGTATGATAGCATTTAAAACATTGTGAAATGATCTGCTAATGGTTTCCCCAGACCTATTAAAGTGATGCTTGATAACTCCATTTTTAAGGTGATGAGAAATGATATGTAAAAACATTGCCACTTGCTCATCAACAAGCATGTTCCTTGACAACTTCAATCCCCCTAAAGTTTGTAACATCTCACATAGTTTAAAAAATGTAATTCTATCCATCCTAACTTGTTCAATATAGGTCTCGTCACTAGTATATACAAGTCTTTTCACATAATCTCGTTTTGCGTAAAAATCTAAATCTAATCCTTAGTCTATAAGTATGTAGGCTATGGATGTCACCCAATGCAACTAAGAACCAACTCGCAACTGTACACATTTGCAACCATATTGTAATAGCAAGACCAATTCTTTTACGCCTTTCACTTTGTACAATTAAAGGCAGACGAGCCATTACTGCAATATATTAAAGTGTTACATATCTTCAAATCATAGTAAAAGGGTCACATTTCTTCAATACTAATTTCAATAACAGTAAAACAAAATCAAAGAATTTAATTTGTAAAGAACTTACAGTGGTTCAGTGAATAAAAGAAGCTCAACTGTGGGTGGAAGAAGCAATCAAGCAAACCAAAGAAGAAGAAGAAGCAATAACACACTGTTAAAGACAAATAAACAATACATATTTATCAAATTTCATTCAACAAAATCGGCTCTTGGCTTAGCAAATAATAATGTCTTGAACATTAAAAGAAAAATTAATAATGAACATCTAATCTTGAAATACATCCACATCCAAATTACATAATTTCCAGTGTTATAGAAATATACATATATTATATGAAACTTTTTATAATGTATTGGGAAAGATGAATTCATAAGTACTTTTATTTAAAAGTAAATAATCCTTATTATGTGCATAAGGTTAAAATACTTTTGACCTTATTCAATAATAACAATAAGATTATTAAGATTATTTAAAAGTAAATAATGTTAATGGATTAGATTTATTAAGAAGTTTAGTAATTATGTTTGTTTATATATTGCATGGATGTTATTTAACATAATGGTAAACAAAAGTAAAACATAATAATGGAAGATAGATAGAGGCAGGGAGTGGGGAAGCCAAGGTTTCTGCTTTGCTTTGAAACATAATAATGGAAGTTACATGGTATTGAGTCGACTTCTTTAAGATGGAAAATTTTTCATTTTGTTTTTTAATTTATAAAAGTTTAAATTAATAATGGCAAAATTACATTTTAGCCCTTAAAATGATAAAAAAATTAATTTAATTTTTTAAAAGTTATAAATATATAAATAATGAAATTATATTTTTATTGTCGTAAAAATATATAATTTAATTCTACCCCTTAAAAAGAATTTACCCTTCATTGCAGAAAATTTGGGAAAGTTAAAATGAGGTTATTTTAACATTTATTTATTTCAATTATTACAAATTTAGATATAAAGTTTTCAAATATCATAAATGATAAGATACAATTTGAAAAACATAGCAGTAAGGAGACAGTCCCAATTTGCATTTTTGCTACCACCGCATTAGTAATGAAGATAATAGGCACAAAAATAAAAGAAGTGGAAGCAACACAATGGTACCAAACTTGGCTGCTCTCTTGCTCGATGAGCGTGGTTCTTCCCCTAACTTCAAGTCCTCGAAATACAGATGAACCCCTGAATAATTGAAAAATATAACCAAAAACCTACAATTAGATTAAACATGGTAAATTAAGTTATATATTATTATATGTAAACAAATAATCTTAATAATCTCAAAATACTAATAAGTTCAGTATGATGACATTATTTTTTTAAATAATGTAATTATGTTTTATTAAAAACAAATTTCTTTTAAGTAATTCCTACATATATCATACATAAACATTACTTTTTTTTAAAAAAAAAAGTCTAATCCACAAGGGAAATCAAATAAAATACAAATCCCCAAATATTAAAAATATCTGGAAAAATAAATGATAGGTAGATAACGAAACATCTCAAAAGCAAACAACAATATATGTTTAGTTTACTTTCGAGGTCAGAAATTGTTTTCAATTACAAAAACAATGTAAAACTAACATTAAAATCATGGTTTGACAAATCAAACCTAAAAAAATGGTGCTTTTGACTTTTAAAAATTGACTTTTAAATGAAACTGTTCTATTATTCTCTCATAGCTAAACTTCATCTCTTTTTTTTCAATGCCAAACAATTCTATAAATTTTCAAAACCAAATTTTTTCTTTATTAATTTTTGAATTTACAATTAACTATATCAATAATTCCAAGAAATATCATTCATTATAAGTACTAAACTGAATAACTAACTAATCCACTGAGCTTATGATCCCAAAGCCCCATTGGCTTTTTCTACACTTTTTCTAAACCAACCTTTATCTAACAACAATTCTAAATTAAACCTTATACCCACTGATGCAAAATGGTAGCAATAAATGAAAAAAAGCAACCACATAAGCTGAAAAAAAAGAAAAGAAAAAAGCCAATGGATGAACTGGAAATTAGGCAATCTAACAGAATGTCTCTAAAAGTGGCAAACCAATCAACAAGAAACCTAATATTCCACACTGTTTAACCCCAATGATCTTCTTGCAATTGAAGAATATGGCAACCAAATAATAACACAAGAATTCCAAACAATAATAAGCATCCAAGCCAAAAAATATGGAACTTTCCCTTTTTATATTTACCAGTCTTCATACCAGTAATTGGACGATAGTAATTGGTGGAAAGAAGAGTGTGAACTAAAGAAATCAAGCTAAGAAAAGCCTATTCTTAAGCTTAGTTATGCTAATCACCTATTCCGAACATCATGAATGTTGAGTGGGAGAAATTTATTTCTCTGTATTTAAGCAAAATGTTGAAAGGGTTAGCAACAAATAGGGTGATTAAAGTCATTCGAGCATTGTTAAAACTGCCAAAGATACTACTACAATAACAACAAATTTCATAAGAGGAGGTCACTCGGGTTGCCATTTACAAATTAAAATTCAGAGTTGTCAAAATGATATACATGCCCCTTTGTAAACTTCGGCAGTTTATGTGTATGTATTTCCTTCCCTCCTAACCCAACATTTTTTTCCCAATGCAAAGGCGATTAGTATGTGCTGCCTTTTAACTAAATTTTACACTTCCAAGATTAACATTGATAGCTGCAATGAAGAGTCTTCCTCCCATAGTCTTTACTAACTTTAAACTTTCGAAGATTAACATAATTATCCTTGCAAGCATATAAAGAGTCTCCCTTATTGTGTATCAAGTTAAAATTTTCTAATTACATATTTGACTTCCTCTTATTGTGTATAAACGACGAATGAAAAATTGAAACAAGAATATAAGCAGTGAAGGATCGCATTCAAAAGCAATTCTGACGTGAAGGCATCTAATGAAACAAGAAGGAAGTAATGATTCATGCAATAATTCAAATACAATGGCAGAAGATTTCTACTGATTTTTGAAATTATCAGAGAATAAATAGATATTTACTACAATACATTTTAAAAGGTGAATGATTTTTTAAGATGTCCCCCCTCAAAAAAAGAACACACCAAAGCGTCATAACCCATTATGAATTATTACGTTATTCCACAAACCATTATGTTCATTCATCGAAACCATGCACCATCTCTAACTTCCTATCTTTAATGCCAAAATTTCCCTTATTTTTCCTTAAAGCCATCTCATTGTCTATTCTTTGCAAGCTTTTAACTCTACTTTTCATCCAAATTTATCTCCAAACACAAGAAAGCTAGGCACACACTTACATATATTCATATCTTTAACAAATAAAAGAAATAAGAAATGACCTAATTATCAACAAAAATGAAATTTAAGTAACCTTTCTTGGCCAAAACAGTAACCTTAAAAAAAAACCCTAAATCAAATTTACAAAAGCTTTGCTAAGGGTGTGCTAAGGTAAACAAGAATAAGAAAACGTAAAGCAACAAGGGTGTGCTAAGGTAAAATTATACTTTTTTGGTAAAATTAACTTGGAATTTAATGGTACTTACTACCTTAAAATCTTGGGCAATTTCACGAACGAGCCTTTGGAAAGGCAGTTTCCTGATAAGGAGTTTAATACTTTTCTGGTACTTCTGGTTTCACTGCATCCAATGGAAACATCATAAGTTCAATTTGTGTAAACAAGAATAAGAAAATGTGATTTAATGACTAACCGCAGAGCTACAGTTCCAGGGCGATATCGGTGAGGCTTCTTCACGTCTCCGGTTGTTGGTGCCGACTTGCGAGCATGCTTAAAAAAAACAAAAGAGGAAAAAAGAAATTAAAGAAGATTGAGCAGAAAAAGTCTCAATCAAAAGATTGAAAGGGGAAAAAGAAAAGTTGAAAGAGGTGAAAAGGAATCAGGAAAAAAAAAAAGAAAAAGAAAACGTACCCTTTATAATATTTGGGGAGATGAAGATGAAGGGCGAATGGAAGCTTGATTTGGGGAGGAAGAAATCTGGAGAGAATTTTGGGAAGGAGGCAGGCTATTTTGGTCCAAAAACGTAAACGGTGTGGTGTTGAATAGGTATTCAGACCCCCAATCCCTGAATACCTAAATGGTGAGATGAGGGAATGACGCTGTAATAGCAATTCTGTGGAATCACCTAAACGGTGAACCAAATGACTGCTTTACTGTAGCGCGTGGAATTAGGACGAAATGGAATAGCAATTCCATCCAACCAAACATAGCCTAAGGTGTTCTACTATTCCATAATAGGGTCAACAAAGCCACCTTTCGTTACCTTGTCTCTACTATGAGGCATAAGTTGTCCAGATGGAAAGCGAAGTCTCTCTTACTAGTTCGAAGAATAACGCTTGCTAAAGCCATCCTTGTGACCATACCTATCTACACTATGCAATCCACTATGCAAGCCATTGGGAATGCTTCTATTGTTTGTGTGCTATGAGATCAAGCAGACAACTGGATTTTGGGATGTAATCACTATCTGGGTAGTTGTACTCAGTTTGAGGTGGAACTCTAGGGTATTCTAGATGGGATCCTCATTTTGTTAAATAAAGGATACAAAACGGGCCACAGTTCAGACATATAATTCAGATGTGGCTGAGGCCTTGACAGATAAGGGGTTGGAAGATTCAGGTATCACAGTACTTAGACAAGCTTAAAGGATTATGCGTTCTGAAGGACAGTGGCGATTCAGATATGTGCCCAGATAGAGAAATCTAATTGCAAACCATTTGGCTAAGCTCTACCTAGACTAGAAGTCAAGCTTACAAATTTTTGATGTGCCACCTAACCAGGTGTTGGGAGCTCTTCAACAAGATATAGCCTGTGGTGTTTTTAAACAATTGACTTGATGTAATTGTTTTATTTTTCACAAAAAAAAGTACAAATATTAATAGTCAAATAATTATATTTTATTTTTTATTTTATAGATTTAAAAAATATGAGAAACATAAATAATACAAAAATACTAATTCTTAATTGATCAATTTTTTTATTTTTCAAATATATAGGAGTCATACCATTTGTCGAGTTGAGATTTATGTTCGATAAAATCGATTTTATTAGATGCAATTAATATTTATATAAAACTATTTTTAATTAAATTATAAAATATATTTATTTTCAATTGTGATAAATAAATAAATTTATACATTAAAGATACCAATATGATACTATCTTCTCTCTCTATATATAATATTTTAATCTCAAACATTTGATTTTTATTAATTATAAAAAATTTGATTTTAACATGATTAATTATTATCATATTTAAAATAAAACCACATTTATGGAAAAACATTATATTTATTTAGTTAAAATATTTAATTAAAAATTTTAAATTTTTATTACTTTTAATTTTTTCCAATTATATTCAATGATTTTATTGGTTTACAATTTTATTATTTAATAATATATTATGTTATTTTTAAATATAATTTTTAAAATATATGACCTAGTTAATTAATTTTTCATAACATACTATCATACTAATTTTATTATTATCACATAATGAAAAAAAAATAATGTTAGTTTAGTAATATAATTAACAATAAAAGTATTCTCGTTAATTTAAAAGTTTTTCTAAATTTGTGCTTATATATATTATAGATTGGCATGAAAATTACTTCTTTCATAAACTATGAATTTTTAAAGTTTACAATAAAATTAAAAAATAGCATATATATATATATATCTCAAATAATATTAAAATTTATTTTTCTAAAAAATTTAATTGTACTTATTAAATGTATACCTGTTTTTAATTCAAATGTAAAATAGATGTATTAAAAGGTGGAGTGTTGAGTAAAATTTTGTGTAATTAAAGCAAATCCAATTCAACTCGTTCCATTTTGATAAAAGCAAATAAGCTTTATTCAATTTAAGTATACTAATTCTTTAATTTCATCTAGTTGCCACAAATGATAGGAAAAGCAAGTTGAAAAGAATAAGCTATAATGGACCAAAATTATAAAAGGAAAAATATTTGGTATTGAAATTATCCCTTATATTATCAAATTTTAGCATTATAAGAAATGTAAGATTACTTGCTTAAGATAATCTTCAAATTCTAAAAGTAAAATGAAATTATTATCGCTGAAAATATAAAATTTCATCAATCAATCATTTTTTAGAAACTTAGCCGCTATCAGAAGCGAATCCAGGGGCTGGTAGGGGTCTCGGCTCCCTAAAATAAAAAATTACTATTTAAGCTCTTTAGAAAATTTTAAAATTTTAAATTAGTAAATATAAAATTGCACTTTGACCCCAATAAAATTATAAAAAATTGATTTAATCTTTTAAAAATTATAAACATATAGACTATTAAAAATTAAAATTCATTTCGGTTCCCCCTAAAAAAATTTTTGACTTCACCCCTGGCCGTTATAAAAAAAATCATTGTTTCATGCATTAATAAAAACTTTAACCATACATTTGGTTTGGTAGGATAAAATAGAGCTGTAATGTAATAACTTTAACCAACTTTTTGGATGTTTTCATTTTGGTCACCCAAAATGAAATCTTTGCAATTTGGTCACTTAACTTTTAGGGCGCTTTCATTTTAGTCACCCAAACATTAAATCTTTAACAACCGTTAAGTGTAAACACCACATCATGTCTACAGTTTTATTTGATCACTCAACTTTTAGGTCGCTTTTATTTTGGTCACCCAAAAGATAATTTTTTAAAGTATTGATTGGGGTAAAAGAAACTCAATGATTAAAGTGAAAAAAAATAGAAACTAAAATAATAAACAAAAATTGTCAAATTGAACTTGTTTATCTCATTGCTGAAATTCTAAATTTATTTTTTTAATATTGAAAATTTAAAATTTAAAATTCAAAGTATCAAAATAAATTAAATAAATTGTTGAACTTATTTTATTCGTCGATAATATCAACTGATTTGTTACTATAATATTAAAATTAATTAATTTAGTATCCTTTTACATTTTTAAGTTTTATTTATTTTATGTTTCCAGATTATCTTTGATTATATAATCTTGAATATTTCATATTAAGCTAAAAGTAAAGGGAAAAAATACTTGTAATTAATTAATTTAATTGCATGTTCTTCATTTGGGTAAAGAAGTGATGAAAAAAATTATGAGTTTTGTTTAGAACAGAAGATAAAATTAATTAATTAAATTAATTGCAATAATATTTTTCTTTGCTTTTAGCTTAGCATGGAAGATTCAAGATCATATAATAAAAAGAAATTTGAGTTTCATAGACAACTATTAAAGACAATAATTTTCATTGATATTTTTTGAAAATATTTTTAAAACATCAAAATAATTAAATAAATTATTGAAAATTTTTATCCATTGACAATGTCAACCAATTTGCTTCTATAATTTTGAATATTAATATTTAAAATTTTATTTTTAAAAACCCAAATTTATAATTTTTGGCAAATGACTAAACAAGTACAATTTGACAGTTTTTGTGTATTATTTTAGTTCTTGCCCCTTCTTTCACTCTAATCTTTTAATTTTTTTACCTCAATCAATACTTAAAAAAGATATTTTTTGGGTGATCAAAGTGAAAGCGATCTAAAAGTTGGGTGACCAAAATGAAAGTGCAAACATGATGTGGTATGTACAATTAACCGCCGTTAGAGATTTAATGTTTTGGTGACTAAAATGAAAGCGCCCTAAAAATTAGGTGACCAAATTGTAAGAATTTTATTTTCGATGACAAAAATAAAAATACCCTAAAAGTTGGATGAGAAAATAGGTAGTTTACCCAAATTTTATTCCAATGTAATTATATCTGCCACCCAACCATTCTTCTTCATGAACAAAAACTTTCAAAATTTTCAGATTTTTACCATTGCCACCCACTTTTGTTTTTCCTACGAAGTTAACAATAAACGTAGATCTACAAAAAAAATTCTTATGTTTTTAATCATTTTTGTTGAAATAGAAGATAAGAGAAATATAAATATATAGTGGAGCCAATTATCATCACTCAAAAACAAAAAACAAAAAACCCAAAAAATTCAAGTTGAAGATTTGTAAAACTTAAAAAAAGAAGATGTGCAAAAGGATAGGACAGGGTTGGGTGATTCACTCTCTGCCGCAATCCTATTATTTATCACAAACCAAACATTTTTTATTTCTTATATTTACTCCATTCCCAATCTAATATATTTGTTTAATAGGAATGCTCTACCAATATATGTGTGTGAGGGGAGAAGAACAGTAAATAAAAACTAATTTTGGAATTAAATAAAGTAAACCCAATGGACGCATGTTCTAGTCCCGGGTACGATGTCATTCTCGATTCCAAAATTGATCACGGGCTATAGATGTCTTCTTACTCACTGGTAAGCCAGTTATAGTGATTGAGGACGCCTCAACCACCAATTCTTCTTTAATTGTAAGTTAATTGAGGTAACCACTCGAGGATTAGCCTTCATTGAAAACCCGAAAGATGCTTCCACAATTTAATCCGTCGACAACCTTACGAACTAGAAGAATTAGACTCTAATTAACGATCTCAATTGCATTGATTATTTAAATTAAATCACTTAATTACATGGCGATACCCAACTGCACTCCCATTTGAACCACACCGATTTTTTTTTTGGTAAAGTAATTCAACGCCAAATTAATTGTACCAACTGTGTATGATACATGCACGGATGGGGTGAAATTTATTAAATTCCATTCACCGGAGCTGTCAATTTTCAAGTTTAGGAAATCAGTATGCTTGCGACGTCTTTTTGGATGGGATCCAAGAATTTCTAGGTTAAGATGTCTCATGGCGTTCGAAGATCTGTCTCTTAACTTCGAAATACACTTTGAATCACTCGATTTCGAGTTTGAGAGCTAATGTTATGATCATTTTAGTAAAAACTATGCGACCAGAATTTCTGGATGGGATTATGACGGAAATTACGAGTTTCAGGCTTTTAATTCGAGTTTAAGTCATATAGGGTTCGATTTTTGGGCTTAATTTTTATTATATATGAGCCTAATATTGTATTTATCAGCTCGTATTATTTTATTATTTCGAATTTTTAATAATTATTAAGTAGTTTGAGTTATTTAGGAGTTTTACGCCAACAAGAAAGTTTAGTTTAAAATTGCTTCTTATTTAGATTAATTAAAGCTGTAGTATACTAAAGAGTTTTGTTTAAATTTATTTAGCTAGCCTATACATAGACATTTGCATTGTACACAATTAAAATAATTCATTATTGTTTAACTTCTCTTTTGAGTTAATAAATTTTCTTTGAGTTTTCTTTTCAAGAATTTTTCTTGAGTTTCTTTTAGAAGAGTTTTAACAATATTTTCAGATTGTGAGGATCATCTTCAAACTTTTTTTTGCCAAGTTTTCTTTCTTGGAGGGGAAGTTAGAGCCATTTGAAAGGGATTGTGGATTCTTCATGTTTCCAAGGCTTCTTAGGACTTCTACATACCATGTCCTATCTTTCCATCTATCTTATTTATTTTCTTCCTTACTATTTTAATTGTAGATTTATTATTCTATTTTAATTATCTTAGTTATTTATTTTAATTGTATAATCTGACTTGGATTTGATTGCGTTTCAGGTTGTGTCAAAATCTAAATTTTTTTCCCAACGTCTACAGCCCTAAGTCAAATCCACGACTTTAACAAACTTTACGATCCGTTTCTGCATTCACACTCATCCCGTATCATTTGGTATCAGATTTGGGTGTTTTAGGTGTTCTTATAAAATTAATTTCTAGCAAACAGCCTCAAACAATTTTTTTTATGCAGATAGTTTTTGGAAAAAAATATTTTTCAGTGGGTAAACGTTTTTCAAATGATGAAATTTTACATACTATTTCTTGGCACTATTTTAGAATATAAAAAAATATTTTCCACAAAAAAATGATTGAAAAAAGTATAGAAAAAAAGAAAATACGAAAAAAGTGTAACTCCCTAAAATTTTGAATGTCTGTCGTTAAATTTTGTCAATAATTAAGTATCCACTTCAGTAGTTAAGTGTTCTACTTGTACATTTGAGATCGGGGGTTCGAGTCTTTCTTTTTGAAATTTATTATTTATTTTGGTTTAACCCTAATTCTTGCTTTCTCGACTTAAGTTTAATTTGGTGCGATTTTGTGTCAAGAATGAGCCTGCAGGTTCAATGGTTAAGCATCTAATTCTTTCTGGTCATTAGTTTGAGTCTCTGTATATGCGTTGAAATAGTATTTTTGCACTTTATGGTAATTAGTTTTATTTTTAAAGTAATTTAGTTTTCCTCAAAAATCTTTTTTTCTTCTACATTTTTTTTCTCTAGGTTCTGGTTACTGTTTTTATTTTTTTTTTTCGCTTTTGCTTTTCTTTTTACTTGTCGCCGTGATTTTGCTATCGAAATAAATTGAAAGTTCAGTGTTTTTTATTGTTCAATTGAAGGGGTTCTGTGTAAGTTGTTCTTGTTGTCTACTTCTAAGTCGCAAGATTTCGTCTATTCTCTTTGAGATTGAGTACTCCTGTTTGTAACTTCAAATTTCTTAAATTGCTTCTGTTATTTCCTTTTAGGCAAAGGTATCGAGAGGAGTGTTCCTCCAGCGATTTAGTTCCGGTTTGTGGCAGTTTGTTTGTCGGTAAGCATTAATTCGTTTTGGGGAAGTTTTGCATCGAAGTTTTTGACATAGTTAATTGAACGTTATTTTGTGTGATTTGTCTCGGTGAAAGTTGTGAATTGAACAATTGGTTGTCAATTCTAGGTTTTAGGATCACTTCTATCACTTCTGCATCGAAACTCTATCAGATGTGTAATAGAAATCCCTTATTTTTGCAAATTTTGGTTGCCGGATAACATGGCTGTCGACGGCACACGGCCATGTGGTAAGTTGTGTGGGTCACACGGCTTTGTAACTTACTATTTGTGAATTAGGGTCATATGGGCTAGGGACACAGGCGTGTGTCCAGGCCGTGTAACTCACTGTTTGTGAATTAGAGATACACAGGCCAGAGACACGAGCGTGTGTCCAGTTCGTGTGAGAGATATTTAGAGCTTTGAGTCACACGGGCATGCACGCGGCCGTGTGTTGGACCGTATAACTATTTATTTTGAGCTACACTGCTGTGTCCCAGGCCGTGTGGACCACAAGGGCGAAACACCTAGGTCGTGTTAATCCACACAGGCGTGTGGGCCAAAGAATTGAAATATTTCGCTAACGTAGGCCTTCCATAGGGTTCGTATGATCTGAATTAGACCGTTAAGTTGCTAACCAATGATCTGGGACTGAGTAATTGATTATCTGAACATATACTGAATGCGATGACTGTTAATGATGTTGATCTATACTATCTGATTATGAACTGTATCTGGATAACTCTGTGTACGTCCTTGATGTCTGACATCTGTAATCTGCATCTTCATTGGGTGGGAATTGTGTAAAGGAGGAAGTGATCTGTTCTGGTTCAGTGGCTAAGCCATAATCTATATATGAATCTGGCATTTTATTGCAATCTAATCTGACAGCTAGTCTGCAATCGTGTTGAACGTGTCGAACCGACATTATGTGGTGTGTAGGGCTAGATGGGTATTAAATACCCTTTATGGTGTGTTGACTTTTTCGGAGATGGTGTGTAGCGGATGAGGGTAGGAAAAATGCATTTGTTTCTGATCTATTCTATATCTGAATTTGAATTGGTCTACCTTTTGTCTAATTTGTTAAGATTGTACTGAATATCCTCTAATTTTGATTTTGAACATGGATATGAGAATTTACTATTATATTCATGTTCCTGTTTGAATTTATATCTGTTACACACATTAAGTTATCAACTCATTTTGTTTGTTGACTGAATTACAGGTAACTCATAGTCTTGATCGGGGTCGGCGTAGTGGAAGCTCGGTCATTCTGCTTTATCATCTTTTATGTTATCAGTATTTTTTTTGTATTATGAGTTTCTAAGATTGTTGTTTTATCAACTGGGTTTTTATGATTGTTTATAATTTGTTAGACGGTTTCGAACTGTTTCAAACTGCGTTTATTAAAGTTGGTTTTTCTTAAAAACGTTTAATATAACTCTTCAGACTTGGTCATAATATCTAGGCCGGGTATGGGGTGTTACATTTAGTGGTATTAGAACTACGTTTACAACATTCGGGCTATGTTTTGGGCTTCTATTTTGTGTTAAAATAGGTTTAAAATGATAAATTTATCTGAGTAACTCTAAAATCTATTTTTTTAAAAGACCGAGTCTCCAGCGCCGAATCTTTAAGTATTTGTACTTTACCTATATTATTTAGCTAGAAAATACTGTAATAACTGAATTTGTTGGTTTTAGATAAATACTATGCTATGATTTGTGAAATAAGACATCTGATGAGAACTCTGAAGTAATCTGTGAACTTTTGTTATTATAGATAAGTGAGATAATGCGTTTGCGTGGTAGTCATGGACGTGGTTCTCATGGGCACCATGTGCGTCGGGGAGGAGCTCAGGTAGAGTCATCCTCTATGAGTAATATGCCTAATTTGGAAACCAGTGAGACCGTTGTTACTCCTACTATCGAGACTAGGTCTCAGACTTCGAAAGCCAGGGATGACGTACTGTCCCAGACTATGTTGCAGTTAGAGAGGGTCGTTGGTACCCATTCTAGATCTGGGGGCTTAGGCTCAGTTACTAAACGACTTCGGTCGAATGGTGCTAAGTTATTTAGGGGTGTCATTGGAGTTGCCATTATGGTGGTCGAGTACTGGTTGAAGGTTACTAATTGCATTATGAATGACATTGACTGCGCTTCTGCTCAGAAATTGAGGGGTGTCGTATCTTTGCTTTGGGATGAGGCCTATTAGTGGTGGCTGACGATTGAGCAGGACGCTCAGCCTGAATAGATTAACTAGATTTCTTCAAGAATGCATTCCAGAGTAAGCATGTGGAGGCGAGCTATGTGGAGACTCGTAGGCGCGGATTTATGAGTTTGGTTTATGGTGAGAGGTCTGTGGCCGAGTATGGGACCGATTTTCTGAGATTGGGCAAGTATGCTCGAGCTTTGGTATTGAGGGATTATGATAAGAGAGTGCAGTTTGGAGAAGGTTTGCGATATGACCTGCAAGTTCTAATAGCTCCTTAGAGGGAGCGAGTGTTTGTAGCCTTGGTTGAAAAGACCAAGATAATGGAAGAGTTGAAGCGCATTGAGTGCGAGAGGAGAGACCGTGAGAGAGGTCAAGGTAAAGTTAAGGGGGATTCAGATCCCTCTAGTTCTGTTCAGTGCTCTAAGAAATGGGCAAGGTTTGATAGGCCTCCGAAGACTGAGGCACCAGCTGCACCAACTGAGGTTCAAACTTATTGTGACTGTGGAAGGCACCATCCAAGCGAGTGCTGGAGGAAATTAGGAGCTTGCCTTTGATGTGGGTCGATGGAACACCGCGTTTGGGACTGTCCTCATCGATCTAATCAGGTGTTCGCTTTTACACAGGCTCTAGCTCTAGGTCCCATTCAGCCTTTGACAGTAGCTTAGCAGCCGCCTAGGGGCCGTGGTATGGTTAGGGGTGGTAACGGTTCTGGTAGAGGTCAAAGAGCACCGGGTAGAGGTGTGGTTTCAACTAAGGCACGACAGCCTACTCTAGTGTACGCGGTGAGATGTCGCAAGGATAGAGATGACACCGATGTTATACTGGGTACATTCTTTATTCATAATGTTCCATACTTTGCTCTGATTGATATTGGGTCTACACATTTATATGTATCTAGTACTGTATCTGTGAAATTGGGTATTTCTGCTGAGTGTACTATTAGAGATTTCTATAATTATTCTTCTGGGTCAGTCGGTTCGAGTTGATAAGATATATAGAAGGGTTCCATTAGAGATTCAGGGCATTGTGTTTTCGGCTAAACTGATGGAATTGTCGTTTGGTGAGTATGATCTGATTCTGGGAATGGATTGACTCGTGGAACACTAGGTCAATTTAGACTGTGCCTCTAAGAGGGTTACTTTAAGGACTGATGAGGATAGTGAGATTATTATGATCAGTGAGCGTCGAGATTACCTCTCTAATGTAGTTTCCACACTTGTAGCTAAAAAACTACTTCGAAAAGTTTGCGAGGCATACCTAGCCTTTGTATCCGATTCTATTTCTGCAAAGCTTTTTGTTAGAGATATCCGTAATGTGACAGACTTCCTGAATGTCTTTCCCTAGGAGTTGCCAGGTGTACTTCCGGTTAGGAAGGTTGAGTTCGGCATTGAATTGTTACCAGGTACCGCTTCAGTGTCCATTACACCTTATCGTATGGCACCTAAGGAGCTTTTGGAGCTAAAATCTCAACTTCAAGAAATTCTCGACTGAGGGTTCATTAGACCGAGTGTGTCTCCGTGGGGATCACCGGTTTTGTTTGTTAAGAAAAAAGACGGATTGATGAGAATGTGTATAGATTATCGTCAGTTGAATAAGTTAATAAATATCCATTTTCGAGGATTGATAACTTGTTCAATCAGTTCGGTGGGGGGTCTATATTCTTTAAAATTGATCTCCGTTCTGGTTACCATCAACTCAAGGTTAAGGAAATCGATATGTATAATACTACTTTCAGGACTCGTTTTGGGCATTATGAATTTTTGGTCATGCCTTTCAGTTTAACGAATGCTCCGGCTGCGTTTATGGATTTGATGAACCGGGTATTTCAACCATATCTCAATCGATTTGTAGTAGTTTTTATTGATGACATTCTAATTTATTCAAAGACTGAGAATGAGCATGACGAGCATCTTCAAATTGTTTTGTAGGTACTCAGCGAGAAACAACTGTTTACTAAGTTTAGTAAGTGCGAGTTCTGGTTGTAAGAGGATACTTTTCTGGGGCATGTTGTGACTGCTGAAGGGATTTGGGTTAATCCCAAGAAAATTGAGGCTGTGATCTAATGGAAACAACCGAAGAATGTGTTTGGGCTTTAGAGTTTCTTGGGGTTGGTAGGTTACTATCGGAGGTTTGTCGTGGGGTTCTTCCTTATTGCATCTCCCTTGAATAAACTGTTACGTAAGAACACCCCATTTGTGTGGTCTGATGAGTAGCAGTTGAGCTTCGAGAAGCTCAAACCCATTTTGACACAAACTCCTTTTTTGGTACAGCCTCAATCTGTTAAGGAGTTTGTAGTTTACAATGATGCTTCGCACGTCGATTTGGGGTAAGTTTTGATGTAGGATGGTAAAGTTGTAGCTTATTGTCTTGACAGTTTAAGTCACACGAGGGAAACCATCCTACGCACGACCTTGAGTTGGCTGTAGTTGTCTTCGCTCTAAAAATCTGGAGGCACTATCTGTATGGTGAGAGGTGTATCATCTATACCGACCATAAGAACCTCAAGTATCTGCTAACTCAGAAAGAGGTAAACCTTAGGCAACATAGATGGGTCGAGTTGCTTAAGGATTATAACTGCACGATAAAGTACCATCTCGGTAAGGCTAATGTTGTGACCAATGCTCTTAGTCATAGAGCAATAGTCAATCTGAGAGTGATGTTCACTCATCTGAGTTTGTTCGATGATGGAAGTCTACTAGCTGAGTTATAGGTTAAACCAACCTGAGTTGATCATGTTCAAGCTAAATAGTTGAGTGATGAGTCTCTGGTTCTGCGTTTGCATTAGGCTGAATCAGGTGAAACTTTCGATTTTAGATTGAACAGCGATGCTATTTTGTGTTTCAAGGGTCGGATCTATGTGCTTAACGATATGGAATTAAGAAAGTCGATTCTACAGGAAGCGCATAGTCGTCCCTATGCTATGCATCCTAGTAGGAATAAAATGTATTGGGATGTCTGAGAACCCTTCTGGTGGCCTAATTTGAAGCGAGAGGTGGCTATCTTTGTTTCTTACTGTATAACATGTCAGAAGGTTAAGGCTGAGTATCAATTACCTTCTAGTCTGCTACAGCTAATTAAGATTCCTTGTAGAAGTGGGAGCGTGTGAAGATGGATTTTGTTAGTGGGTTGCTTTTGACACCTACCAAGAAAGATTTAGTTTTAGTATTCGTCGATCGATTGACCAAGTCCCCTTATTTCTACCTGTTAGGGCAGGCTACTCGCTACAAAAGCTAACTAAGCTATATGTTTCTGAAATTGTAAGACTGCACAAAGTTCTAGTACCGATCTTCTTAGAAAGGGATCCGTATTTTACTTCTTAGTTATGAAGAAGCTTCATGAGGCATTGGGAACCCGATTGGATTTCAGTTCTGCATATCATCCTCAGACCGATGGATAGTCTGAACAAGTTATTCAGATTCTGGAAGATATCTTACGGACCTGTGTGATCGATTTTTGAAAAAGTTGGGAGGATTATTTGCCGCTGGCTGAGTTCGCATATAACAACAACTTTCAGTCTAGTATTTAGATAGCACCTTATGAGGCTCTATATGGTCGAAAGTGTCGTACCCCTCCGTGTTGGACTGAGCTAAGTGAGCGTCGAGTTTTGGGTTTCGAGCTAGTTTTTGAGACCGAGAATATAGTTAAATTGATCAGATATCGTCTTAAGGTCGCTTCTGACCAGCAGGAATCATATACAGATTTAAAGAGAAAATATATCGAGTATTCTATAGGTGATTAGGTGTTTTTGAAAGTTTCTCCATAGAAAAAGGTTACTCAGTTCGGATGTAAGGACAAGTTGAGCCCGAGGTTCATTGGACCTTATTGTATTGAAACGTGTCGAATTTGTCGCATATTAGCTAGAGTTACCTTCTGAGCTAGAATGGATTCATGATGTGTTCCACATCTCGATCTTGAGACAATATCGGTCTGACCTTTCTTACATCATCCCTGTTAAGGAGATTGAAGTGAAACTTGATCTGACCTTTGAAGAGGAGCCTGTTCAGATTCTGGATGAAGATGTTAAAGTTTTGAGAAGGAAAATTGTACCTCTGGTTAAGGTCCTATGGCGAAATCACAACACTGAGGAAACCATGTGAGAACCTAAAGATTCGATTCGTTAGCAATTCCCACATCTGTTTAAGTTAGGTAAATTTTGAGGCTGAAATTTCTTTTAGGGGGAGAAAGTTGTAACACCCTTAAATTTTGAATGTCTTTCGTTAAATTCTATCAATAATTAAGTATCTACTTCAGTGATTAAGTATTCTTCTTGAACGTTTGAGATCGGGGGTTCGAGTCTTTCTTTTTGAATTTTGCTATTTATTTTGGTGTAACCACAATTCTTGTTTTCTCGACTTAAGTTTAATTCAGTGTGATTCTGTATCAAGAATGAGCCTACTAGTTCAATGGTTAAGCATCTGATTCTTTCTGGTCATGAGTTCAAGTCTCTGCGTACGCATTGAAATAGTAATTAATTTTATTTTTAAAGTAATTTAGTTTTTCTCAAAATCTGTTTTTCTTCTACGTTCTTCTTTAGGTTCTGGTTACTTTTTTTTTTTTGCTTTTGCTTTTCTTTTTACTTGTCTCCGTGATTTTGCTATCGAATTAAATTGAAGGTTCAGCGTTGTTCATTGTTCAACTGAAGGGGTTCTACGTAAGTTGTTCTTGTTGTCTACTTCTAATTCGTAAGATTTCATCTGTTCTCTTTGAGATTGAGTATTCATGTCTTTTACTTCGACTTTCTTGATAATTGCTTCAGTTGTTTCCTTTTAGGCAAAGGTATCGACAAGAGTGTTCCTCCAATGATTTAGTCCTGGTTTGTGGCCGTTTGTTTGTCGGTAAGCATTAGTTTGTTGTAGGGAAGTTTTGCGTCAAAGTTTTCGACATAGTTAATTGAATACAATTTTGTGTGATTTGTCTCGGTTAAAGTTGTGAATTGAACAATTGGTTTTCAATTCTAGGTTTTGGGATCACTTCTATTGCTTTTGCATCAAAACTCTATCAGGTGTGTAACGAAAAACCCGTATTTTTGCAAATTTTGGTCGTCAAAAAACATCGCTGTCAACGCCATACGGTCATGTGTTAGGCCGTGTGGTAGGCCGCGTGGGTCATACGGCCGTGTGTTAGGCCATGTAACTCATTGTTTGTAAATTACAGTCACACGGGCCAAGGATACGGGTATGTGTCCAGGTCGTGTAACTCATTGTTTGTGAATTAGAGTCACAAGGCCAGAGACATGGGCATGTGCCAGGCCGTGTAGACTACATGAGCTAGACACCCAGGCCGTGTGAATCCACACGAGCATGTGGGCCAAAGTACTGAAATTTTCCCTTAGGGTCGTAAGCATCATTCGACTTGAACATAGGCCTTTTGTAGGGTCCATATGATCTGAATTAGAATGTATAACTTGCTATCCAATGATCTGAGATTGAGTAATTGATTATCTGAACGTATATTAAATGTGATGGCGTTAATGATATTGATCTGTACTGTTTGATTATGAACTGCATCTAGATAATTGTGTGTACGTCCTTGATATTTGACATCTATAATCTACATCTACATTGTGCGGGAATTGTGTAAAGGAGGAAGTGATCTGTTTTGGTTCAGTGCCCAAGCCACAATCTATATCTGAATCTGCCGTTTTATCGCAATATGATATGGCAGCTAGTCTGCAATTGTGTTGAACGTGTTGAGTCGACACTATGTGGTGTGTAGGGCTGGATGAGTGTTAAATACCTTTTATGGTGTGTTGGGTTGGTTGGAGATGGTGTGTAGCGGATGATGGTAGGAAAATTGTATCTATTTCTGATATGTTCTGTATCTGAATTCGAATTGTTCTGCCTTTCATCTGATCTATTAAAACTGTACTAAATATCCTCTAATTCTGATTTTGAACACGAATTTGGGAATTTACTGTTATATTCATGATTCTATTTAAATTTATATTTGCTACACACATTAAGTTATCAACTCATTTTTTATATTGACTGAATTAAAGGTAACTCATAGTCTTGATCAGGTCGACATAGTGGAAGCTCGGTCATTCTGCTTTATCATCTTTTATGTTATCAACATTTTTAGTATTTTCTTCGTATTATGAATTTCTAATATTGTTTTTTTATCGATTGAGTTTTTATAATTGTTTATAATATGTTAGACTATTTCGAACTGTTTCAAACTACGTTTATAAAAGTTGGTTTTTCCTAAAAACGTTTAGTGTAACTCTTCAAACTTGGTCTTAACGTCTAGGCCGAGTATGGGGTGTTACAAAAAGAAAAAAATAAAAAAATATTTTGTGGGTTGAATTTTGTGTTGAAACTTTCCATATCAGATCTACATTATTTGAGGAGGCTCCAGTTTCTATTTTGTGATTTTTTGAAATTAGGAACACCTTGAACGAGTTTGTCAAGTTGGTTCGCAATTTTTTATGTTTTCGAGTTTCAACAATTTTTATTGACTCTTAGCCTTAAGTTTTCCTTTGTTTTTGCTTTTTATTATTTCTTTACATATTCTAACACTTTATTGTTTCTTGTGTTAGTAGGTTAAAGCACGTTGCACATTCCTTCCTCCATACAACATGATTCTTTGGTATCTAGTTGATTTTGGACGCCTAGTGCTACTAGGTTGTCTTTGTTAGTTTGATTCTAATGCATTTTGATTGATTGATATAGACACTTTTAAAAGACTCACAAGATTTATTCTTACTTCATTGAGAATTTTATTTTATTTTTTTAGTGCATATGGTGATATTTGCTTAATTTTCTGAGTGTTGTGTTTTTTTCAGGCTTTCACAGTGACTCATGATACTCATAACTGTAAAAACCATGATGAGATACCATCCGATGACGAAGAGAAAGATGTTACATTTGAGAATATTGTGGGGATGGTAAAATTTTAACATCAACAATTGAACGAGGTACGTGATACATTCAAGGCCAATTTGACTAAGTGTCGAATGGAAGTACAGACTAATTTGACTAAGTATCAAATAGAATAAAAAAAAGCATTAATCAGCTTACCAATCAAATTCAAATGCTAACTCAAACTCAAGCTGTTGCTCGTTTAGAGGCTTCTTCGAACCGGTAGTCTCGTGCTCATGATAGTGATAATGATAGGGACAATGAACAAATTTATATTCGTTCTAATATTGGTAGATGTGGGTATCGTCACATTAATGAAACTTTGGGTATTCTTGATCGAAGCCAGCCTTCTGTAGCTAAACCAAAGTTCAACATTCCACCATTTTGAGGAAAGTGTGATCCAGATGTTTATTGTGATTGGGAGGCTAAAATTGAGATCATGTTCAGTTGTTATAGATGTCCGGAGGAGGAGAAAGTTCCATTGGCTACATTGGCATTTTCGGGTTATGCATTGAGTTGGTGGACTCAACTTGTGTTGAATCGCCAAAGGAATCGTGAATAAGATGTTGATTTGTGGAAAGAGTTGACACAAATCATGAGAAAACATTTTATCCCACCTCGCTATTATCGGGCTATTAAACGAAGACTTCAACGCCTTGTTCAACGTAATCGATTTGTTGATGAGTACTTTAAGGAGATGGAGATGCTTATGCATAGAGCAAATGTCCAAGAATATGAAGAGACTACTATGGTGTGATTTATGGATAGCTTGAATGTTTTAATAACCAATGCTCTTAATCTTCAAACCTACATTGATCTTGATGAAGCTATTCGCAAGGCAATTTAGATTGAGATGTAGTTTCAACAATGTCAATCTCGTCCATTTTGTGCATCACACTAAACCTTTTGAGTGGAAAAGTGGGGCTCTTACAAAACATTCTTCTACATTTTCTAAAAGCCCACTTCTATTAATTCTTCACCAAAACAACAAATAGGTCATGAAATTGAATATTTTAAGTGCAAAGGGTGTGGGCACTATAGTCATGATTATGCCAACAAGAGACTTTTGTTGATCAAAGAAGATGGTGAGTATACCTATAACACCCCTAACCCGTCTCCGTCGACGGAGTTGGATTACGGAGCATTACTATACAATCGAAAACATTCAAACATTATAACATTAAATAATTTAATCACATCATAAATCATACGTAAACAAGCATATTGTCCCTAAATCAAGCCCTCGAGACCCTAAAAATAGCTTAGAAGCAATTCGGGACTAATTTGAAACAAGACATGAAGTTTGAGAAAAAGATGTAAAACAGGGGTCACATGGCCGTGTGACATGGTCATAGGCCATGTAACTTTCAAAATAGGGACACACAGTTGTGTCCCAGCCCGTGTCCTTACCCGTGTAACTCACTGAGTAGGGTCACACGACCATGTCACACGTGTAACAACACGATTTTTGATCTAGTCGGAACAGTGATTTCGGGACCACAAATCTGTCATAGAAAAATTTATTTTTATTACATTTCTATGGTCTACAGTTTTACAAAATGATTTCGTGAAAATATCGTTCGAAATTTTTGACGTTTGGGCACTTAATTTAGTAAAAAGACTAAATTGTAACAAGTTCTACATGCTAGAGGTGTCTAATTGCTATGAAATTTGAAATTAGAGGTCCTTAGTTGGTAATTAGACCATTGGATGAAATAGTGGACAAAATTGGACACGGTGAGATAAAATTTCAAAGTTTTAAGTGAAGGGCATTTTGGTAAATAAATGAATAAAAAGGGAAAACAAAGTCAAAATTCTTGTCCATCTTCCTCACCATAGCCGAAAATTTGAAGGTCACCATAGCTACGGTTTGTTCAACTTCCAAGCTTGATTGTAAGTACATCCTAGCCCCGTTTTTAATGCTCTTTATATTTTTAAAGTCGTTATCATCCGATCTATCTATTTCTACCATTAATTTAAGAAACAATCAAGGTCTAGGATTTGAATCATGTTAGAAATTTGTGTATTTTTATGTCTAATGGTAGAAAATGAATGTTTGGTGTTAGATAAAGAACTTTTACTAAGTGATTTTTGATGAAAATGCTTGAAAGGACCTATTTGTAAAAGTTATAAAATATTTAGTAAAAGTGTGTTTTAATGGAAATTGTGGGCTATTATAGTTATAAAAATGGTTCGGCTAGGCTTGTACATTAAAGAAATTGAACACAATTCATTTTACGAGCCTAGGGACCAAAATGTAAATATGTCAAAGTTTAGGGGCAAAAATGTAATTTTTTCGTAATAAGATTTTTAGACTGAATTGAATAATGTGAATAATAAATGAGTTAAATTTGCTATTATAGATCAAGAGAAACGAGGTTTGGACCTAGATCGGGGGAAAAACAAAGTATTTGACGATTAGGTCCCATTTCTACTATTTTTGTACCGAGGTAAGTTCGTATGTAAATAATGCATTGTTATTTATGCTTTAATTGCTTTAATATTGTATGAATTGTGATTTACTCTTTGAACATAATCAACAAAGTTCAACAAGCGAGAAATCTCGGTTGAACCTTAGGAATAGTTAGGATACAAATGTCATGACATTAGGGTTATTGAGATTTCGTGTAAGACAATATCTAGGATATGGCATCGATATGAGACTTCGTGTAAGACCATAGCTGGACTATTGGCATCAATACGAGATCCCATGTAAGATCATATCTGGGATATGAGATTGGTATGGTTCTGTGTGTGTGCGAGATGTCCCGAGTATCCTTTAGTATTCCAAGTGGTTCAACGGGAAATTCAATGAGTATGTCAAAGTTGTGAAAGATTATGATTAGGTTGTGAGTTGGTACAGGTACGTGCGTAAAACTCATTTACTAATGAGCTCGATATGTGATGAATCCCGCAGTAAGGTTGTAAATGAGTAAGTTATGATTAGAAGATCTTTATACTATTTATGCCAAGTTTATCATGTTCATTTGTATAATACATGTGTGATTATAATGCTTATTATTTGCATAAGAACTTACTAAGCTAGATAGCTTACTCCTCTTTCTTTTTCCCTTGTTTTATAGAGTCGCCAAGCCAGCTCGGGGATCAAAAACTGTCGGAGATCCATTCAGACTATCTACACGATTATTTTGGTACCAATGAATTCAAGTGTTTTGAGTTATTGCATGTATAGGGACTTGGTCATTTTGTTATGTGTCATAATTGATTAGCCAAAAGTGTTGGATTATGTTGGTTGATAATTCATATTGTAAATGGCCATTGAAATTGGCTAATATTGGTTTAAGTATATATATATATATATATATATGCATATGATGATGCTTTTCATAGATGTGAGAAATTTGCATGGTTTGAGTTGATAAGTATGTGATAGTTGTATGTGATAGATGGTAACATATGAATGAGTGTTGATGTCTTGGTTGAGGCTGATTTGGTTGAATGTATATGCTTGGATTGGTGCTATGTTTTGTTGTGAAGGTATGTGCATGGAAGGGTGACAAAATGGCTTGGTATATAGCCTTATTTTGTCCACACGGGTGTGTCTAGGCCGTGTGTGACACACGGCTTGCCCCATGGGCGTGTGTTCCAGTAGTGTGTCTCTTACACCTTAATTGTTGCAAAATAGAATGCTTAGAATTAAGCACACGAGCATGTGTCTCACCCGTGTGGATGACATGGCCTCTAACACGGGCGTGTGCCCTGGCCGTGTGAAGTCTGCATCTATTTTATGAAAAATTATGGGAATTAAATCGAGCACACGGCCTAGCACACGGGCATGTGGCACGACCGTGTGGCACAAGTCATAGAGCTCCCTATTTTGAACACGGCTTGTAGCACGGGCGTGTCCAAGAGTCACACAGGCGTGTCCCTTGGACCACACGGGCATGTGGCCCTGTTTCCATGAAAAATTTTCTATATGTTGTATGATTTTCTAAAGTTCTCGGTTTAGTCCCGAATTATTTCCACTGTATTTTTTGGGCCTCGTAGGCTCGATATAGGGACGATATGAATGTATGTGAAAAGTTTTAAATTTAGATGAAAATTATGTCTTAGTTTGTATGGTTGCTTGTGTTTAAGTCCGGTAATGCCTTGTACCTTGTTCTGGCGTTGAATACAAGTAAGGGTGTTACAACACGCCCGTGTCACACGCCTGTGTGTCAGGTCGTGTGTTAGGTCGTGTAACTCACTGAATTGAACCTTAAAAATGTGTAGATGACACACAACCAAGTCGCCAGGCCATGTGTCTCACACGGTTGAGTCACACGCCCGTGTCTCAGACCGTGTGAACCCAAAATCTACCTAAAATTAAAACATTTTAAAACTATTTCATGTATAACTATTCCAACCATTTAAAGGCACATTCATGAGTTTCAAACACCATTCAAAAATGTATAAATAAGCCATTCAAACAACCTAAATTACCTAACCAACATTCCATTCAAAGGCACCACAAATATGCCAAAACATAATATGCCAAATCAAGTCAACATTACCTTATTTCAAGCATCATGACCTAATTCAACTACTTACCAAAAAATACCACAAATTGACCATTTCCAAGTCGACATCATCATATCGAATGGCCATACACATCCATTACCAAAAGTGACCAAAAGGACTTACCTAAACAAGCATTATAAGTCCATCAACCATACTTAAACATCAAGGCACAAACATACCAAATTATCTTTTACATATTCATCAAGCACCATTATAAACCACCCTATACATTCCGTTATAAGCCTTGGCCAAAGTGCTCAAAAACTATCAAATTGTTTGTTGGATAGTGTGATAGATCTTCGAAGAGTTTCTAGCCAAATTGAGCTTCCAATAGTCTATAAAATAGAGGGAAACAACTACGTAAGCAATGAATGCTTAGTAAGCTTGTATAAACTACAACATAACTTACCATTTCATTTGCATAATATAAAGCATAAGTTTAAAATCAACCAAAACCATAAGCTTGGCATAAGCCTATACAACATCATCAAAATCTCAAGTTACAACTCTTGTACATGGTTCAAATGAATTCAACCATAAACAAGTAGATTTGCACATATAATCTCATCATTTAGCTCATAATTCCTTTTCATAGGTTCATGACACATTCCATTTGAACACTTACCATTTCATTCCTTTTCATACTCGTTGAACCATCTAGAATTACATCAGATACTCGGGAAAGCTCACATGAAGTGTGCTTTTACATATAACTGTAACGTTTCATTTACATCATTGTTCACACGAGCTGAGAAGTAGGCCTATTCACATGAGCTGTGGGTCGGAACGTAAGCTACACGGTGCAACTCACACTAGTTGTGGAGAATCCACAAAAAATGTAGGACCTCAGCCATCGGTAGGACATTCAAGACCAACACCCCAAACATGAAATCCCTAATGACATGTCATTTGTATCCTAAGAATTCCTAAGGTTCAACCGGGACTCAATATCCGTCAATTCGTCAAAGCATTGATACATTTATATATCGATCCATTTACATTAAAAGCAACATACTAAACATCCAATTTAAATAAAATTAACACTATAGTCGTTCTTACGAACTTACCTCAATGACTAGGGGCGTAGAAGTTAGGTCAAACTAATCCGAAGCTTTAGCCTTTCTTCGATCTAAGTTCGAACGCAGTTTATCTTGATCTAAATAGGTAATTTCAATCAATTAAATACTTCTAGTATTCAATTTAATCCACATTTCATATTTATATAAAATTACCAATTTACCCCTAACATTTTAACTTTTCACAATTTAGTCCTCAAGCTCATAAATTAAAATCTAACCATTTTAATCATCCATTCAAGCTAGCTAAATTTCTTAGGGACTTATACTAACCCATTTAAACCATCATTTCATAAATTTAACATGAAATTTTACTATTTTCACAAATAGATCCCTAAATGCAATTTCATTAAAAATCACTTAACAAAACTTGTTTATTTCTCAACAAAGATTCATAATCTATCAATTAATATCAAAAACCATTCAACAAAATTCATGGCATAACTCTCAACCTTTAACTATTTTACAAATTAATCCTCGGGCTAGCTAGACTAAGCTAAAACGATCACAAAAACATAAAAATCATTAAAAACGGTGCTCGGAATCACTTACATGCACACACTTGAAGTAGCCAAACCTAAGAACCCTAAAAATGGCTTTTCTTTCTTCAAATTTTGATGGAAAGAACATTTGAAGAAGATGAACAAATTTTTGTTTTATTTACTTTAAGTTTAATTGTTCAATTACTATTATAACCTTTAAAATCTTTCATAATTTCAGTTAAAACCATGCCATGCATATCCACTAAGTCATTAATTGGTATAATTACCATTCAAGTCCTTTAATTTACGATTTCATGACCATTGGACTCCTTTAGCTATTAGAACTCAACTTTTACACTTTTTACAATTTAGTCCTTTTCTCCTAATTAACCATTTAAATAACGAAATTTCTTAGCAAAATTTTAATGCTACCGTACTATAATCCCATAGACCTTAAATAAATAATAAAATAATAACTTTCTTATCGGAATTGTGGTCCCAAAACCACTATTTTCGGTATCACTAAAAATAGGTTGTTAAAATACCACTGATTCAAACAAAACAGATCCAGATATGCACAAATTAATTGATGATGTCCATAATAGAGGTTAGTTTTATGGTGAAGAAGAGTTGGTGGAACCACTAAATGATGTTCATTGCCTAGTTGTAAGGAGCACCCTCAACATCCAATTGAGGGATGATCATGATCTTCAAAGGACTAATGTATTCCATTCGAGATGTTTAATTAAAGGTAAACTTTGCTCACTTATCATTGATAGTGGAGGTTGTGCTAACATTGTGAGCAGCTACCTTGTGGACTATTTTACTTTTCCATGTAGCAAAGATCTTACACCATACCATCTTCAATGGCTTAATGAAGGTTTAAAGGTTCGTGTGGTAAAACAGTGCTTGATCACTTTTAAACTTGGGGCTTACAATAATGATGTCTAGTGTAATGTCATCCCCATGCATGCTGCCTACTTGTTACTTGGTAGACCATGATAGTATGATCGTGATGTTGTTCATCATGGTAAATTAAATCGACATTCCATTGTTTTCCCTGGGAAGAAGTACATTTTAGCTCCTTTGGATCTGAAAGATGTTCACAATGATCAAATCAAGATGATGAAGTTATATAAGGAGGTTATGGGAAGTGAGGAAGAATCATGTGAAAAGAAAGAGAAAAGAGACATTGAGTATTAAAAGTCTATTTGATGGTCCAAATTTAGTGAGTGAAAATCCATATGAAGTAAAATTGGAGAGTTCTCAAGCGGAAAAAGAAAATAAAAAAAAACAAGAAAATACCCATACAAAAGTGATGAGTGATTATGTTTTAACTAACCGTAACTCAAATTTGTTTAGTGGTGTTTCTTCATTATAGGATTTCAAGGATCAACATAATGAAAAAGATCCTGGAGATAGTTTTGGCATACAAGAAAACTTAGGTAAGTATCTTTTTCATTTTATTGTTCTTTATTCTAATCCTTTTTCTTTTTGTACAGCTAAAGATTCGGGGACAAATCTTCGTGAGGAAGGGGGGAATGATGCGAGTCTCAAGGCCCAATTTCAGACTCATAGATGTGATAGGCTCACATTACCTCGAGACCCAACAATAATGTCAGAGGCCAAGCAAGTCAAACCAAGATTCAATCAAATACAAGATTCGGGGACGAATCTTTTCGAGGAAAAGGGGAATGATACATTCACGGATGGGGTGAAATTTATTAAATTTCATTCACTGAAGCTGTCAATTTTCAAGTTTAGGAAATTAGCAAATTTGCGACATCTTTTTGGATGGGATCTAGGCATTTCTAGGTTGATATGTCTTCAAGGTGTTTGATGATCTATCTCTTAGCTTCAAAACGCACTTTGAATCACTCAATTTTAAGTTCGGGAGCTCAAGTTATGACCATTTTAGTGAAGACTGCATGAGCAGAATTTCTGGACGGGGTTGATGGAAATTACGAGTTTCGGGCTTTTAATTCGAGTTTAAATCATATTAGATTCGGTCTTAGGCTTAATTTTTATTATATATAATCTCGATATTATATTTATCAGCTCTTACTATTTTATTATTATGAACTTTTAATAATTATTAAGTAGCTTAAGTTATTTAGGAGTTTTATGTAAATAAGAAAGTTTAGTTTAAAACTACTTCTTATTTAGATCAATTAGAGTTCTAGTATACTTAAAGTTTTATTTAGATTTATTTAGCTAGCCTATATATAGGTCTTTGCATTGTACACAATTAAAACAATTCATTATTATTCAACTTCTCTTTTGAGTTAATAAATTCTCTTTGAGTTTCTTTTCAAGAATTTCTCTTGAGTTTATTTTAGAAGAGTTTTAACAATATTTTCAGATTGTGGGGATCATTTTCAAATTTTTTCTTGCCAAATTTTCTTTCTTGGAGGGGAAATTAGAGTCACTTGAAGGGGGTATAAATTCTTCATGTTTCCAAGGCTTCTTAGAACTTCTACATACCACGTCATATCTTTCCATCTATCTTATTTATTTTTTCCTTATTGTTCTATTTTAATTATCTTAGTTATTTATTTTAATTGTTTTATTTGACTTAAATTTGATTGCATTTCAGGTTGTGTCAAAATCTAAATTTCTTTCTCAATATCTAGAGCCCTAAGTCAAATCCGTGACTTGAACAAACTTTACGATTCGTTTTCGCATTCACACTCATTCCGTATCAGTGTATCATTCCCAACACCATACAAGGGATCCTAATTTAATTCTTAATAAATATCTTTAAAAAATAATATTTAAATAAAATTAATAAAAATAAAATATTCTAAAATCTAAAATACTCGGATTATTATTCTCATGCCCAAATCTTTTATATGATTCCATATTTTTACTTATACTTCACATTTTAGACAATAAACAACAAAATTAATGATATGGTGTCAAAAAATTTATCAAAATAAAACACATAAATTTATGAATTCGGAAGAAGACGAAGCACTAACCGATAATAACAAGCTAAGGAAAATCCAAATAAATAGTAGACAGCAGCTTTGAATTGCCATTTTAAATTTCTAATTAGCTAATTTTTTAAACGGGAAAGGAAGGGTAAAAAAATTTAATTCTTAATTTGGTTTATGAAGTATATCATTTTTCTTACACTCGTATCAAAATATTAAGGTTTTTAGTCCAATTAGAAACGGATATTGTAAAAAAAATGTTGGGACAATCACATGAGCTTTTATATTTAACCAAGAGAAATTTTCAAAAATTATTATTAAATATATATTATCTGAAATTGTTTTATTTTAATTAAACAATTTGGTAAAAATATTTGAGTAAATTATATAATTAGTCACTCAACTATTATCTTATTTCTATTAAAGTCATCAAATTACAATAATTTTCAATTTCATCACTAAAGTTTTCGATTGATTTTATTTTACTCATCCTCTATTAGATTATCCACAAAAAGGATGATATGACTTTTTTTTTAATTAGTACAATAATATTTTTAATTCTCAACACTTATACATTCTATCAATTACATTTTACTTCTAAATAATTTAACAAATTTAAACCTCCACAACTACAAAATTTATTTAATTATTTTAGAACTTTTTACACGTAACAAAAAATGCTATTTGGGTTTTTCATATTCTTCGTTATTTTCACCGAAATTTTCCATGTCCTTCGTTAGTTTCAACATCATCATCATTTATCTTTTCGTTTTTTACACCTAACCCTAACTCTAACTCTGACACTAACCCTTTTTCTTTTTATTTTATTAAAAGCCGTCATTTTTCTCTTTTCTTTCAAAGCTAAAGTCAAAAGCCTTCATTCTTCTAATGTTTTTTTTTTTTTTTATAATTATTATTAGAAGGGACTTTTCCTAAACCGTAGTATATTAATAATTTAATTATAATTAACTGTGAGTACATTAAGTATTCAAAGAGGAGTTGAAAAACTCATCAAAAGGTATCTAAGTGACTCTAACCGAGTACATTTTATGAAATGCATGATATATAATGTGATTATTGCTATGATAATGATGTATGTGTAGATCTTATCCTCATGATATGTGATGCATGACTTATGTGATACGTTTGATGATTTAAACATGTGGTATTTAAAATGAGTATGTTAATATTGAGATGTATGATCTAATGTGGAAGTCATGTTAAACATGTTAATGCGATTACTAAGTGATATGTGATTATGTGAGCATGTCTACATGCGTAAGTGTAAAAGTGATTCATATGTGTTAAAAAGTAAAATTGCCATATCACTTGCATGGGGTGAGATTTTATGAAAGGTGGAAGTAAGTGGCAATTTATCTGCAAATTAGTAGTGGCTTGTCCACAATGTGTTTCAGTGGCAGTATATCTGCATATCAGTGGTGGCTTGTCCACTCTACATATCAGTAGTGGTTTGTCCACAAAGTGTTATCAGTGGCAATTTATTTGCAAATCAGTGGTGGCTTGTCCACAAATGATGTTTCGGATGGACGAATTCTGGGGAACTCGATACTGGTGTGTAGCGGAGATGGGTAGGAAATTTTATAAAATGTGCATCGTTTTAAAATATGCATCGACATGTTCATGAATAAGTATCAGTGTTAGAACTTGTGATTACTATAATGATTGATATGTTGAGATTGATATTTCGATATGTATGCAATTATATTTGTGTTGATCTCATACTTGGCTCTTTAAAGTTCACCTACTTTACTTATGTGTTTCAGATAATCCTCATGGTTAGGACTCGGATGCGGTCATCCGTGATACTCTCGGAAATGGTTTTTAAATAAATATGGACTTTTATTTATGATTTGGATTTTTAGGGACTTTATTGCTATTTTAGATTTTTTTATGTTAAATTATGGTACTGTGGCATAAGACTTTACTTTTGGGAATTTTATTCTGATTTGCATGACTTGATTTCACGACATTAGGTTTTACAGACTGCATAAGTTAGTATTTGATAAAATTTCGTATGAAACTCGGTTTTTAAAATAAAATCTGTCAATAGTATATTTTTCCACTGCATTTCTGAAAAATGAGTTTCTAATAAAATTAGACTTAGTTTTCAAAATTATTAATGTTTACAAATGAGTTTTCTAAATACATTTGATTTCTAAAGTTAATATGTTTTTATTTCCGATATAATAATGAATAACCAAGTTTTCCAATTTTGAATAAAAAGATAAATGATTTAGAAGTATGATTGAAAATCCAAAATAGTTTTTGAATAAATGATTGAATGCTTACAATTGAGATATTATTTATTTCGATTCTTGGAATTTTCACGGTTTTATGAAATCAAAATAAACGCTTTATTTAATTTGTTTTGAATTGATAAGCCAATAGTATTAAAATATTATTTTCAAAATTCTAAAAGTTTATTTTGGCCATTTTCGTGGACAAATGGTTTTTGAAATGAAATTGAAAATAAAGTTGAACATTTGATTTTACTAGTTTTGAATGAACTGCACAAATGGTTTAAAAAAAAGTACTTTTGAAATCAAAAAAGTTTTTCTGGGCCATTCCAGTGGCTAATGTAGCTTTCTGAATTCGGCCATAACGACTGGGCTGGGTTTGGAGTGTTACAAGATCGGTGATTATGATATTTTGGGGATGGAAAACTCAATTGTGATTAGAGAGGAAAGACCTGTGGGGAAAACTCATTTTATATCGGCGGGTGCCAAGGGGCAAGCTGACCAGTTGCAATGAAAATTTTAAGTTGGAATGTCCATTGATTGGGGAGTCCATGGGCTATGAGGAGAATTTGACATCTGCTGGAAATGTATAATCCATAGATTGTCTCTTTCATGGAGACTAAATTAAATAACAAGAGAATTAAGTATGTTCGCTGGAGGTGCGATTTTTTAAATGGTATAGAGGTTTCAGATGAAGGGTCAAGAGGAGGGCTATGTCTGGCTTGGAGTGGGAATATTACAGTTGAGCTTAAGAGTTATTCAATTCATCATATTGACGTGGTTGTTCAGGAATTATACTATAACAACCAGTGGAGATTCACTGGGTTCTATGGGGCTCGTTATGCTAGAGGGCAAGATGATGCTTGGGATTTGCTTAAAACTTTAGGAAGTACACAAGATCGCCCATGGATGGTTTATGGGGACTTTAATGATATTATGTATTCTTTTGAGAACAAGGGTGGTATACCAAGGGATGAGAGGAGAATGGAATTGTTTCGGGAAGTCTTACAGGTTTGTCATTTGGTGGATGCGAGATATACTGGGCCTGGGTTTACTTGGGAGAGGGGTAAACTTCTGGAAACAAACAGTAAAGAAAGGATAGATAGGGGAGTGGCCAATAAGGGAATGATGACTTTGTTTCCAAATATGGAGGTTAGGCATTTACCACACTCGCACTCTAATCATTGTCTCCTTATTGTTCTTTTGGAGCAAGAAGTGACAAACCAAAAGCTGACAATATTTCGGTTTGAAGCTTAATGGGTTATGGAGGAATCGTTTGAAGAGGAGGTTAAAAGTTTATGGGGAGAGGGTGGTAGAGATGTATGGAGCAAATTGGATAGATTAAAGGAGGGGTTAGCTGATGGGCGAATTTAATTTAAAGAAAAATTATGGGAATTAAACAAGATTTGACGTATAAATTGGGGGAGCTATTGGAGAAGGAATGCGATTATGATAACCTGGAGGAGTTGATAGACACAAAAATCCAATTAAATTTTGAAAATGATAAAGACAAAATGTTTTGGGAACAAAAGGCTAAAGCTACTTGGTTGTGGCTGGGGTATAAGAATACAACCTTTTTTCACAAGTTTGCCTCGTAACATCTAAAAACAAATAGAATTAGGGATTTAAAAATAAATTATGATTAGAGAGGACAGACTTGTAGGGAAAACCCATTTTATATCAGCGACTGCCAAGAGGCAAGCTGTCCAGTTGCAATGAAATTTTTTAAGTTGAAATGTTCGGGGATTGGGGAGTCCACAGGCTATGTAATGCCCTGATTTATTAAATTCTATTTTTTATGAATTTTGTCATAATTAAGTATTTGCTTTAGTGGTTAAGTGGGATGGGTGTGTGTTTGAGGTCTTGGGTTCGGTCAACTCATATAGAATGAGCCTACTGGTTCAAGTGGTAAATGTTATCTTGCCCTAAGGTCTTATGTTTGATTCCCTGAGTGGGCGTTTGGCAATAATTTTTGTTTCTGTATGTTTGTTCCAGTTGTGTAGTAGAGGTTTGGTAGAATTGAAATTCGAAGGTAGTTGGATGAGGATCATGGGTCGATTTTGGTGGGATTTAATTGTTAGTGGGGTAATGGGGAGTTGAGATTATTATCTTAATTTTAGTTTTATTTTATATTATATTTTATTTCCCAAAACTCCTCTTTTTCCAGACGTTCTTTTATTCTTTTCTCTGCAAATCCCTTTTTTCTTCTTCCTTTGATTCTGTTCACAAATCGTTCATTTGAATCGCTGCGATTTTGGATTTCCCAGCTTTCTTCGTTCGGCTTGGTAAGTAGGGCTTTGCTTTTCTTTAACTTCTGGATTTTGTAAGTTTGTTTAGTTTAGGGTCGTTCTTTTTAAAGTGACAAGTTGTGTTGTAGTTTGGGAATCTAATTTCTGTGGATACGTTGTTCAGGACAAGATTGAAAATCATTGGGTTCTACTCTAACGACCTAGTTCGTGTGTGTGATTGTTGTTCATTGGCGCTAAGTATGCGTGTGCGTTGTTCGGGTTTCAAAGGTTAAATTCACTATCTATTCTTGTTTAATTCATAAATCGAGCACAAAATTAATCGTTGGGATACTATTTCTAAGTTTCGAAGGTCTCGTGGTTATTTTCGCTTCAAAATCGAGCCAGGTGTGTAACGAGAAACACGAAAAACAGCGAACGGTGAAAGCCAAAATTGGGGACTATCGACGCCACACGCCCATGTGCCAGGTTGTGTGGTATGTCGCGTGTGACACGTGACCTGGGCCATTTTAGGCCGTGTGGGCTACAAGGGCAAGGCCATTTTAGGCTGTGTGGGCCACACGGGCAAGGTCATTTTGGGCCGTGTGGGCTACACGAGTATGTGGGTCCAAATTTCAAAATTTTTCCCTAGGGCCGTACATGTCATTCTAATTGGTTGTGGGCCTTCTGTGGGGTCGGTATGTATTATATAAGCTTTAAAGCATGAAATTTGTTATTCTGTTAGTATGATTTCGACGTAAATAGCACCGAAATGCATGTAATGTGATGCTAAATGTATGATCTGTTATGTATAAGCATGTTCAATATATGTTACACGAGCATGCATGATATATATATTCTGGTATCTGTTATTCGGTTCTATCTGATATTTTGTTTGTATCTAACTGTGGGGCGAGTTATGTTTTATGTGGAGGAAGTGTTCTGTGTGAGGCGTTAACTCGCCATAATACTGGCAGCACTGTTATGATTATTCTGGAATGTCGTGAGGACACTATATGGTGTGTAGGGCTGGGTGGGTGTTGTATACCCTATGTGGTGTGTTGGGATGGTTGGAGTTAGTGTGTAGAGGATGGGAGAAGGATTTATATATCTACATTTGTACTATTCTTATACGAATCTGTATTAAATGTATGTTTGTATCTATTTTGCCATGTGATCAAATCTGAATTTCTTTATACGTATGGGTTATACACTGAGTTTTAAAAGAAAACTCACTTTTTGCATGTCTGGTAATTTTAGGTAACCCTCAGACTTAGGCGGGTCGAAGTGACGGGAGCTCGGTTGTGTCCACGTTGCTATAAAACTTTAATTACTTAAATTTAGCTTATCTAAATTTCTACTTTGAGAGTTTTGTGTAACTTAGACTCTCTGGACTTTTGAGACTGTTTTTGGTTTTGAATTTATATTTTGGTTTTCTAGCATGACGATTGATAAAACAGTTTTTATAAAAACGAATATTTTTCTGAAACTAACTATTTTCAAGAAAACAAACCCGGTTTACAAAATACAACAGTTCTAATTAAATAAGTACGACAACACGCTTTCCAAATAAACGAGCTTACTAAGTAACAACGGTTTACGATGATTTTAAAAAAGAAAGAAGTCAGATTTAAAACCTTCCTTCATAACACAACCAGATTCGGCCATGATGTCTAGGCCGAGTTGTCTCCTTCATGGAGACTAAATTAAATGTATAATCCCCAGATTGTCTCCTTCATCGAGACTAAATTAACTAACAAAAGAATAAAGTATGTTCGCCAGAGGTGTGGTTTTTTAAATGGTATAGAGGTTTCAAATGAAAGGTCAAGATGAGGGCTATGTCTGGCTTAGAGAGGGAATATTACGGTTGAGCTTAAGAGTTATTCAGTTCATGACGTTGATGTGGTCGTTCGAGAATTATACTATAACAGACAATGGAGATTTACTGTGTTCTGTAGGGCTCATTATGCTCGAGGGCATGATGATGCTTGGAATTTGCTTAAAACTTTTGGAAGTACACAAGAAATTTTGAAGTAGTAAGGTGTCCGATCTAATTGACAGTAGAAGCAGAACATGGAAAACTGTAGTTGTGGAGGATACCTTTTTCGAGATGGATGCTAAACGAATTTTGAAAATTCCTTTTAGCCTCGGAAGAACATGACGATATGGTGGTATGGAGCAGGGAGGCCTTTGGTGAGTATTCAGTGAGGAACGAGTACAAACTTCTGCTTAATTTTACTACCCATCCAACTAATACTGAATTATAGAAAGAAATGATCGATTTTTACAAAAAAAAAAAACTTTGGAACTTTAGGCTTACAAGAAAACATAAAATTACAGTTTGGAAAGTATCCTGGAACTTTCTACCAACCCTAGTAAATCTACATCACCGAAGGCTTCGAACGACCACAATCTGTCCAAGGTGTGAACAAGGGATGGAGACCACAACCCATGTGTTTAGAGAGTCCCCTATGTCAATTGAAGCATGAAGGTTTTTAAATATTGAATAGGTCACGTCGAAAGCAAATCTAAGTAATTGAGAGTGGCTTACCCGGGTATTCCATAAAGGATCGAGTCACCAGTGTCATATTTTATGTTGCGCGTTATGGGTCAATTGGATTGAATGGAATAAAAAATTCAATGAAGGAAAAAAATCTCAAGCAGAGGCATAGCTGAACAGACTATTAAACACATACAGGAAATTGAGGCGGTAGAGGTCAGAAACATTACCAAATCGAGTGTGCCCGTGAAATGGATGTTTGAATTTGGAAAACACAGTGGAAATTAAATTTAGGAAAAAATCAGAGTTTTAAAATTTTTCCAAAACAAGATCTTGGTTGTAATATCTAAAGTAATAAACAGTTAATCAAAATTGTACCTTTTCGATTCGTCTAGGATGGGTGCTTCGACTGAGTAATCTTCTTCGCTATCCTCAAGCTCACGTCTACCGAGTGTGGGCTCGCTTCGAATTAGAAAATTTTTCACAAAAATTACCAATGGGGTAATTTTGAAATTTCTTTAAACTCTTGGGTTAAGTTGTAAATTAGAAAAATATCTCCAGAAATTTTCTAGAATAATCTCTTCAATAAATTTTCTCTCTATAACTTTCTTTTGAATTCAAGTATGTATAAATAATTACCCAAGGCTCTCTTTATATAAGGAGAGTTTAGAGAGTTCAAATATAATTAAAATTAATCACTTTCATATTAAATTAATATAATATTTATCAAGATAAATATTAGATTAAATTTAATATTAAATCTTATTAAAAGAATATAATGTTTATCTTGTTAAATTAAATTTAATATTAAGATAATCACTTTAATATTAAATTAATAAAAACACTATTAAAATAAGTATTAAATTAAATTAAATATTAAAATATTAAAATAATATTATTTCTTGAATAGTTAATCTGAAATCAAATTCCCTAATAGAGTCCTAATAGGAGTGTAACTCTTTCACCGCTCAACAACTAATGACCAACTGCCGTCGGCCACAAGGACGTCGCCGTCGCAGCCATCGGCACCACCGTGTCTGATGATGCAGGTGTGGCACCCTTACGACACCCTGAGCCGGTTCAGTCTGGGTCAATGACGACCTGATCGGTCTGGTCTAGCCACCTATTGGACCATCGGCTCAATTTCACATACCGTCCCCAGTTCGACCTATTTTTGGGTCTTGGTTTGATTAATTTAATGTTACTTGATCAAAATTAATAAAATTCTTTAATCAAATTCTGTAGTTGAACAATTCTTACGTCTACCTAATTTAATTCCACATTGAATAAATCAACTCAATTAAATTATTCTCTAAGTCGTAGAATTTACTTCTGATTCAAATGCAGTTCGATCGAGCTTTTGTTGAGCTAGCAGAGGGACCAATCGAACATATACAATTAGGCTCTAGTAATTGCAATTATGTTCAAAAGCATCATTCCAATAATTCCCAATTAATTAATCATGAAGTCAGTCCACAAGAAGTACCATGATTAAAAACTCCTTATTATATGCTCTTTACGAAAGCAATTCATCACACTGCTTTGTCCAATGACCTCGTCATGTGTGTGTTACCCTCATATGATATCCTTGATTCCTTTGAGTTAAATCATTTCACTCAATACAATCCTATTTTATCTCATTGTCACCATTGTGTCTTCCTTAATGATTAATATGATCACTGTCAACAAATGACTGTGATAAATTGCTCATTCGAGAATGAGCAATCGTGGCCATGTTCCATATTTATCAATCCACACAATGCCAATGGGAGGATATCATTAACTCTTTAATTGAGCTATGAATTTCACTGTTGCTAGAAAACCCATGCCATTCACAAGTCATGTACCCAACATACCGGCTATGGGCTCGACCATCTTTAGAGCACAAGCCTCCACTTATATCAAACCACATGAGTTGCATACGCATGGTCAGTGACTAACTCAGGATTTAGGTAAATCACACCATGAAAATCTCGAGTGAATTAAATCATAAACTGATTAAAAATTAATTCATCTTGGGTCCAGTACAATGTATCATTCTACCAATGAATACATCTATCTCTACTCGTGGAGTCAATTGCTCCGATAGCCAAGACTAGCCATCTCCTCAATTGGAATTGTAGATGACATAATAATCATTCTCAGTATTTGAGTCAATTGCTGACTTTAGTTGTTTCACGAGATTACGGACTCATTTAGATTATCTACTGAAGTAAGTTATCTTTCTCGCAATGTAAATGTTCTTTACAATTGCACTTATCTTCAGTTGGAACTTTAGACAATTAATGAGCTAATATTTGCTTGTCACAATTTCGCTATGCTTGCAAAATATAAAAGACAGAAAATAAAAAAGACATAATAGTGAAATGTGAAATTAACTTTATTTATTTATTCATTGTTCAAATAAATAGAAAACAGTTACATGTTTACTACAATATGGACACATTTCCCAACAATCTCCCACTTGCCCTAGTGAAGTAAATGTGTCATATTTTGCATTCCTATATCCTCGACGTCTTTTTTAAAACTCCTAGTTATAAGAGTCTCAGTAAACAGATCTGCAAGGTTATCTTCAGAAGTCACTTTCATCACATCTACAATTCTTTTAGCTACTGCCTCTCGTGTCAAATGATAATTCCGATCAATGTGTTTCATCCTCTTGTGACTTCTCATTTCCTTGGTATTAGCCATTGCAGCGCTGTTATCACAATACAATGTTATAGCTTTTCCCATACCAAGAATAACTTCAAGTTCAATTAAGAACTTTCAAAGCCATATTGCTTCTTTTTTTACCTCAGAAGCAACCACATACTCGGCCCCCATAGTAGAGTCAATAGTGCAAGTTTGTTTTACACTTCTCCGTACTATGGCTTTATGGCCTAGAACGAATACATTTCCCGACATTAATTTCCTCGAATCTTTACAAGTTTGGAAGTCTGATTCTGTATATCCAACAAGAGTAAGGTCCTCCCCAAAATATACAAGCATATAATCCCTGGTTCTTTTAAGATACCTTAATATATGCTTTACAATTTGCTAATGCCTGAGACCTGGATTCGCCTGATATCGACTAACCATTCCTAATGCGAAGCAAATATCTGGATGTGTGCAAAGCATCACATACATAAGGCTTCCAACTACCGAAGCATATGGAACCTTATTCATACGCTCTCTTTCTTTTGTTTTCTTTGGACAATCATCTAAAGAAATATAAAATCCTAATGCTGAACACCTGGCTTTGCATCGGTCATTGCAAAATGTTCCAGTGTCTTACCGATATATAAAGTTTAAGATAGTGCTATCGTTTTATTCTTTCGATCCATAAGGATTCGAATTCCAAGAACATAACTAGCTTCACCCAATTCCTTCATGCTAAACTACTGAGCTAACTGCAGTTTAACCAATGACAATTCTCCTACATCATTTTCTATAAGTAGAATATCATCGACATACAAAACGAGGAAGATCACCTTTTAAGCCTTTTATACACTTATAAACACAAGGTTCATCAACATTTTTCTCAAATCCAAAAGTCTTAATCATTTGATCAAATCTTTTATTCCATGAGCGGGACACTTGTTTAAGTCCATAAATGGATCTTAGCAGTTTGCAAACGTTTTACTCATTTCTTTTGATTACATAGCCAGTGAGTTGAGCCATGTAAATGGTCTCATCAAGATAGCTATTCAAGAATGTTGTCTTGACATTCATTTTCTAAATCTCATAATCGAGAGCAGCGATAATGGATAAGAGTGTGCGGATAGACTTGAGCATGGCTACCAGGTAAAAGGTCTCATTGTAATTGATGCCTTCTTTCTGTGTATAGTCTTTCCTTATAAGTCTAGCTTTGTGTGTTTCCACTTTCCCTTCTCTATTTCTCTTCTTCTTGTAGATCCATTTACACCCTATGGTTTTAATCTCAATCGTTAAGTCTACAAGTTCCCACACTGTATTGGGTTTCATAGAATCCATCTAAGCATCCATGGTCAGTTTCTAGAGCTTGGAATTAATGTCCTACATAGCCTTCTCGTTAGTGAGTGTATCATCATCCTCATGATTGCCTTTCGTATTATAAATAATACCATCAATATGAAGAAGTCTGGTTTCTTAGAAACTCTTTCATGTTGTTGATCATTTGCATGTTTTTCTACAACTTTCTCGAGAATTGAACTTGGTGATTGTTCCTACTCCCTAAAGTTCCTCGAGTATCACTTTACATTGAGACTTAAAGTTATTCATTTAGCTTTCCTCGAGGAAAGTAGCATGGGTAGAAAATTTAGTCGTATTATCTTTCAGATTGTAGAATAATCCTCCTTTTGTTCCTTTTGGATATCCTACAAACATGCACAATTCTGTCCGTGCATCCAAATTCTTTGCATCCTTATCCAGAACATGTGCTGGATAACCCCATATTCTAAAGTGATTTATAACGAGTTTCTTTTCATGCCACAGTTCATAAGGTGTCTTACAAGAAGACTTGGTTGGCACATCATTCAGAATTTAGCAAGCCGTTTGTATCGCATATCCCCAAAAGGAAATGGGAAGTTGTGAACAGCTTAACATTGAACGAACCATGTCAAGAAAGGTTCTATTCCCTCTCTCAGCTATGCCATTATACTGTGGAGTGATCAGCACAGTCAATTGGGATAAAATCTCATTCTCTATGAGGTATCCTAAGAACTCATCGGAAAAATATTCCCCACCTCGATCAGACCAAAGATTCTTTATGGATAAATCTAATTGATTTTCCACTTTCGCACGAAACTCTTGAAATTTATCAAAGGTTTTGCTTTTGCGGTGCATTAGATACACTTATCCATATTGAGAATAGTCGTCGATAAAAGTCACGTAATAATCGTAACTTCCTCGAGCACCGATGCTCATGGTACCACATACATCAGTGTACACAAGTTCTAAAGGTTGGTTGGCCCTTGTACCTTTCACATTAAAAGACCTCTTAGTCATTTTACCTTCCAAGCAAGATTCACATTGTAGAAGACTAAGGGCTAGTTTAGCAATGCTTTTGAAAAGTGCTTTTGAAAGGTGCTGTGGAAAAGTGCTTTTAAGAAGTACTTTTGAAAAGTTTGTTTTAAGATTTGAGTGTTTAGCATAGTTGCTAAAAAGTGCTTTTGAGAAATAAAATGTCCATTTTAGACATGTTATTATCAAGTAACAAATATGCATTTAATTAATGTTCAAATTAGTTAATATTATTATATTTTAGTAAGAATATAAAAAAATTATTATAACTTGTTAATATTTTAATATATGAAATATAAAATTTAAATATTTTTAAGCAATAAATATTAATTATTTATAAATTTTAATAAGAATATATAAACTATATTTTAAATATTTAAATATAACCATTAAATATTTGTAATTAGATATTAACACATTTGTATTATTTTAAAAAATATTTTTTTATTTTTAATTAATGATTTTAACACATTTGTAATTAAACACCAAGAAAAAAGAAGAAAGGAAAGTACTATGTTATTGGATGGGTGAAAAAGTAATTAAGCACCAAAAGTGCTTTTGGGAAAGAAAAAGTTAAAAATTTTAACTTCTTTTCAGAAGTGTTTTTCAAAAGTGCTTCTAAAAAGCCAAAAATTTCAGTCAAAAGCAACTTGTTTAGCACAACTTTTCTTCCAAAAGTGCTTTTGGAGCCAAGAGTGCTTTTTTTAAGCACTATAAACAAGTCCTAACTTCCTTAAGCATACTTAAGGGACCATCTTTCACGAGTCTATTGAATCTTTTTTGGTTTATATGACCAAGTATTAAATGTCATAGGTACCCCTTATTAGAGTGAGAAGTTTGAAGCTTTTTATTCACCATTTCAGTTTGAAGCATCGAGTAGTTATTAGGTTTGATAAAGTAGAGATTTTTTTCCATCCATCCATTACAGATTAAAGAACAATTTTTGTGAATAGCAATCCCTTTATTGAATGTCACGGTATAACCGTCATAAAATAAACATGCTACATAAATTAAATTCCTCTTAAAATGAGATACATAAAACAAGTTCTTTAAAACAATCTTCCTAAAATAATCAAAATATAAAATAACTTCTCCTACTGCTTCAGTTGAAACATAGCTCCCATCTCCGGTCCACAACGAGATGCTCCTGTCATGCAGACTTCTCGTTTTGCTGAACCCTTATAAAGAAACACACACATGATTAGTGGATCTAGAATCAATAACTCGGTTGTCAATTGATTCTTTCACTAAGCAAGCTTCAACCACAAAGAGTTTTATACATTTGCCCTGTTCGACTAGGTAATCCAAATACTCCTTGCAATTTGATTTGAAATTCTCTTTCCTATTGTAGAAGAAACATTTGATCTTTTTAAGATCTTTTGACTTCTTAGCCTTCTTCCTATCCACACGAGGTGGAACCGAAGACTTAGTAGATTTCTTCTTTCCTTTACCTTTCTATTTCCCCTTATAGGATGAAGGGCCCATAGCTAAGTTTGCCTCAGGTTTCTCCTGAACTGGCTTACCACCATTCAGCATCAACTCATAAGATTGTAATTCTTTCATGAGTTGAGTCAAGGTAAACGTCTTATTCCCCAAGTTGTAAGCGGCCCTAAAACCAACAAACTCCTTGGTTAAGGATTTGAACACTACTTCAATTTGCATGTTCACTTCCAGTTCAGCCCCATTGTTCTCCAATTCTACAAAGAATCCCATAAGCTTAAGCATATGTTCTTTTATCGGAGTATCCATTTTCTGTTGAGAATTCATCAAATTTGTAATAGCGGATTGTTGAGCCAATGCGACTTGGCCTCCGAGCAAATCCTCTAAAATTTCCATGATCTCTTTGGCAGTATGGAAATTCTCGTATTGCTTTTGCAACACACTACTCATGCTCGTTAACATTTAACATCGAGCAATTGAGTCAGAATCTCTCCAGCGATTTCTCGCTTTGAGCTAAGCTTCAGAAGGGCATGTTTCGTTAAGAACAAATTTGTATTTCTCACAGCTGAAAACTATCAGCAGGTTCCATTTCCATTCTCAAAAGTTATCCCCATTTAATTTATTCTCAGTAAGAATGCTTACAAGAGGAGTAGGAAATATATTTGAACTAAAAAAATAAAGATTTCACTAATTACTATCTTTGTATTAAGCAAATATTTTTCATTTCAGCAACATACTAAGAATGCAGTATAATGCATGCGTCTTGCATTAAACCCTTGAAAAAATATTTTTTTGTCGCTACGATAATTCTCATACCCATCAACCATGTCACCTTGGGGTCCCATGATTAACTAGCAAGAACATGGATTACATCCAATCAGTTCATGAATCTTAATTCTCAAGACTCCAAACGAACTAACGATCGTTTAACATTTGGCAGTCATCTATAACTTATATTTCATTTCTTGGGAAACTATTTAATAAGAGATGATCTTGAGTGTGTAACCGTTGACTCAACACTCATCATGAACATGCAAACTGTACACCAGGTAAGGTCCCAGGAAAGGGAGGTGAGTCAAATTTGACTGCTTAAAAACTAAGTCTTTCCTAGCCAGAGCCAATCCTAGACATTCTCCTTCTTATTAGCACACTTCTCATATTTATTGAACAATTATGGATCATCTCATATATATATCACAATTATAACATTACATAATATAAATATTATAAACAATTATAAAACAGATATACAAGGAGATAGGTAATCAAAATAAAATTGTCAACCAAGGTTTCCATGGTTATATATCTTGAAAATAAATGGAAAAATAAAATTATATAATTTTTCACCACAAGGCATCTCTTGGGTCTTCAATCGCCATCTGCATCATCATGGACTCCTTTTGGAAAAATTATATTTAAGTCCTATGTCTGTTTCTAGCTCACAAGAATTCTATAATTTTTTTTTAAAAAAAAAACCATAACATGGAGATGATAGTCCACGACCTATTTTCTAATAACCACAACCTCGACAAAAAATAATTATATAAAAAATATATAATATCAAATTCATTCCCATATATAACTCAAAACATGCGTAAGATAAAAAAAAATGTCACTTTCTATGTAACCAAATCATTTAAAAAAAGAGAAATTTATTTTGATTATTTGTTTATACTTATAAATAGAACACAACTTAACTCTGGTACCAATTATTAAAAAAAATGGGTCTGGAAAACGCAGCAGAAATAAATTTAGGGGAAAAACAGAGTTTTAAAATTTTTCCAAAACAAGATCTTAGTTGTGATATCTAAAGTAATAAACACTTAATCAAAATTGTACCTTTTCGATTAGTTTAGGATTAGCGTTTCAACCAAGTAGTCTTCTCCGTTATCCTCAAGCTCACGTCTGCCGAGTGTCGGCTCGCTTTGAATTAGAAAATTTTTCACAAAAATTACCAATGGGGTAATTTTGTAATTATTCTAAATTTTTTGGTCAAGTTGTAAATTAGAAAAGTATCTTTAGAAATTTTCTGGAATAATAAAATTCTTTGAACTGTCTCTTGAATTCAAGTGTGTATAAATAATAACTCAAAGCTCTCTTTATATAGGGAGAGTTTAGAGAGTTCAACTATGATTAAATTTAATCACTTTAATATTAAATTAATATAATTTTTATCAAGATAAATATTAAAATAAATTTAATATTAAATATTATTAAAATAATAGAATGTTTATCTACAAGATAAACATTAAATTAAATTTAATATTAAGATAATCAATTTAATATTAAATTAATAAAATATTATTAAGATAAGTAATAAATTTAATTTAATATTAAACTATTAAAATAATATTATTTCTGAAATAGTTCATCTGAAATTAAATTCCTTGGTAGAGTCCCAATAGGAGTGTAACTCATTCACTGCTTAACCACCGATGACCAACCGCCGCCGACCATCAGGATGCCGCCATCGCAGCCACCAGCACCATCGTCTCTGGTGATGCAGGTTTGACACCCTTATGACACCTCGAGCCGGTTCAGCTACTGTCAGTTCGGTCTGGGTCAATGTGGACCTGACTAGTCCGGTCTAGCCACCTATTGGACCGTCGACCTGGTTTCACATACCGGGCTCAATTTGACCAATTTCTAGGTCTTGGTCTCGATTTTGGTCTCCCGGGCTCAATTTACGATACCAGGTCCAATTTTCAAGTTCAATTATCTATTGGGCCAATTGTTTGACTTGAAAATTGACTTCCAAAAATATCATATTAATTTTGATTGATTTGATTAATTTAATTTTACTTGCTCAAAATTAATTTTTCCACAAATTACTTAGATTTTCCAAATTAATTTTTCAAGAAAATTATTTAATTAAATTCTCTAGTTGAACAATTCTTACGTTCACCTAATTCAATTCCACATCAAATAAATCGACTCAATTAAATTATTTCCAAAGTCGTAGAATTTACTTCTAATTCAAATGCAATCCGATCGAGCTTTTGTTGAGCTAGCAGAGGGACCAATCAGACATATACAATTAGATTCTAGTGATTGCAATTATGTCCAGAAGCATCGTTTCGATAATTCGCAATTACTTAATCATGGAGTCAGTCCACAAGAAGTACCATGATTGAAAACTCCTTATTGTATACTCTTTACGAAATCAATTTATCCAACTACTTTGTCTAATGACCTCGTCATGTGTGTGTTACCCTCATATGATTGATTCCTTTGAGTTAAATTCGTTCACTCCATACAATCATATTTTATCTCATTGTCACTATTGTGTCTTCTTAATGATTAATACGACCACTGTTAACAAATGACTGTGATAACTTGCTCATTCGAGAACAAGCAATCCGTGGCCACGTTCCATATTTGTCAATCCACATAATGTCAATGAGAGGATATCATTAACTCTTTAATTGAGCTATGAATTCTACTGTTGCTAGTAAAGTCATGCCATACACAAGTCATGTACCCAATATACGAACTATAGGCTCGATCATCTTTAGAGTATAAGCCTCCACTTATATCAAAACACAATAGTTGCATGCGCATGGTCAGTGACTAACTTAGGATTTAGGTAAATCACAACATGAACGTCACAAGTGAATCAATTCACAAATAGTTTAAGAATTAATTCATCTTGGGTCCAATCCAATGTATCATTCTACCAATGACTACATCCATGTCTCTACTTGTGGAGTCAATTACTCCGATAGCCAAGACTAGCCATCTCCCCAATTAGAATTATAGACGACATAATAATCCTTCTCAATATTTGAATCAAATGCTCACTTCGACTCTTTTACAGGATTACGGACTTATTTAGATTATCTACTGAAGTAAGTTTTCTTTCTCACAATGTAAATGTTCTTTACAATATCACTTATCTTAAGTTTGAACTTTAGACAATCAATGAGCTAATATTTGCTTGTCACAATTTCGCTATGCATGCAAAATATAAAAGACATAAAATACAAAAGACATAATAGTGAAATGTGAAATTAACTTTATTTATTTATCTATTTATCGCTCAAATAAATAGAAAATAGTTACATGTTTACTAGAATATGGACACATTTCCCAATAATGGAAACCTCTAGTGAATGGGTACATTCGCTTCAATTTCAACGCGGGCTACAACTGTCACCAGTCCTACTCAGCCTCCGGTGTGGTAGCAAGAAATAGTATAAGAGAGGTTCTGGTCTCGTGTGTGACTCTGGAGAAGGAGATTACATCTCCTTTTGCCGTCGAGGCACGTGCATGCACTCGGGTAGTAAGGTTGGGGGTTCAGATGGGAGTTGACAGAATTGAAATAGAAAGAGATGAGATGGAAGTAATAAAAAAAATGTCAGTTTAGTAATCTTGATAAATTGGCAGTTGGAGCATACATTAATGACATCAAGTAGTTAGCAACGAGTTTCCAAAGCATACGATTCAAATATACCCAACGATCGACAAATTAGATGGCTTACTTAGTTGCAATCAGGAGCTTAAGAAGGGGTGAAGAAATTTACTTGGAGGGTGTGGTGCCTCCCTATACGGTGGAATCTCTGGGATTAGGCAGACAGAGAGAGCTGGAATCGGATTGAGGGGATGTAGGCTTTGAAACCAACGGAGAAGATGTTGAATATCGGTATCTTTGGAAGCATCGATGTTCTCATCAAGGAACTGGAATCATAAAAAAAAAGATATTAAAGAAATGAGGGTGGTTGCTAGTTCACAGATCTTGACTAGAGTATTCTAGAATAGACGTTTTAATTCTTTTGACAGTTAGGCTTTTGTTTGGTTTTGTTTTAATAAAAGAGACTTGATGTTTTGGGCTTTGTTTTAAGCCCTGTTGTTTTGTTGGGTTTTGTCTTTTGGATCTGTGTTGTTTTGTTTTTTTTGGTTTGTTTGCAAATAATAAATCCAATCTGATTACTTCAAAAAAAAAGTGGAGGGTGACCAAAATAGAATAAATCAAAAATGTTAGTGACGAAATTGAAAGTTTTTGTAGTTTGGTGATCAAAATAAAAACATGCTAACTGTAACATCCTAAAAATCAGGGATTAGAAGAATCGGGTTTGTAAATCGAGAGAGATGGCCATGCCTTAATTATTAAGTTTATCTATGCATTTTTAGGAAATAAATGAGGTATTGATTTGTTGGCTAAGTGTTAGTGAAACGTTTCTTGAAACCCAAATTCAAATCCCTTCTCTCGCATCATTTTTATTATTTTGTAAATTTTGCCTTAAACCTTAGTATGGGACAAGCCTTGTTTTAAAAAATAAATATTGCAAATTTTTTCAAGAATGAGGAAAAATCCTAATGGTTAAAAGAAATATGAGCAAGCATGAAAATTAAATGAGGTCCCAAGTTCAAATCCTTTCCCTTGCTAAATAATTAAATTTTGCAAAATTCCTTGTTTTTTTTTATGTATGTGCCATCCATACCCTAAGTATAAATATAATTTTTTATTGTATTTTTCAGCCTTTAATTCAATTTTTCCCTACCTTAGCCGTTCACCCTCTTCCTCTCCTCTTTTCTCTTCAATTTTCTTTCTTTCTCCCATTGTTGTTGTCGCCTACACCTGCCATTTTACCATATCTTTCTTCTTCTTTTTTGCATCAAGATTGTGCACCATCTCCTTTACTTTATTTCTATCATTTATCCTCATCTAAATCATCCCCAAATCTAAAATCTTGAACCTCGATATCGATCCCGAACATTGCCAAGAAAGTGTCATTGTCGTTTCTCTCAACTAGCTTGGATAAGATCTCTTTTCTCTTAAATTTCTTGATTAATCTTGTCAATTAAAAACCAAAATTTCCAGATCTAGAATTTTGTGGATTTTAAATGATTTCAAATGTATTTTTCAATATTTTAATGAGATCTCAAACCGTTTTAAAATTTAGTCCCAATTTTGGCCACCATGGGTGGTGGTGGTGTGTGTGCTTATGTGCAAGAAAGGGGCTGTTCTTTTCTTGTGTCTTTCCCATATTTTTCCAACATTACATTGTGTTCTTGAACCCTCCTAA